>OY769910.1:2820130-2875130 GCA_963669185.1 Dyspetes luteomarginatus | reverse complement strand
TAGTCGTCAAACTTTCCTCTGAAGGGGTAATTCTCACCCCAACTCTCGTGCTCGTTAACATTATTATTGAAAATACCCCACGAGAGAGACATCGTGCTCGAGGGTTAAGATACTATGAATATAACATCGTACTCTCCACGAGTCTATGGGGAATTCCGTGACAAGTAGTTCAACCCTTTTAATTGTGCTCTTCACAAATTCCATTAATGATTTTTTAATATTGCTACAATTTTGGGGCATCAATATTTTTCGATTTTTTTTTTCAAATTACTTTTCTTTAATTGTGATTTTTATTAAACTAAACGTTGGCCTGACTGAATTTTTTTGAAGGTACCAAAAAAAACAAGTCATCTGATAGACAATGTTATTTTGATAATTAACAACGTGTTACCGTTGTTAATCATCAAAATAACATTGCCTATCAGATGATTTGTTTTTTTGTACACTATAATATTAATATGTTAATATTATAGTGTACAAAAAAACAAATAATCTGATAAACAATGTTATTTTGATAATTAACAACGGTAACATATCATAGTGTACAAGTTATTATCACTAAAAAAAAAGTCATACGACTCCACGACTGCACAATGAAGAAATTGATTTTTTTCCTGCCTGAAATTTTTGGTTAAATGATTTTTATTGAATTTGAAAATTTGAGCTTCATCCTTTTTGTCAAATAAAATATAATTATATTTTATTTGACAAAATATAGTTTATCAATTAATGTACCAGCTGGATATCTAAATACACACATATATAGTATATACATATGGTTATGATTATCATAACGAAGAGCTATAGATAACGTTAAACAACAATCAAACGGACAAATGATTAATTTCATAACAATCGTGTTGATTGACAGTTGAGGCTGACACGTGAAGAGCTACGGTCATACTGACGTTTCGCGATGTGCAAATTAATATTATAATGATTATATTCTACCCAACACAAAATATCTGCGTTAATTATTTCATTTGGTCAGTAGTATTTAGTGGCTGCGGAATTATTCCCAGCTAAAATACAACAATATATATATATATATATATATATATATATATATTTGTGTAGCCTACAAGAGTTGTATAATCGAGTGATGCAAAATGTCCAAGTAGTTACAACCCCCCTGTCGTCATGTATACCATGAGGCTCTCTCGTACACATGGTGTCTCGCTCACCACATCGTCCCTGGCAAACGCGACGCACGCATTTACACGAATTAGGAAGTTGCCATGGACCCGTTGCAAATGTCACCAGCTAGTAGCGACATGCTCGACCATACACTGAAGCTTGCGATGAACTGTTTTCATATATAATATACATATATATATATATATATATATATGCGTGTGTATATATATATACAGATATATGCATATAATATTATATATATATGTATATGGAGCACATATATAATACAGGAAGTAGTATAACGCCACGTATAGTCAGACCGTCAGTTTCCCAAGAGCGGCCTCCACATATACCCCTATAGCCATCCCCCTTCGCAAAGTGGTTTAAATCATCGAGCTCGGCGTTTCGCTAATCCCAACGCGTCCTTGCTCACCGTCCTGACACGACCAATCTGTTACCTTACTTGCGGCGGTCACCGCGAGGACATCCATAAATTATGAGACGTGCACCCCGAGAGAGATGCCCGAGGGAGACGAAGTGAGATAGAGAGATTCTACATTTGTCTCAACAAGAACCCGAAAAAAGCTCGTCCTTCTCGTGTAAATTAAAAAAAAAACAAAAGTCACTTTGTTCACGATTCAAATTTTTTGGCCGATTTATTTCAATTAATCTTTAAAATAGCGCTCGGTTCGTTTTATGCTGCGATAAAAAAAAAAATATATATTCTGAATTTTTTAAGTTGAATTATTTCTTTAGAGTTTTCTTCCTCCTGCCTGTCTCCGAATCGACGAAACTGGAGCAAAGTTGTGTTGTCATAAACGTCGAAATTTCCAAATATTTAAATTTACCAGGACTAAGGAAAAAAGTGATAAATTGTTGTGTTTTTTTTTCTCAACTTTTTGAGAATCTCCTCGGTCAGAAATTTCCAGCTGACAACGAATCGATTTTCCATCGAGAGCTCAACAATTTCACACAAAAATGCAAATTAAATATTTTCACGAGCAGCAAAAACCTGTCCTATGATATATTAGTACATGCTGAACCTGCCTGTCTCCGAATCGACGAAACTGGAGCAAAGTTATGTTGTCATAAAGGTCGAAATTTCCAAATATTTAAATTTACCAGGGCTAAGGGAAAAAGTGATAAATTGTTGTGTTTTTTTTTTCTCAACGTTTTGAGAATCTCCTCGGTCAGAAAATTCCAGCTGACAACGAATCGATTTTCCATCGAGAGCTCAACAATTTCACACAAAAATGCAAATGACATATTTTCACGAGCAGCAAAAACCTGTCCTATAATATATTAGTACATGCTGAACCTGCCTGTCTCCGAATCGACGAAACTGGAGTAAAGTTGTGTTGTCATAAAGGTCGAAATTTCCAAATATTTAAATTTACCAGGGCTAAGGAAAAAAGTGATAAATTGTTGTGTTTTTTTTTTCTCAACTTTTTGAGAATCTCCTCGGTCAGAAAATTCCAGCTGACAACGAATCGATTTTCCATCGAGAGCTCAACAATTTCACACAAAAATGCAAATGACATATTTTCACGAGCAGCAAAAACCTGTCCTATGATATATTAGTACATGCTGAACCTGCCTGTCTCCGAATCGACGAATCTGGAGCAAAGTTATGTTGTCATAAAGGTCGAAATTTCCAAATATTTAAATTTACCAGGGCTAAGGAAAAAAGTGATAAATTGTTGTGTTTTTTTTTTCTCAACTTTTTGAGAATCTCCTCGGTCAGAAAATTCCAGCTGACAACGAATCGATTTTCCATCGAGAGCTCAACAATTTCACACAAAAATGCAAATGACATATTTTCACGAGCAGCAAAAACCTGTCCTATGATATATTAGTACATGCTGAACCTGCCTGTCTCCGAATCGACGAATCTGGAGCAAAGTTATGTTGTCATAAAGGTCGAAATTTCCAAATATTTAAATTTACCAGGTCTAAGGAAAAAAGTGATAAATTGTTGTGTTTTTTTTTTCTCAACTTTTTGAGAATCTCCTCGGTCAGAAAATTCCAGCTGACAACGAATCGATTTTCCATCGAGAGCTCAACAATTTCACACAAAAATGCAAATGACATATTTTCACGAGCAGCAAAAACCTGTCCTATAATATATTAGTACATGCTGAACCTGCCTGTCTCCGAATCGACGAATCTGGAGCAAAGTTATGTTGTCATAAAGGTCGAAATTTCCAAATATTTAAATTTACCAGGGCTAAGGAAAAAAGTGATAAATTGTTGTGTTTTTTTTTTCTCAACTTTTTGAGAATCTCCTCGGTCAGAAAATTCCAGCTGACAACGAATCGATTTTCCATCGAGAGCTCAACAATTTCACACAAAAATGCAAATGACATATTTTCACGAGCAGCAAAAACCTGTCCTATAATATATTAGTACATGCTGAACCTGCCTGTCTCCGAATCGACGAATCTGGAGCAAAGTTATGTTGTCATAAAGGTCGAAATTTCCAAATATTTAAATTTACCAGGTCTAAGGAAAAAAGTGATAAATTGTTGTGTTTTTTTTTTCTCAACGTTTTGAGAATCTCCTCGGTCAGAATATTCCAGCTGACAACGAATCGATTTTCCATCGAGAGCTCAACAATTTCACACAAAAATGCAAATTAAATATTTTCACGAGCAGCAAAAACCTGTCCTATATAATATATTAGTACATGCTGATTCAATTATCTCTGATGAATCCACATCGAGATCTGGGAATTACGCAATTATCAAATGGACACGCACGATGATGAAGGAACAAAATGTGGTAGAACATTTGGCTGGCTGGAAACGCATCCTCTGTGGCCTACTAATGATGCACTCGATTGTACGAAAACAAAGAGAGAAAAATATTTATCTGGGCTTCACGAGGCGGTAATTATTTTTATGTGTTCATTATATCTCGTGTTCTCCATATATCTCGTTCCTGTATGACCACTTCGTTAAATCCCAAAGGGCAAAATCGTCGCGTTTCCGGTACACGCTCAATGCATGGTCACAATTCTGCGACCGCGCAAGGATCTGCTGCCATTTAGAGCCAAGGGTTGGGTTTGTAGCATTGCACTGTGGAAGCCCAGAGCTCTCTCTCTCTCTCTCTCTCTCTCTCTCTCTCTCTCTCTCTCTCTCTCTCTCTCTCTCTCTCTCTCTCTCTCTCTCTCTCTCTCTCTCTCTCTCTCTCTCTCTCTCTCTCTCTCTCTCTCTCTCTCTCTCTCTCTCTCTCTCTCTCTCTCTCTCTCTCTCTCTCTCTCTCTCTCTCTCTCTCTCTCTCTCTCTCTCTCTCTCTCTCTCTCTCTCTCGCTCTCTGTCTGGTCGACATTAATGTCACTCGCTGGTGCTCTAATTGATGACGTCATAATTATTATGCACGATTATGTAGCACCGACCATACAGGCGGAACATCGAGTTGCGTTTGACGATATACTGGCTCGCCTGCGTTTGTATGTATATATATATATATATATACATATATATGTATATATGCATGTGTGTGTATTATGGTTTGTTCTTGTTTCCTCCCATGCTAAATTTCCATACGAGAGGTCCATTCTCTTGTGTACCTACATTTCGTGCAAACACGCGCAACCAACCTTCACAACGTCGAGGAAATTCGCAGACAGACTGGCTCTGGTAGCTTTTGGTCGCAGCAGAGGAATTCGTTGCAGCGTTTGGGTTCGACAATTGCGAAATTGGATAATTATCAACCACGAAATCTGGCCTTCGCGTCCAATTGAAAATTGTGTGCAAGAATTTTACGTCAAAAATTACGATTGTTGATTCAAGGAGGAGAAAAAATGAGTTTCGTTGTCCAGCTCGATAAATGAACTTCCGGTATGGCACAGAAGAATTTCCATGGTTGAGCGATTAAAAATCGATTGGAGCTTCATTGGATTATTTTTGTTAATAACTCTCAATTTGTGGCGTACATACTCTCATTGTTATATACTTTTTTTTTTTTTTTTTAAGTTATGATTTTTTATGGTTTGTTGTTTCTTTTATATATATATTTTTTTATGCGACAGGTTCATCCTTTTGTGTGTATTTCCTGATGAGAGAAACCATATACACGATCATTACAATATCAAGAAAATTTGCAGACTATAACTTGCTGGTAGCTTTTGAATTGCAGGGTTCCATTGCAACGTATACGACAATCGCGAGATTCGATAATTAACAAGAACGAATTTTCTCCTGCACGTCTGGTTGAAGAATTTACAAATAAATTGTGCATGAAAAATTTGTTCGGTTTATAGGAGTAAAAAAAAAAGTTCCGAATTTTAAACGAACTCGAAGAAAAGAATATTTTCATTAAAATAAAGGGGTGAAATGTTAAGGTCGACCAATTATGAAGAGTTATAATTCGTCGGAGAGAAGTGGAAATTTATAGTGCATTTTATGCCGATAAAAAAGTCTTTGTAAAAAGGAAAACAAAATTAATGTTTTTTTTTTTTTTTCCTCCGGGATAAGATACTCTTTTTGCACGTCATTTTCGTACGCAACGATCTTCCGTAATCTTTCTATTTTTCCGACTGGTCTTAATAAAAAATAATAAAAAAACAACGATCTCACGTGAACCCGTAAAAAAAAAAGCAGAGAAAAAAAAATATAAGGAGAAAGCTTGTTAAAAAAGAATCGTGAGACAGAAGATATAGGGTGGGATAGCTGAGTAGAATTCGCGATAAGGGATAATTGCACTTTACCAACGACTTCTTATCCACGGGACCAAAGATCTCGCTGCTCTGGAATTCCAGAAGGAAATTTCAACTGTGTCCTCTTTCGCTTTTGGGACCGCGTATAGGGGACCCTCACAGATTTGCTCATTGCTCTGATGAAACTAGCAACCCCAACTTGGGAACACTACTGTGACTTTTTACTGCCCCTCGTTGGAAAATCACACTTTTACCACTCAATTCGCTTAAAGTTTCTTCGAACCTTTTTCTCTCTCTCTCTTTCGTCGTTTCTCGTACAGCGTATGCGGTGAAAACTTTTGGTAACTCTACCCCCCCCCCCCCATCCTATAATATAAAAATACGAAGATAACGCGCTCGTGAGTGGAAATAGAGAATGGAAAAAACGACCAGTCGAAAAGGAGAATTTTCGAGATCGAAAAATCGCGGTAGTATCTACGAGTATTCTGTCAATGGTCCTTAAAATACAATTCCTTGTCAGTTCATTAAAATCTCATGTTTTTCATTCGTGAAATTATTCCAGTTGAAATCAAAGAATTTTCAGCTACCAACAAACCCAAGCTTTGATTATATAATTAAATTAAATTAAAATGGAAGATTGTTAAATAATAAAATACACGGAGAAAACGAATGAATGCAAACCGAGTAATCAGTGTAATCGGTGCATTGGATAATCAAGATTTACGCGTCAACGTTGCTTACCTAAAAATATTATTTTCATCGTGGAAAATGCAATCTGAGTTTCAAAGTAGCGGACAATCTTATTACGAACAAGTCACGTCACTGGAGAGAAAATTGGATTAATCTTGTCTTCGTTGGAAGATCATGAGGATGCTATAACAGATGGGAAACTTTCGACGCTTTTATCGTATCGTCTCTTCTTGGCCACGGACAAAACATCATCCTTCCAGAAATACGATAGCGAAGAAGTGGGGACTGAAAATATTTAATGAGAAGAATTTTTATCCTCCTCGGTAGCCTCCTCGCAAAATCCGTCGCTCGTTGTACCAACGAGAAAGAGGAAAAATGTACTAAAAGCTTGAAAATAATCACATCGGCTCGTTGCACGAATGGAAAAAAAAAAAAGTCCCTAAAAATGAACGTCGTCATCAACCATTTGAGCGATTAGCATTCAACTGTTCAGTCAGGTCAAGGTTGTAAATTTTATACAATTACTTTACGAATCCACAATTCGCGCGAGTCTACCATTACTGCCATCAAGAACCATTTTTTTTTTCGGTCACTAATTTCTTTAATCCACATCCGGCTTCAATCCGAGGTAACCAGCGTCAACGTCTACGTATATCTTTGTCTCGGTCTGTGAGCGAAAATCGAGCATTGTTCTCCCAACAGGGATGAAACAAAGAAAGGCTGTAGGAATGACATTCCTTCAGTGAGAGGTTAGAAGTGGTGACAACTCGAGAGTTTACGGAAAGTTCCTGCAACGAATGGCAGAGAGAGAGAGAGTTTTCGTTATTCCATTTATCGCGATGTGCAGAGCCCGAAAGGAAGAGAGAGAGAGAGAGAGTGACAAGAACCGCAAATGGTTTCCAGTAGGTCTTCCGCACTGCTGGAACCCTTTATTATGTGACGATTCTTTTGTTTTCTTGAGAACTGAAAATCAAGCTAGAGCGGGTCGTTGATTTTAATGCTTCAGTCTGTAAAATCCAACTCGCAGAGTTCACGATGAATCGGTGAGTGTGTTACTCGACGTAACGTTCAAGTCTAAAACAACCCTCTTTGCCTATAACCATAGGCGACATCATTGTAATCAGGCACATTGTACGAAGGTACAATTATTATCCATACAAATTTCCATCATCCCATATTCCTTATTTGAAGACGAAGAAGACGAAGAGATATAACCTCGAAATGAAAAACAAGAAGCGAACGAAGAAGCATCTCAGATATATAGAACAAATATCGTGTCCTCTCCGCTGCGGAGTCTCCTCTTGCCTCATACAAATGAATAAATGCTTCTCTCTTTTGGTTCCCGGGTCACGACTCTTGCTCGTGCCATATCCCTTTTCCATAGAACCAACAAAACTTTACTCTCCCCTCTTAAGTTTCATCAAGAGTAAACTTCTTCAGCTTTTTTTTATTCTAAAGCCAATTCAGAGTCAACCTGGGTCAAGTACTAGAGAACCAAAGTCGACGTATGCTAACGGGGTTGTCTACCAAATGGTATCAAGAACTAATTGGATGTAAGAAGGTTGAAACGCGAACGAAGCGACGAACGCTTTACGTGGCGATCAGCTCAACGTAACCCAACTACGTTGGCAGCCTTTTGTGTTTGCCCTTGAGATTTTTATCGTTTGAGAATTGTGTGTTGCCCATGTACATAGACAGAGGACGAAAATCTCTTACTGAGGTCGTGCTAATCCCACATGCTATCTAGCCCGCTCATGCTGTGTTGTTGTTGTTCTTGTTGTTGTTGTTTCTGGTGTCTCTCGACACTTTGTCCTCTTGCGCGTATACATGTGTCATCAGCGATATCACAGCACGAGTACGCCGTTAGTAACACAGGGTTAAACTTCACGGACTCTGAAACGAAACGAAGAGGAAAGAGCAAGGAGGAGAGGGGACTTGACGATGCTTGGAGGGAGAAGCTGCAGGGAAACGTATACAACCGCTGAAACAAGACACATGGACGGGAATATAACGGGGGGGGAGGGGGTTCCAGGAAGACAGGCAGGCAGAGAGATGGTTGTATTCTGGATCTTGGCAGCACCTCTCTCTCTCTCTCTCTCCCCCTATCCTTTATTGCTACCCACCGGTATTTGCTGGTCTAGCCAGTGCCTATACTACCAACATCCGGTATACTCCCAGAGCTCTTCTACTTCTATTCCTACGCACACACACCACACACATACATATATATATACGTATACATATATGTGGTATATGCCTCTCTCAGTCGGGTGTTGTGCCGGCCATTCATTCTGTTGGACAAAGTACTGACATCTAGTTGAATATACGAGAGCTCACGAAGCTATCCAGACCGCCTGCACACGTAGTCAGGCACCAACAGCCTGTGGGATATGCAGTAGCTCGGAGTTCCAACGATTCTCGGCAAATTCAGCTGAGCATCTAATGCATCCATATACGCGTAGCTCTTACAGTATTACAAGTGGCTCAGTATGTGTTTCATATGGGTCCTCGTATGTGTAGGTTTAAGTCAGCACATCCATACGAGGCTGTAGAGTGATAATTCTAAAGGGCGAACATATCTGATGAAAGAACGTGGCAGGAAGTTGTAGTGGATTGGAAATGAAAACAGGTGACAATCTCACAATATGTTATGCGGGAAATGGAACTGGCGATGTGGTAGAACAAAGTTATCGCAACAGTCATTCCTTCCTTCATACTTAATCCACTTTACCGTAAGGTCAAATGGGACAAATATACTTTCGTCATTTTTCGACATTTCTTTTTTAATGTTTTGATTATTCGTATGGCAAACTCTTCTTAGATAATTCAAGAATATAACGTAACCACGATCAGTTTGAATCTACGGTCATAACTTATTGAATTTAAAGATACTTTCAAATTTCCCGGGCGAATTTAGTACAAATCTTTGCCACGAAGTCCCATAACGTTAGACTCTTGAGTTACCTATCTCATGCTCCACTCATACGTATCACAAGTTGTCACGAACATGCGGCAATATTTCATCTTTGTCAAGCCCGAATATTGAAGTGCTGAAAATGGAGCGCCGGCGTTACTTTTCTCTTCATCAGCTCTCAGACTGGATTTAACTACTTTATATGTATAGACGTCATATACTCGTAATTTTGTATGAGAATGATGCAAGTAGTCAGTGTGGTGAACGGCTCAACGTTAACCAGACTTCCGAACGGAACTCCTCGACGTGTTTCTGAATTTCTCGAGGACCCGGTCTGGTAGTTAAGTCGCGTTACTCGAGAATGCTTGGGCTAGCTACGGTTCTCTTGCACCCACTGTGGCTTTACTCTAACGGCCTCACTCTCTCTCTCTCTCGCCCCTTTCCTTCTCTCTTTCACCCCTTTCCCTTTCTCCCTCACTTTCACCAAAGCTCCGAAGAATAGACATCTTTTACTCTGGCCTGCTCCAAGCACCATAGAGCAAAGTGGCATATGAGAGACCGGCTATCCAACCAAGTGAGGAAGTGTTTCGAGATAAAAATATAAAAAGCTGCTAGCGTACTAAGGGGTTGAAGGGAAGGAGGATTGGGGTGGTGCCAGTGAAATAGTTTAGGGTGTGAGCTGGTACTCACACTAGGCCGGAACGACCATAGCTCCACTTGACCCCAATATAAGAATTAAGCTTTATTCAAATGACTCGGCACTGAAGCGACGACGGATGAAAGGCATGATTAAATACCAGTGGCCTTTGACGAAACTTTTTTCTCTCACGCCGAGCTTTTTCAACGCTTGACATGCCCTCACTGGTGGCTTATTTTCTCTCCCCCCCCCCCCCTCTCTCTCTCTCTCCCCCTCGTTTTCCTACCGTTCCTTCTCACTATCACGAAAAACGGCAGCTTATTCCGAAGAGGATAGAAATGGTTCTCGTGTTACCCCGATTTTGCGTCTGTGACTGGTGCTCTTCCAGTTCAACGGAGTACGGCGTAAACGGGGAAAATCCCCGAAAACCGTTGTCACACTTAATCCTCGGGCCTCTCTCTGCTCGAGCTTCAGCCGAGCTCGAGTTAATCGTAGCACACCGTGGGTTACTGGTGGGAAAATTGGAACTCTCGTCGCTCCGGTGTGTCGTGTAATTTAGAGGACTCCTCCACTTCGTTCTACTTTTCAACTTTTTTTGTTCTCTCTCTCGTTTTTTTTTTTTTTTTTTTATTTCATTTCACTCTTGTTCCTCTTTTTGTGCCAACTTGTAATCGTAGTTGGAAAAATTGACTGCAAAAATTGAAATGCCAGACGGCATGATCGTTTGACTTTACACTGGACGGGTTGATTGACAGAGGATTTTTGATTCTTCTCACTAACGAAATAACCCAACAAAAAAAAAAACGATCGAGGCTCCCTGTTGAGTGGCTTTTTGTAAAATATCGAAAATTTTCCATGCTCTGACTTGTAATCCTCGTAAAAATTATCAGCTCCAGTTTCACGATAGAAACGAATCACCGAACCCTTTAATATGATTTCCCAAGTGATTTTTTTATGCTTGAAGACGAAGAAGGAAAAAGAAAATTCATGTTTATCCGTTCGTTGGAGATGATAATTTAGCGAATGCATCGTTGCTCCAACATTTTGGCCTCAGGGAAATTTAATTTCCGCGAGTTTCAAGTCGACACTCTTATCCGGTCCCTTCGTATCCATCAATATAAAACATGGGACAGAGTCAACGGGGCTGGAAGAGTCACGGGAATAAGGGAGAGACTGGTAAATCAGATGAGGCAGATCGGTGGTTTTATTAATCCATTAGTGCGTTCGAGGGCATGATAAACTCTGCATGACGTATTTATTTTTCACCCACGTTCGCAAAGCTTGATCGTGATCCAAGTCCCAGAGGGTGAGTACGATTTTTTCCACGAACTAACGAGATGTTTCTTGCTTAAATTTATTTGATTAATTGAAATTAAAGTGAGAACGAAAATCAGAGGGTAGCAAAAACTTATAAATAAGGGTTTACTTGAAATAACATATTTAAGCAAACATCATGATATATCGGTTAACAATATCGTTGCCCATTATTCGTTCCTAATATCCGAGCCTCAATAAATCTTCGTACAACTTCATTATCTTCTTTATTATTCACGATAAATGCTCATTAACCACCCTCCATTGTAATATATACATATATACATCTCGTCTCTCCTATCTTTTTCTCCCCCAACTTGTATATTCACCCGTTAAAGCAATATTTTCGCTATAGTTTGACGATCCTTATAAAGGAAGTGGGGAATAGACCATGAAGAATATGAGAAGGAAGAGAAGACTGAAAAGTTGGTAGGGCAAAACTGCCGAGCGCTAAAAAGCCAACGTTGTGAACAAAATAAGACAGAGTCTTTGCTCATGAAGAAAGCTCCCACAGTCTGTATATATGTATAAATTTATACATATATACATATATATATATACTGATAAGAGCTTACCAACACTATAACTATATATACAGTCGTGTATAGCGCAAGGTAATAAAGTAGACCCTGTTGGGCTCCTGAGCTCGTTCATCAACCCTCCCTGAATACAACACTCTCTCTGTCTCGGGACTCTGTGTACTTACATTCTTAAGCCACAGTACATTCGAGAAAGGCAGCAACGAGAAAGCTTCTTGCTTGTCTCCTTTGGGGCCTCCCCAAGATGCAACGGTCACACGCCACAACGTTATGAGGTGTTCATCGCGATAACACACATATATATGTATATGTATATGTATCTTCACCTTTATATATAAATATATATATATAACACATTTATTGTATATATGCTAAATATAATGTATGAATATATTTCTGAATACTGACACACAATTTCATTCCCCAACGTCATCGCTGCAGATCGTTTCACGAAGTATTCTCCCTTGTGCCTCAGCTACTATAATGTATTATTTATACAAAAAGAGCACCTAGAATTAATGTTATTATTATTATTATTCAGATGATTGGCTGTGCGTACAGGAAAGAAAATTGCTATTCCATCCGAAATGATCCATAAACTCTCGACGACGATAAGAACGATTAATTTCAGTAAAAGATTTTCAGTGTAATCATTTGAAAACGACCCGGCAAAATTAAGGGTGTAAAAAAAATTAAAGAATCATCCGCGATAAAAACCGGAATCGGAAAAAAAGCCAACTACGTTAGAGAAAATGAAACGTTTAGCCCACGAATGTTTTTTTTTTCTATATATATATAAGACGACGTCGATTTTGTGTTGATTATTTATCAACTGTACGTATAAATTTTCTGTTTTAGGTGAGTCAGAAAGGGAAAACTGATCTGTGATAATGATTCGTCGAGGTACGAAAGCATCTTGAATTCCTGAAGGAGGGTGAGATGAAGATCGATATGTTTGAAATTTTGGGGGCGGTGGGGTGGAATGCAAAAAAAAAAAAATTGGTTAGACGCGAAAAATTGGAAAAGAAAATATATTTTTTGGCATTCAGTGATTGGGTGCAAGGGAGATTTTTTTTTTTTTCTCAAAATTCTTCCAGTTGACCAGTTTGACTTGATTATTCTACGAGCTGAGGTTGAATGCGTAAACAAAGTATTTGAGATTTTGTTTTGTGGCCCCCGGGGAAGAGAGATATATCCTAAAATATATCCAGGGTATGGAAGTTTTCGTCGAAATTAGATCCATGATGCATATTCGATATATACTTCTTTTTTATGGGGGATCGAATCGATCGTTAAGTTTGAAACGTAGCTGGTGCAGACAACATGTGCTACATATATATTCCCTGTGGGAGGTTTCAGGGATACACAAATTTGCAGTGCATGGCTACAGTTTTATATACATCTATGTTTATACAAATATTTTATATATATATATATATATATATATGTGTGTGTGTGTATGTATATATATATATATATATATATATATATATATATATATGTACACAATGCCAATATACATATATAAGTTTGTTGGGAAAAGCTGAGAGCTTCTTCGAAATGCACAAACACCGTCTAGCCCTTCATGCCAGCAACGACGATGGTTCTGTTATCGAGCAGCGGTGGCATTCTGGCGTAATGCACTTGATGAATTCAATTGGTGAATTACTGCAATTGCTTCTCGCTTCTCCTGTTCACGAACCCGCTTCGCTAAACTCGTAGCCCGTGGAGCGTGTGGTTCGTAAATATCCTGAAAGAAGTTTACACATTTATCTAGTGAATGTATGTGTATGTGATATAGTGATGGATATTTACTACCAATACAGTGTAATAAAACAAAAAGAGAAATTCTCATCAATTTATTAATGCTTAATCATAGAATAAACACAGTTATTAAAAATTAAAAAACATATTCCAGATCGAACATAGATTGTTCGATCTAGGATGGAATTTTAATACAGGGCTTTTTAAACTATCATTAAAAAACATTATTAAAAATTAAAAAACACTCTCTGTTTGGGAATTTGATTGTGCAGGAATGATACCATATATTTCATTCTATGTGGATACTTTTTTTTTTATCCAACGAGTATTTAAAAAAATATAATAGGATTTTATACTTGAACTCTCATTTCCATAAGTTTTTCATCCCCTAGAATACACACAACAGAAAACATCTAAAGAACAGAACAGAAAACATCTAAAATATCCCGAATTTAGCATTTGTTGTGGCAAACTATAATATTATAGTAAATATAAACATAAATATGTGTTAAAATTTGGGATCAGATGAGTTTATGTGTTCGTTCATATGTAACGTAAAACATGCCAATAGCCGAAGAAAAATATACGTCGAGCAGAATTTCTAGCGTTGAAAGAGCTTCGTTATTCGAGGCTCTGGCCAGCATCGACAGAAAAAGGAAAAGAGTGAGAACACGCGGTGGTATGATTGAAATTCAATTTTTAATTCACGCATCGGTAATTCTCATTGGAAAAGGAAGATTGAAGTATTACCGGTTGGGAAACAGGGTTGAAGCATACGGGACCATCCCCTATGTCTGGCCGTGTCGTCTAGTCGTGTGAGCTGTTCGTGAAAACGACCAGAGACAGAGAGAGAAGAAATATATACGGAATTAAAATAGAACAAGAGAGAGAGAGGAAAGATCCATACACTATATGATCGACATATGTGTTCGGGCCGAAAGAGACGAGAGAAGCATCGACGAATCGCGAATTGAGCATCGGAGAGTTTTCAAAGAGAGAGAGAGAGAGGGAAAAAGAGACACGAGAATCGATCAACTTTTTTTTATAAAAGCTTCGTAAAATCCTGTTCTGGCATACATATCTATAGACACCTTATATCCATCGACCCATCCCTCCAACAACGACGAATCCCCTCTCGTGGCCTCTTTTGACGGGCCACTGAATACACGTGTGCTTTCTCGATTAATATCCCCCGAAACTCATCAACGTTTTTATTTTTATCTCCTCTTCGACATCTCATTTTTTTTTTTCACTTTTTTTGCCATCCGTTATTTTTTTTCGTGCTAACGAGACGAGAGAGAGAGAGAGAGATCGGGGGATGATCCTAGCAAAAGTGGCAGAGAGAAAAAGAAAGAGAGAGAGAAGCAGCAAAATAGGAAAATAAAATTTTAGGCAATAAAGAACGATTTTAGCCTCTGATAATTCAATCCACTCAATATATATCTATATAATTTATGCAAAAAATTATTATATAAATCAAGTCTCGTCTCCCCGAAAGTTACATGACTTCGGTGATATTATAATTATAAACGATCTATTTATAGGATAAATTAACGGAAAGATAGAGAAATTCATTACCATGAAACTTTTTATGCAAGTCAAACTGTCTACCCTTGCGGTCTCGTTTGACTATTTTATCAATAACGTTACGGTAATTGATAGATAATCATATTTTTTTGTACATAAACACATTTTTTTCCCATAAAAACCATTTATTGTAAATTCGATCATGATCTTCATCAAGTGTATCGTCTTCGGCTCCGCTCATTCGGGGCTTGCTATCCTCCCCTAAACGCGTAACCTGCCACTCTTAAGCATGAGCTACTATACTGTCCAATCCACCTATATCACATGCTCGTCTATAGCACCAGTCCGCACCCTTACAACGTTAACATAGGCCGATCACGTACCCCGCGTGAGCCTTCCTTCGATGTGTGTGGATGCATATTGGCTTACATGCGTCCACGTTGTTTCAGTTAAACCCTCGAGCTTGAGCTCTGGGCATGGCACACGAAGGGCTGGTTGCTGCTAGGGGTGCGCTACAGACGTCAGTGGAGAGAGGGAGAGACTGAGAGGGAGAGAGAGAGAGAGAGAGGATTCACGAAAACGCGTCTGAATCCAACACAGCAAGGGCTGGAGCGTCGATCCTCTCCGATAGATCACTGTCTCACTCACCAGAGTGGACCTCGTGCGGATCATTCACCGACCGTCCAACAGAACCAACCGTCTCGGAGGGAGCACCGCAGTGTTCCCCGTTTGTTACACGCGATCACCGCCATCGTGGCATTAACGCCTGTTACGAGGTAGATAGTGGTCCATCGGACGGAGAGAGGCTTAATGCCTCTGTGCGTAAGTTGTACAACCTACGTGGGATGTACATTGTTCTAGCGTGGCGCAGCGAGAGAGAGAGAGAGAGAGAGAGAGAAATGCACTTGGTGCGATCGTATAATTACAATGTAACTCGGTCTTACAGAGGACGCATGATCTTCCGCCAGGGCACCAGGCCCGGTACCGGTTAATACGACGCATCCTGTTTCCGTGGGCAGCCCCATTTCCACTCTCCTCA
This sequence comes from Dyspetes luteomarginatus, assembly GCA_963669185.1. Classification (NCBI taxonomy): domain Eukaryota; kingdom Metazoa; phylum Arthropoda; class Insecta; order Hymenoptera; family Ichneumonidae; genus Dyspetes; species Dyspetes luteomarginatus. Next base: position 2,858,909 of record OY769910.1, on the reverse strand, counting down.
TCACACACATCCTTCTCATTGTGTGAAGGATGTTTGCTGAGCTCAGACGTCAAAATCAATGACGATTCGAGGCGTGAAACCAACTAGTGCCAAGCTTCTGAGAGCAACAATACAGGAGAAGTTCACGGTGTCCCTCATAGTCCCGATACTTCTGCTGCTGCTGGTGGGGGTGGGGGTAGGGGTGGGGGTGGGGGTAGGGGTAGGGGTGGGGGTGGGGGTAGGGGTAGGGGTGGGGGTGGTGGCTGCTGTTAATGTTGTACCGAGAATCCAAGAGAACTTTTCACCCCGATACTACAACACCAGTAGTTTTCGTTTGAAGCGAGCTCGAAGCTGCTCGAAGACGGCAACTTGGTGTGAATCGACCCGTAAGAGACCATAAAGTACTAGATCAGTGTGGATGGCCTTTCATGTCAAAGCTTTCGGATTCAAATGCTCAGAATGGTGCGATTTAAAGGAGGACTGGAATTATTAAGGGAAACGAAGACACTACCCTTTGAGGGACATTTTCTTTGTTGTTTGTATTCTCTTTTGCTATCTCGTCGCGTATCTCGATTTATAATAATTGGTATGGAAGGAATACCCATTAAATGACCTCGACTTCATGTATCTTGATCTTTGTCTTGTTGTTGAAGACACTTATTCACTCCTTACTGTCTTTCTGATGTTCCAATTAGTCCAATTAGACCATCCAATATTCCACGTCTACGCGAACCTTTCAAACTAAATGTAAGATAGTTCTCCAGTTTTACACATTTGAATAATTTATCACGAGAAATAGAAATGGAAAGTTAGAACAGGAGATTAAGAAAATTTAGGAAAATACAGGGGATTATTGGCCTGATAGGTGGCAAACCTGGTCAGATTCTGGCCAGAATCAAATTACCGTGAATGGCTGACAATCCTCTGACATTGCAAAGCGGGCTAAACCCTCAAATCTAGCTGTGTCTGCCGAAGAGGGTACAGGTACCTGCCACAGGAGTGTCCTGTGAGCGGGGAAAATGGTAGAGTGCAGGTAACACACAGAGAGAGTGAGAGAGAGGCAGGGGGGAGAATGGGGAGAATGGGGAGGAGACATACGTGCAATCATAGAGCCTAATTGAGAAGTCTGTAACCAAGGATGAAATTGACCGTGAACGTGCGAAAGGCTAGTGGCATCCGAATCAGACACGTTCAATTTGTCTGTTCGTTGATGTCTTGGACACGGTGAAGGAGAGAGATTTGAGCAAGGAATTGAATGGGGGCTTTCCGTTGGAGTCGAATCTCGGTCGAGAGATCTCTGATCACGTGGAAGAGTCACCCTAACCACAAATAAACATAACGCTGCATTTCTCGATAAGGGCGCAACGAAAGTGGATCCGCTTGACGAATCGACCTTTAGGAATGGTCGATTGGATTCGTTCATGGCTCTTCTTTTTTTTCCACCTCTTTCGATGAATTTTAGGTCTCTCCGTCTTTTACACGAAGGTAGGCGACTCTTCTGGATTCGAAAATCTACTGACCTAATTGGAAATCCCACTGGGAGAAACGGAATGGTTCGCTTCTCCTCGACTTCGGACTACCACCAAAAGGTTCAGAGGGACAAAAACATTCTTTCGCCGGATGGCTTCTCAGGGAATTAAAGAGGAAAGAGGTTTGCACAGTTGGAAAACGTTGGCGTGGGAACTCAAAGAGAGAGAGAGAGAGAAATTCAATTTTCGAGTAAACTTCTTCGCCCCTCTTTCGCTCTCTGTGCCAGACCCCTGCCCATCCTTCGCTCTACTACCCTACGTCCTCTCGGCGTCTAGCGAACGATTTTGTTAATTATTGGAAAAGTTCTCAAGAGTCTCGGGGGAGTGAACGAGGAGGAGGAGGCGAAAGTTGGTCATGTTCTTCGTTGGCGCCAGCCATTAGCCACCAGGATCTTACCTAATTTCCTACTTTTATATATGTATATATATATATATATAACTCGTATCTCACACAAGCTATCGCGGCGGAACAAAATGATTTTTATTCTCAAACGTCATCCACAAGGCGTATTTTGTATCACAAATTTCATCCTATCCGTGACCAACAATTTTCCAAAAACCGCACCAAGCTGATGACGTAAATTTCATACAAAATGAGATTCAATTAATTTCGCTCGTATGATTTTTGTTCTTCATTTATGTACGATTTAAAAATCTGCTATCTAAATTGCCAGTCTGACGGACATTCCTGTTAACCGAGGTCAGTTGTCAAGGTGATAAAACGTTCGGGGTTAAAAAAAAAAGATGTACAAAACTATGATGACGACGACGACGACGACTACGACGACAACAAAGATTGGTTTGCCTGGCGTGGTCAGTGGTGACGTTGGTGGTAACTGCGGTTGTTCTCTGCAATAGCCCACAGTTCCCGAGCAAGTTTTATTTTGTGGCCGACGCTTCTGTCGGCCAGTTAGCCACAAAAAAATGTTCACTTCTCTACCTTCCGACAGAACAAATGAATGAGTCCATTCTACCAGTGACATCCGGTGTACCCTCTTTTCCCTATGCACACCACGTAACAAAACTACAATCTACGCGCGTTTCATGTCTGTTTATGAGCTTGTCGAGTCAGTGGGGAGAGTGATAGGGCACGGAAATACACTGACCCACGAGTGGCACTAACCTCCAAGAAGAGGTCATCAGATCTACATATATACATGGATATTCTGTGATTCAAAATGGCGGAGAATGAAGAAAGAACCGTGGGGTGTAGTCTATAGCGAGCGTCGTAGCTGCTCCACGATCTCCACTCACATATATATTATAAACCAGAGTGAAAAGCGAGCCTGCGATGAGGTGGAGAAAACAAAAGTGGTGCGGTGACCGGAACGGGAAATAACCACCAAAGGCAACTCTCCCAGGTATTGTCCTGGACCTGTCGAGTATACGTGGGCGATGTTTGCGTTTCTCTTTCTACATCTCTATATTATATATATCTATATATAAATCTAATATATATATATATATATATATAGACACGTATAGTATGCTTCTATTTGTTTCACGCTCATTGTAGATGTAGCTCGTATGCCAAGTTTACGGGTCACTCGAGAATCAAGCCTGACTGTAGACGGGGTCATAGGAGCAGCCCGTAGAAACCACTGCGAAAAGAGAGAGGCAGAGGGGGATGAAAAAACATCGAAACAACTTTCCAGTTATCCTGAAGTTGTAGGTGGAACGGCAGTGCTCGTGTGTGGGACGAAAGGCAAACTTCTCATTGTGATAAGGTATATATATATATATATACCTTAACACAATGTGTATATATATATATATATATATATATAATTGCGTTTGCTACATGCCTGCATGAAAAATGAATGAGGAGTCCAGACATTTTTGGCCATTACATATGAGATGTCCCGAAAGAAATCAACCAATCCAAAACTCTGGCCTTCTGAGATTTTTTCCAAATATGACAAATAGTTAGCACTAGCTGGTACAAGAGTGTGAGATTTTTTTTTTTCATTTTGACTATTTGTAGATCCTCAAAAGTTAGCAGCTCTTGTAAGAAATTCGATTAAGTTCAATCGAACTAGAAATCTATTCATTGTACGAACAAAAGAGAGTCCCATTTTTTTTTTTTACGTTTCTCCGGTCAGCTGCCAACTTTTGAGGGTCTCCAAATAAAAATCTGAAAAAAATCACACACTCTCTTACCAACTAGCACTAACTTCTCATCAATTTTTGAATAATTCTGAGGTGTTCAGAGTTTTTCAATGTGATGATTTTATGTGGAATACTCAATTCTATAAATATATAACATATGCCAGAGTGGAAAGGGCAAATCAACACCAATAAATAAGGTCGCGCGACGTGTTGGTTGATATGTTTGCTCGATTTACAAGTTGTTCGGTAAACTTACGACGGGATCGGAAATTGGAGAAGCAGCCTCCGATTGTTGTCGTGTGTACACATCGAGTACACGTTTTATTCACTTTCAGGGACGTTTATTACATGAGCAAAGTTAACGTTTTGCCTTTTCCCTTGCATCGGTGTCACCTGTGAAATAATAATAGTATATATGTATATATATATATATATATATATATATATACTATTATTATTTCACGAATATAATATATATGCAGTATCAAACTTTAATTCAAAGCAAAAGGAAACAAGAAAAAAGAACGTGACCTTGCGCACTTGAATCTGACGAAGGTTCATGATTATGAGTGAGTTTACCTCATCAAGAATTGAATTGCCTCATCGTATATGATTAACCCAGAAATTTCATGTTCGCACTTGGGTCCTTCTTGGTAAATCGGATTAATTATTTCAGTCTGTGTTATTGTGACGTTCGTATGATTGTAAAGAGAAACAAAAACCCCTTTCGTTGGCCTGAAATTTCTCTAAATTTCTGCAAACCTACTGAATAATTCCTCTACGATTTCTTCACCATCCCTTATTCTGAGTTGTTTTTGAGTCTTGTCGCACCTTGACGTTAAGTATCGATAAAAAAAAAATCACATTAAGAAGCAACGAGGCGAAAGCATATTCTTGGTGCGCTTCTTGGTGGAAGTCTCGAGGGCAGAAGAGACTTTCGAGGATATTGTGGCATGACGCCACTTTTATTTATGTTTGGTATGAAATCATACGAAAAAGCTTGACTTATATCTCACGTAAAGCTCCTTCTGGCCATTATTTCTCGTTCCATGATCATTGAGAAACGACAAAGCCTGGAAAAGGGATGACGATGAGGATGACTCATCTCTGCCATTGTTTCAGTTGTTTGAAAGAGCTTTGATGGGATTTTCCAATGCATGAGAAACACAAAGAAGAGACGATGTTTCGTTGGTCCAACTTCAAGACTTCTCCATTTAATTACAGATAAAAGATGACCTTTGACCAGTCACATTTCATTTGACGTAAATGAACAACATTTTTTCCATAAACAATAAAACGATCATTGACAATATTGTTGTTGTTGTTTGAAAATTATTGCAAGCTTGCAGAATCCTTTGATCGATTGAAAAAACAATTTAAACAATATAAAGTGTTGAGCTTTTATCTTGGTTTTATTTATTGTCTCAGTCGAATACAATTTTTGAATAATTTTCTCAAAATTCTTCACATTGTAATGATTTTTTACTGCCCAGCTGATTCGTGAACGAAATATTGAATGATGTTTAATTTTTGAGTCAAGGAATTCAAGATAGCAATCGCTCGTGAAGCAATTTGGTGAACTAAAGCTCATGGAAACACGCCAGAGGTATTTCGATCGTTTGCTGGGCACACGTGAAATATTGAGTACACATCAAGTATTAACGCCAAGAGGGAAATTGCTCCGGCTCTATAGATGTTGGAATAGTGAACCGAGGGCACAAGAGTGCTCCCTCCCTTGGTTTATGGTCCAACACTGTGCCCTAGTCCTGTTTTCCATGTTGCGTGAAATGGTCGATGCTGTGGCCAACACGTGTGCGACACTTCTGAGGCTTAGGGTCGACTGGTATTAAATAAACTGTATATAGTTATAGTACTATATTCTACCATACACAGAGAGTTTACTGACTTTCGTTTCAGCTCTTGTACACGATTTCACAGAAGAAGAGTCTCCACCCTTCCTATGGACCAGCTAGTATATCTAGAGAGTAATCTCTTTCTTCCCCCCCCCACCTCTCTCTCTCTCTCTCTCTCTCTCTCTCTCTCTCTCTCTCTCTCTCTCTCTCCCTCCCTCTCTCTCTCTCTCTCTCTCTCTCTCTCTCTCTCTCTCTCTCTCTCTCTCTCTCTCTCTCTCTCTCTCTCTCTCTCTCTCTCTCTCTCTCTCTCTCTCTCTCTCTCTCTCTCTCTCTCTCTCTCTCTCTCTCTCTCTCTCTCTCTCTCTCTCTCTCTCTCTCTCTCTCTCTCTCTCTCTCTCTCTCTCGCTCTCTCTCTCGCTCTCTCTCTCGCTCTCACTCTCGCGCTCTCTCTCTCCCTCTCTCTCTCTCTCTCGCTCTCTCTATCTCTTTCTATAGTGCTACAGTATCAGCGCAAAAATGTTTTACTAATGAATCTGAAAGGATTTTAATGCCAGGCACGTATGAGCGCCCTTGTGTACGTTTCTCGTAGACAAAAACCCGAGAGTTTACAGCTTGATATTTTCAGTAATGGAATTTCCTCATGGTGCGCGCGGTGATTTTCCCCGGGAATCCCCAGTTAACACGCGAGATTTCAAGCACTCCCTGCTCTTGCACACAATGCCAAATGCCGCTCGAGCGGCTCGAATAACGAAGTTGAATTGAATTCAAGATGGAAAATACGGGAGATCAGTTTGACGTGCGATTGTAATTAATTAAATGAATAGCCTTCGAGCGTTTAATGCATGGGTAAATTTAAATATGCAATAATGATAATAATAATAAAAATGACAAAAAATCTTAAATCATTTAAATGATTTAAATTCTTAAATCATAAAAAAAAAAAATTACTTAAAACCAAATAAGAAAATAAGGACAAAGCAAAAATAAAGGTGACAATAAAATAATTATCTTATTATCATTACGATTTGAATTAAAAATTAAATTGAAAACAAAAATACGTACGAGAAGAAAGTTTTGTAGCTAAAGAGGGAGAAGTAGAGGAAAGATGGTGGAGGGGGTGAGTTTAAAGTTATATACATATATGTACAGTTTTTAATTCCACCGGCCAGCAAACTCACCTTATACAATGAGCTTTCTGGCTTGGAAAGTACATCGGGGTAGTACTGGCCGTATCAACCACCTGGCTCAACCCCCAGACGGAGAAATTCCATTCTGGAATGACGAAGAAGACGCACGACGAGAGATGACAGAGATAAACTCCTCCCTCGCGGATATACCCTCGTAATATACATATAGTCTGCATGTAAAAATATTCTGACATATATATGTCACGATGTGGTTTTACCCGAGATGAGTTCTTCATCAGTCGCTCCATTTCTCCCTTATTAAGCGCGAGCTCGAGAGTGAAAAGCACAAGGCTGTTTTTTCCTTTCCTCTGCTACAGCTCCGCTTCTATGATTTTCTTTGTACTATTTGTACGTCATTTTCTCTTTTCATATTATCCTATTTTTTTTTTTTCCTCCATTGCCTTCATTTTCTCTTTTATGATTTTTCTCCCGCGTTATTTATTCTCATTTCTCATGAATTACCTATCGTTTTATTTATCCACCTCGAACACGAATTGCGGATAAACAAATAAATTTATTTCTCATTAAATCATAAGAGAATAATAATAATTTTACGAATTGTGAATTGTCGTATTTGCGTCTCTGGCGAGTAGAGAAATTGACGTGGTTCGTGCCTTTCTCCTCGTTTCGTTAGATATATTATTCTTAACCGTACCCAATTAGCTACCAATTATACAGCTTTGAAACTCTCCATTACCCCATGCTTTTCCTTCTTCTCTTCTTCATCTTCATTCTCCAATTTCTCCTCTCAAGCGTCATTTTGTAACTGGCGTCTGTATACTTTGTGATTCATTTAAATGTTACGAAAGAGAACGAGAGAGAGAGAACGAGCTCCGCATAACAGTTGAAAAGAAAAATGGACTTTCCGAGGATAAATCTTACCGTGGAACATTTCTCTTCAATTTGTAATAGAGAGAAGAATTAAAGAAAGAAAAAAAAAACAACAAAAAAAAAACAATTCAAAAGTTATTTTTCATTTATTTCAACGCATTTTCTTGATACGATTTTTCAACTCGACCAAATTAAATCGAAAAATAAACAAAAAAATTTCCCACTCAAATTTTTAATCACGATATATTTCAAAAAAAATCTCTCAGTCCTCAAGAGCTTATCGAAATGTAAATAAGAATTAATCAAAATTAAGATATTGACGGTTACAAAATTTGTCCATTTAGCATCAAATTTTAGGCCTCATTTTAGAAAAATCCTCTGATGGGAAATTTTTGACTCCAGAGCAAGCAACCTGAATGGAAAGTGGATCGCGATCTATCGGCAATGGTTTTATGTATACAGGAGAATCGGCTAGAGTGCAAAACGATGCGAGACCAACTCTTTTCCGACACTTTCGAGCTAAAATGTTTACTGGTCTATACCTATAGCTCTATTGACGAGTCCGGGGCAATAGCGCCCAGTGGCATCACTGCCAATCTCAAATTCCCTCCTTCTCCCCCCAACCCTCATGCCATCATCTCCTCTTGCCTCTCCAATAGATAACGGATAATAGATAGTGGCATTGTACCCGAGAAAATCGATTCTCAACGCCTCTCTGGGGTGGCTCAGGGTCCGGTCACCGCGGACAGATCGCTTTTCCTCGTCTATACTACAATTCGTAGTGTTTTTGAGACAGAAAGAAAAAATATAGTTATATACGTTCATATATGTATTTAGTAAAATATAGGAAGAGGTTTTATACATAGGTATGTATATATATATATATATATATATATATATATATATATATGCATATGTATATATATGTATATATATATGGTATAGATTGGGGAGAAGTGATGCACGTCACCACCCTCTTCCGTCCCATTCATCGACAGGAAGAGACTACTTCCGGCGAAATTTTTCACAGAGTAAAACTCCCAACGACGTACATCCTCTGGTCGACGTTCGACGACCACTACAGACAGTCTACAATTCCTCTCACTTTTTATTTCTGTCATTGTCAAGCTCGACAATTAGTCCTTGTCAATGTATTTTCTTTCCCTCTTCCTCTCCTTTTATTTACATATATATAACTTTTATTCTCTTCTTACTTCAGGATTTTGGGGCAATTTTATGGCAGTTAGTTAATTTAAATAAATTTTACTTAACTGGAATAAAAATTTATTTAAAAACTGAACTTGATAGTCGTAACTAAAATTTGTGCTTGCACGTTTGTTTTGGACGTAGAAAAATTGTAACAATGCTGATGCTTGTTTGTCGAAAAGTGAAGCACAAAATTGCAAACTTTTTGATTGCAACTGGAAATAACAAATACGCGATATTTTGTACGAGATCGAGAGATCGAAGATTGTGACCGAATGAATTTATCGCAACGCAAATAAAATTGGAAAACTCGATTCGTTGCAATGCGGGAGTGAAACGATTGGCGACAAGGGAGTTGAAGAGATAGGGAAGAAAAGAGACAGAGGAAGAAGAGAATCAAATGCAACGCAAAATGATAAGTTAAGTTCAGAAAAATTGGAATGCCAGGGAAGACGGGACAGTTGCATAACTTTTGCATGGATCGATGTATCGAAGTTCCTTTTTTTAGAATCTTTTTATCAGTTGAATATTAAACTATAGAGAAAATCCAGTTGATGAATCCCGAGTAGTAAAAAGAGTTACGAGGGGTGAGATGAGATGATATTTTATAGTTTGAATTATATTTTTGTAAATTTTTTACCTGACCAAAAGTCACTGGTACTCAAAAAATGTGATTATTGGGGGCCTCGAAACTAGACAATTTCCATGATCTTGCCGATGTTTCTTGAAATGGTTCTTGAAATTTCAGAAAAATTGGAATGCCAGGGAAGACGGGACAGTTGCATAACTTTTGCATGGATCGATGTATCGAAGTTCCTTTTTTTAGAATCTTTTTATCAGTTCAATATTAAATTATAGAGAAAATCCAGTTGATGAATCCCAAGGACTAAAAAGAGTTACGAGGGGTGTGATGAGATGATATTTTATAGTTTGAATTATATTTTTGTAAATTTTTGACCTGACCAAAAGTCACCGGTACTCAAAAAATGTGATTATTGACGGCCTCGAAACTAGACAATTTCCATGATCTTGCCGATGTTTCTTGGAATGGTTCTTGAAATTATAGGTTAATTCCAGAAAAATTGGAATGCCAGGAAAGACGGGACAGTTGCAAAACTTTTGCATGAATCGATGTATCGAAGTTCCTTTTTTTAGAATCTTTTTATCAGTTCAATATTAAACTATAGAGAAAATCCAGTTGATGAATCCCAAGGACTAAAAAGTTACGAGGGGTGAGATGAGATGATATTTTATAGTTTGAATTATATTTTTGTAAATTTTTTACCTGACCAAAAGTCACTGGTACTCAAAAAATGTGATTATTGGCGGCCTCGAAACTAGACAATTTCCATGATCTTGCCGATGTTTCTTGGAATGGTTCTTGAAATTATAGGTTAATTCCAGAAAAATTGGAATGCCAGGAAAGACGGGACAGTTGCAAAACTTTTGCATGAATCGATGTATCGAAGTTCCTTTTTTTAGAATCTTTTTATCAGTTCAATATTAAACTATAGAGAAAATCCAGTTGATGAATTCCAAGGACTAAAAAGTCACGAGGGGTGAGATGAGATGATATTTTATAGTTTGAATTATATTTTTGTAAATTTTTTACCTGACCAAAAGTCACTGGTACTCAAAAAATGTGATTATTGGCGGCCTCGAAACTAGACAATTTCCATGATCTTGCCGATGTTTCTTGGAATGGTTCTTGAAATTATAGGTTAATTCCAGAAAAATTGGAATGCCAGGAAAGACGGGACAGTTGCAAAACTTTTGCATGAATCGATGTATCGAAGTTCCTTTTTTTAGAATCTTTTTATCAGTTCAATATTAAACTATAGAGAAAATCCAGTTGATGAATCCCAAGGACTAAAAAGTTACGAGGGGTGAGATGAGATGATATTTTATAGTTTGAATTATATTTTTGTAAATTTTTTACCTGACCAAAAGTCACTGGTACTCAAAAAATGTGATTATTGGCGGCCTCGAAACGTGGGAATTTCCATGAACTAGAAACTAGAAACCATGAACTAGAAACTAGAAAAACAATTTTCCAATAAATATTGACAAGAGTCAATATTTATTGGAAAATTGTTTTTCTAGTTTTTCTATATTGACACGAACGATGAGTTTCATCATGAGCATCAGGAGCAAAGCAGTTGAGGTCATGAATTTGCCAATAACGTGTGCACATGGATCCAACTAACCCCAGATTTGCAGGATCGCTCCGTGCCCAATTAATAGACGAACCGAGGAAACCGCATCGTGAAACACCCTCACGATATTGCAGTTTGTCCAGTGTGTTCGTATAACATATATGGAGTATCTTGTTCCTCTGGTTTGTCTTCGTTATAATATATATCGCACAGGATTGGTTGTGGCTGCTGGTGTATTTTGCCACACGTTTAATTGGAATTTTCCCTTCAAGTTTTATATCATATACAAACGAGGTTAAAAACTCCAGCGATAATGAGCCACACATACATCCTTGTGTTTCAAAATCAAATTATTTACAGATGAGATGGATCGATCTCCTGGAGAACTCATATCAATATAAATTAATTATAATAATTTATAATTATTATTATTAATTATTAATTTAATATTATTATAATAATATTTAATAATAATTAATCAAACGCAATGTATCTTGGTGAAGAAAAATTGATTAATTGCTATATATATACTATAAGTGAATTTTTTGAAATTTATTGCCTATTTCGTCTCAATTAAGTAAATTATATTTCAATATTGTGCTATAATATTTTATCGAATAATAAATCGACAGATTTACACAATAATATAACAAAGTTGGATGATTAATTAATTTGAATAAAAAATCATCGATTGTTAATCGATAATTTTAATATTCTAAATATCAATAGAAATTAGTTCGATAATTTGCAGTCTCACACGGTGAAATGGTGAAACTGCTCGCTCTCTCCTCTCTCTCTCTCTCTCTCTCTATGATGAGACATCGATAATTTTGTTATTTCGTCATTTGATTGAAACCTTCATACATCTCGTTTGGTGATCGGAAATCGCGTATCGACGAGTATCATATGTAATTAATACCGCGAGTTTAACGTACTTCCTGCTCATCAAGCTGATCTACGCTCTCGTACCGGTAAGTGAGAAGCCTCGATATGCATCGACTAAATTAATTTCCCACCCCTGATGTTCCGATATCCCAGGGGTTCTGAGAAGCACCCTCATGGCTCATCCACCTCAACACTTGGACGTCCTCATCACCATCACCAACTACCCAAACGATCTATACACTCAACGAGAATTTATCTCAGCAATAGTGTCAGACCCCCAAAAAAAAACGATGACTTTTGACATTATTAAAACTCCATTCTGACCCATAATAATGTACGAAACAATATAAATTATATGTATGTTTATCACGAAAAAGATAATGAATTCTTTCGTGATATATTTGCACAATCAAAAAATGTATATTTGTCATTGAGTCCTTCATTTTTTTTTAAATTTAAATAAGTCATAATTTGTTGTACTTATTTATAAATATTAAATTCGCGATTATCTATTATCGTAAAACCCTAAATAATTATAGATTATCATAAAACCAAACGATTTAGTCTGACACGATAAAACTAACATTAATTATAAATTTACCCAACGATCACCTAATATTGAAAAAAAATTGCTTTGGCGAATAAACAAAAAAAAAAGTTAACATCGTTAAGAGAGACAAAAGCCTCATTGCCTATGGCTCTGTGATAACGAGTCAGAGCTCCAATTGTTGATTAATCGACGTAGTTTAAAATGTTTTATAACGTGGGTTCGCCCACAATGATTGAAGGTGACACGAACCTGTTCGCTCATTGTCGAGGACAATATAAAGGATCATCTATCAAACTGTTTAATTCATTTTGCGATGAAAGTAACTCGCTGATAAGGACGCGAACGTCAGCAACTTTTCCTTATCACTGTGCTGTCCTTTTACGCCTCCTCCCCCCCCCCCTCTCTCTCTCTCTCTCTCTCTCTTGCTCTAACGCAAAATTAAATGAATTAAGAAAACTTTCAGCAGGCTGAGTTAGCTGCCAAGAAGTTTGTCGTTTGAGAAAATGCTGCGAGTGACACGAAAAAAAGCAGCCATCGTTCCTTTTTCATCCCCTTCATCTTTCTCTTGCTGTGATCAATTACGATTTAAATAAGTGCGCGAATATCGCAAGGCAGAAATAACGAATCGACAAGTGATCGAGGAGTCGGGGCGAGGCGAGGCGAGTCAGAAATTGACAAGTGGAAATTACGAAAAATCTTTCTCTCTCCCCCTTTTGGGCTCTTTCGTCACCCTTTTCTCTCCATTTTCCTTTATCTCCGATTGTGAGGCTTTAATAGCGCTAGAGGCAGAATATAGAGCCGCGATGAGCACTCTCGAAACGCCCCGACTTACTCGCTATTCCTCTTTGAAATATAAACAAAGAACGAGGAGAGGCGTATAGTAAGTTAGCCCCTTGCGCTTGAGAGACACGAAAAAAAAAATTCAGACACTCCAGCATGAATATTCCCTTTGCAGAAAATTTTCACCGAGTCCGCTTGGGGGATGAAAGGCAAAAAAAGAAATTATGTTTCGGGTGACAATTCGGGTCAGTGTTATAACGAGTTTGCTTATTATACCCTCGGGATTCCCAGAGCTGAAGCAGCGAAAAAGTAAGTTTCTCTCTTTCTCCGTGAATGGGACCAAAACGCGAGCTCGCAGAGATCTCAAATTGCTCGTTTTTTTTTTTTTTTTTCATCCCGCCACCGTTATGATCCTTTTACCTGCAGCGAAGGAATAACGCGAGCCTTTATCGGAGCACTAAAATTTGACGTGAAGAGAGAATATCTTTTTCATCTAAATCACCAACTCGATGTCATTTTTATTTGTTTCGAAACGATGTAAAAGAGTTATTGGCTTCCGGTGGTTTGATCGAGAGTGGAAATTCAACAATATATTCAACGAATATCAAATTTGTTGAAAACGAAATAAATTGAAATAAGTGAACAGGATATAGTCGAATTTTTTTTTTCCGAACGTTCATGAGTGAAATTAAATAAAATTTAAATACAAACTAAGCAGCATGTGAAGCAAAAATTAAACTGCCAAATATGTTTCGTATGCAAAATATCCACATAACCAAAAAATATTCATAAGCTTCAAAGGAAAACCTCTGAACAAATTTCTCAGTGGTTCATGAATTTACCAAATTTTCATCTGCTAACCCACATTTTCAGTACTGATATAGCATTTTTGGCACTTACTGACGATTTTTGGTCCGTATAATATAACGTCGTGGCAGTTAAATTAACATTAAATGATCGAGAGGTCTCGGAACTATTACTATCCAGATATTAGTGTCGTTAGGTGAGGATTAAATTTCACACTACACCCCGTGAACAGTACACGATACGCTGGAGAGCATTATAGTTTGGGTAGTAGAAAGCCCCGAACAACGCGGGAGCACGTCCGTACATAATTTGTCTAACGGCTGTAACGGTGCTGTTGCTACTGCTCCGCGAGAGCCCCCCACTCTTGCACTTTGTTCTCCCACCACTACTCTACCCTTCGCTAAGAGAAGGATAGTACATTGTGGGCGCCGCAAGAGGGCCGGAACAACGCTCGGACCCTGGACAACGGGAATTGCCAGTAGTTGTAATTCGGTAACAGCTTGTAGCGTATGCATCGCTGTCGGTCCGATTTCTCCATTCTCTCTCTCTCTCTCTCTCTCTCTCTCTCTCTGCCATATCGTTACTTGATATTTCCCATAGGTATACGTACACATGTATGTTCTTTAGTGTGTTCTCTAGTAATTCCGCCACCTCATCCTCCACACCCCCCCCCAACATTCTATTATCTCCTCGTATTGCCCAGCTTTTCATTGTATTGTCATTGCTCTCGCGCTTGAAGCAAATAATAATCCCACGATGGCCAAAGCCCAAAATCCTTTATACGCAAAATTTATCTGCTCGGTGACAAGAGCACAATTTCTGAGTACAAAAAAAAATTAAGAGACAAAATTTATGTACGGAAAATTTCATGCCCAAAGGATTGCTCTCAATGTTTTTTCTCTGATTAATCAACGCATTGCGTAAGCAAAATTCCCTCAAAAATTTGTAGAAAAAAAAAGAATGTACTGAACGTGAAGGAAAGTCGTTCGAAGAACGTCCGACGATCGGTAATTGGGGGTTAAGTTGATACATCTGAGATTGAATTAAAAATAGTCAACAATTCGAAATTCAATGAATGAGCGGAATGAAAATTACTATATCCACGAATTCTTGAGTTTATCGATTTCGAATTCGAATGAATAAATAAAAATACCGAAATTTGAAAAGGTTCCAATGAGCAAAATCGACTCCTTCTCAAACTGCCAATTAATTGTCCATATATACGGCGGTTTTTGGCAGATCAATTGACAACACGCAAAATCTTTTCTTTTTGTCCGGAATATGAAAGACAACATTTTTTTTCAACATTATCGAAATTCGTCGCCAATTCTAATTTCACGTTCCCCGTTTTATTTCCATCAAGTTCCCATGACGACGACACGTTCTTTACTTTTTTTTCTGTGTCTCGGCTCCATGTTGTCTCACGTCATTACGACGAATTGCACACGCCACGTGTCCCAAACAGACCATGGAAACACGAGTCTCGTATAAAAAAAATTAAAAAAAAAAACTAGGAAGAAAAAAACATTCATAGAAGGGTCCCTGGGGAATATCTATATGCCATATAAGAAGGACGAGACGGGGAGATTGGCTACTTAGAAAAAATATATATACCATGCCAGCAAGACTCACTCGTGACTTACTATGCACTTACGTAGATTCGAGGATCCTGGTGGTACATATCGAAATTCGAACGTCTGGAATAAAATGAAAATCGATGGTGTGTGTGTCTGTGTGTCTGTGCTTGTGAAAGTACAAGAGCTAACGAGAAAAGTAGAACGGTGAGAGGGGAGGAGGGCAATAGATCGAAGAGGGTTGCGGCATAGAAAGACGCCGGAGGGTGTTCGAAAGAGGCCTCTATGTGATATTTTCTCAAACTGCTTCCAAATATGGCAACCTCGTCTACCCTTTTTTTTTTTATCGTTTCGTCCTCGTCCTTTCTCCTCTCGCGCCTCCCACGTCGGCAGATCCTTGGGTAGTTTTTTCATTGCTTTGGTGGTCGTCGTCGTTGTCGTCGCGGCAATGTGGCGCGAAACGAGGTGAATAGAGGTCATATATATTATCAGGTCATATATATCAGGTCATATATATATATATATAAGCATATATAGCTCGATAGTGGAAGGACAAAGAAAAAACTAGAAGGACGACGAAACCGCGCATCTTGCAGACATTGTCATGCATGACCTCTCACTCCGTTCACCCCCTTCGTGCAACCCTCGTTTTACATATAGCAAAAGCTCGTATATATATATATATATATCTATAAGCTCAAGATTGGACAGAGAATGACTGGAAAAATAAGGTCGACCTTAGCGTGACTCTGCGTGAACTGCCATAAGAGAGCGTCGACAATAAAACTGTCGGACGCAAAAATCGACCCTTCAATTTCCTCTCTCTCTCTCTCTCTCTTTCTTTCTATCTTCATATCTTTATTCCATTCAACGAAGTATAGAGAACCTCTGCAATTTATCTTGCATTTCAAAACCCTGCGAACCCTCCCTCCCTCCCTCCCTCAGAATAAAAAAAAATCGTAGACAAAAAAGTATACATTTGTATAACGAATTCATCGTAAAGTCAAAAAGAGGGCAAAGATAAGGGAGACGCTGACGTCTCATTCACTTTGCTTCTGACAGTCTATTCGATGGTTGAATCTTGTTTTTCGCTAAAAGAACCCTCTCAACATTCCTCCCTCTTTTTTTCATCATGGGCAGCATCAAATAAATAAATATGTTTGGGTAAAAAATAAATTTTCTTCTTTTTTGCTGATCCGATCAAAGATTGAAATGAAAAAAGCGATAAAAATGATTTTTCAACGTGATAATTATGAATAATTCTTTGTAGAGAAATTATAATAACAATTTTATATCCATAATCCATATCCAATAATTATTCCCTCAGTCCCAATCAACGTTTTTTTTTTAATAGCAAGTATAGATTAGGATTAAGAACCCTCCATTGAACCCTCGAATGTGGCAATTTCCACCAATTTGAACGATGGGTATTTTTGAAGGTTCTAAATCGTATAGTTGAAATTCTTTCTCCTCAGCATCATCAATGTAACGCCGCGATAAATAATAAGTCGAGATCGGGTAGAGATGAAAATTGATACCCTTGACGATACATTGAATCCTTTAAATATGTCATGTCCGGTAAATACGAGTTTTCTGGACTCTCCCATCGTCGTCCAAATTGCCCTTTTAGTTACGTTTTAGTGTTTGACGTCGAGCCACTCTCGCATTTCCTTTAAAATAATGGCGTTGGTAAGGGGTGGCACCGTAAGGGTGGAGGAAGGGTTGTATCCGTACGAGCTCCTGATGAAAATTACCAGATTGCTGCTCGCAAGCATAAAAGGGGGCTAAGGGAGGGCGTCGCATACGACTCACCCCCCAACTCTCATATAAGTACATCATGAATAATGCATATTCATTGTTTTTTTTTTTTTTTAATTCTGTATCGCAAGCCGGAATATGGCGTGTGTGCGCAAACCGCTTGTCAAGGGGTGGAGGGTTGGTCAGAGTCGTGGTTAGTTGACTCTACGGGACTTGGAAGCGAGAAAGGGCGTCAGGCAGAACGCAGCACCAGCAACAACGTACCCACAGCAGTTTGGAATTTTAAGCGGCAATTACACGATGATCCAGGGGGTGCTGGGGCATGGGTAGACGTAGCGTAGATATAAATGCACTCATGTATTGGATATATATATATATATATATCTCTATGTGTGTTTATATATATATATACATCTCTATGTGTGTTTATATATATATATATATATGCGTAGAGTCTGGCTGGGCGCCCAGCCAAGATAAACAAGATAATTAAAAGATAATTAACAGATAGAGGAACATACGTGACCACGCGAGCTAGCCCCAGATAATCTCGATTCTCCTTCCTTCCTATATTCTTCTCATACGACCCTTATGCAGTTGCAGCACAAGTTTAAACCGTGCCCAAGTCCATACTAACGCAACCCCCTCATCCCAACTTGTGAACCAGATAAAACTGAGAGACAACGCTCAACCTTCTTTTCCTGGCGATTCACTGACTCTTCAAGCTTTTGCACTTCGTCTCTGGCTGCTCCTTCTGTTCTACCCACCGCAATAAGGCCATTACTGGATACCCCACCCTTTCGAACATTTCTCTCTCATAATGTTTGCACTATATCTGTATATGCACGCAATATATACTCAGCTCTTGTATTCTCCGTTTCTCGAGAGCTTGGCGATCGGTGGTCCAAGCCAAACTGTCTGACCACACTGTAGAGAGGGAGGGGGAGAACAGGGGGAGGAGAAGAACAGGCGACGACCGCAGCTCCACAAAAGTAGCTGGTCCGGTTATCTCTATCTCAGTGTCTTTAATCAAAATAATCTGAAACTCCAATTTCCAGAAATACAATGAACCACCGTTGGTTTTTATAATACAAGATTCATCTTTTCACGGTCTGGGCACTCGTAAAATATTGCTTTAAACTTCGTTAAAGATGATTTGTTCTCTCGGTGGAAATTCGGACAAAATTCTTTCGGTCTTTTATCACGTTAGTTTAAGGGCGCAAATGCACACTTTTTGAATGAAAAACTCTTCAGAATTTGTCGACAAATAATTGTGAATAATGAGTCTAACTTATTAATATTTAGAATATTTTTTTATCATTTTGATATTTTATTATCTCTACATAAATATTTTGTCGTAAATATAAAATTGAATGGATTCTCATTTTTATCTCGTGTGCATGATCGATTTGGAAAAAAAAAATATTACCGTTTATGAAAAAGGAATAATTCAAGAATGAGAGAATCGATACTTATATTTAAATATCCTTTATGTCAGTGACCCTCTTGTGTACTGGAAGAACCACTTTGAATCTTTGATTATTAGGATAAATCATCAGACTTTGTGCCTCTTATCAGTTAATGAGATTCTATCGATTAGCCCATTAAACGCACCAGGACAAGGCCAGGCATATGGAAATCACTGCCATTGACATTTCAAGAATAAAATATCTTCTAGTCACCTTCTTTTTAAACCATTTCAAGCTGTAAGTACGAAAATTGCTTATCATATGTCATTTAAAAAAATTGTTGTAACTGGAGGTAACGGATTTAACCCCAGATTTAATTATGTCTCAATTAGAGCCAAAGAAGGTCAGCTTAATTAGATTAAATTGGGTTAAGGTTAATAAGGTGGACATCTGAAATCAGAACGAATGATTATGTTGATGTTGCAGCCTTGCATGGAGACTCGTGACCTTATCACAAATTTTTTGTCATTGTCAGACCAAAAAGTCAAAAAGCCATGTCACAAATCCAGCATCCATAATTTTTTATCAATAAATCGAAGCGGAACAAATGCCTGTCCAAGAGCTATTAAATCCCTGTCCATATACATATATGTATATATATATATATATATGGACAGGGATATATATACCAATCCAGCCATTAAACGCTTTATGTCCCCCTATTTAATTGCCCGAAGGTTCACAAGAACACGACGCTGTCGTCGTTCTCTAAACTTCCGTGAACCCTTTCGGCCCTGCCAATCTATCTGCCTAAGGATATTTGAGGGTTTGAGGAAGATTCGCTCGCAGATGCTCTTAATATGACTTCACCCGGCAAGTGCTAATGCTGACCTTACAGGAATTCAAACGCACACAGGGGGTTTAACTATCTGACACAGCGATAAACCGATGAAAATGCTCGGCTATGAGTCACGTATACGTGACTACAAAATGATGACCCGCTGTCGCCATTTTGCGGGCAAGAAGATGGCGGCCCGGCACTTTCTACGAGAGTCGCGCAACTCCCTCGAGCGTCCCTTTTCCGCTCGACCAAAGTAGTTTCGAGGATCGTAAGGACAAATCGCCGTTTGTCCACTTGAATGCGTCACGTACTCCTTGATCGGACCACATCACGACGAAGAGGCTACACGTATAGCTAAATCGTATATAGAGCGCAAAGAGGAAACTTCGAATCCCGTTTTACGTCTGGATAACAAAGCGAATCTGACGGGTCTTCAAATATTTCTCAAGTTTCGAGCTTTACCCTCAGGGCCTGGTCCTTGTTCCGAGAGTCTGTTTGAAGACTCTCTGGACCATCTTGATGTCAACTTCAAGACTTGCAGGGTGACTTGAGGTGAATAAATTCTTTTCGATTGGAAATGTCTTTATGAAGTTTTCAGAATGACTTAGCTCCCGATTACAATCGACAATCCTTCATTATATATATTCAATATTGAGGTTTTGACGTTTTGAGGTTTTACCAAGACTCTGACATTGCAGACTCCATTGGAATAAAAGACTAGCCTGGTCCTTGTTCCGAGAGTCTGTTTGAAGACTCTCTGGACCATCTCGAAGTCAACTTCAAGACTTGCAGGGTGACTTGAGGTGAATAAATTCTTTTCGATTGGAAATGTCTTTATGAAGTTTTCAGAATGACTTAGCTCTCGATTACAATTGGCAATCCTTCATTATATATATTCAATATTGAGGTTTTACCAAGACTCTGACATTGCAGACTCCATTGGAATAAAAGACTAGCCTGGTCCTTGTTCCGAGAGTCTGTTTGAAGACTCTCTGGACCATCTCGAAGTCAACTTGAAGACTTGCAGGGTAACTTGAGGTGAAAAAATTCTTTTCGATTGGAAATGTCTTTATGAAGTTTTCAGAATGACTTAGCTCCCGATTACAATCGACAATCCTTCATTATATATATTCAATATTGAGGTTTTGAGGTTTTGAGGTTTTACCAAGACTCTGACATTGCAGACTCCATTGAAATAAACGACTAGCCTGGTCCTTGTTCCGAGAGTCTGTTTGAAGACTCTCTGGACCATCTCGATGTCAACTTCAAGACTTGCAGTGTGACTTGAGGTGAATAAATTCTTTTCGATTGGAAATGTCTTTATGAAGTTTTCAGAATGACTTAGCTCTCGATTAGAATCGACAATCCTTCATTATATATATTCAATATTGAGGTTTTACCAAGACTCTGACCCGGCAGACTCCATTGGAATAAAAGACTAGCCTGGTCCTTGTTCCGAGAGTCTGTTTGAAGACTCTCTGGACCATCTCGAAGTCAACTTGAAGACTTGCAGGGTAACTTGAGGTGAATAAATTCTTTTCGATTGGAAATGTCTTTATGAAGTTTTCAGAATGACTTAGCTCTCGATTAGAATCGACAATCCTTCATTATATATATTCAATATTGAGGTTTTGAGGTTTTGAGGTTTTACCAAGACTCTGACATTGCAGACTCCATTGAAATAAACGACTAGCCTGGTCCTTGTTCCGAGAGTCTGTTTGAAGACTCTCTGGACCATCTCGATGTCAACTTCAAGACTTGCAGTGTGACTTGAGGTGAATAAATTCTTTTCGATTGGAAATGTCTTTATGAAGTTTTCAGAATGACTTAGCTCTCGATTAGAATCGACAATCCTTCATTATATATATTCAATATTGAGGTTTTACCAAGACTCTGACCCGGCAGACTCCATTGGAATAAAAGACTAGCCTGGTCCTTGTTCCGAGAGTCTGTTTGAAGACTCTCTGGACCATCTCGAAGTCAACTTGAAGACTTGCAGGGTAACTTGAGGTGAATAAATTCTTTTCGATTGGAAATGTCTTTATGAAGTTTTCAGAATGACTTAGCTCTCGATTAGAATCGACAATCCTTCATTATATATATTCAATATTGAGGTTTTGAGGTTTTGAGGTTTTACCAAGACTCTGACATTGCAGACTCCATTGAAATAAAAGACTAGCCTGGTCCTTGTTCCGAGAGTCTGTTTGAAGACTCTCTGGACCATCTCGATGTTAACTTCAAGACTTGCAGGGTAACTTGAGGTGAATAAATTCTTTTCGATTGGAAATGTCTTTATGAAGTTTTCAGAATGACTTAGCTCTCGATTACAATCGACAATCCTTCATTATATATATTCAGTTGGAAAACTATAGCGTCGAAAAAAAAGTGACAGATCGAATAGCGCAATTAATTAGTTTCGATTAGAATGATCATTGTCAGACCATCATATTTTATTGGAAAAAATGCATTTTCATTTGTTTATTTACCCTGCATTCATGAAATCGAACTTCTTGTGCTTGTGCAATGCTGGTGTCGACTCGAGAGAGGAGATGGAGGCGTCATTGGAAAATGCATTCAGATGGTGAATTGACGATCAACCAAGGAATATTATTATTCGACATTCGTAAACGGGGCTGAAACGACAGCCCAGTATCCATTCTGTCTATTTTCTTTCTCTCTTCTTCTTCTTCTTCTTCTTCTTCTACTCCTTCTTCTTCTTCTTCTGCTTCTTCTACTCCTTCTTCTTCTTCTTCTGCTTCTTCTTCTTCTTCGTCCTGGCATCAACTACCGCGTCTATCGGTTCTCTATTGCCGAGAAGAGAACTCGGCTAGAGTCAGTATGCGCGCGACCACAGGAGAGAACAACCATCACGAGATGAGAAAACGAGGGCAGGGGGGAAGTGCAAGAGGAAGAGAAGCAAAATGGAGAATACGATCGGCCATCACTCGAACAACTCCGATATTATATTATTCGACCGAATAATCCTACGGTTCCTTCCACTCGAATGAAAATACTGTATCCGGGCAGACTACGAAAATGATGGAAAAAAGGAAGCAATCTTTTCACCAATCGATTGGTAACAAGCGTGTCCTCGCGATATTGCCCCTCCCTGCAATTTCTATGCGAATAATACGCTCGAGGGAAAACCATTGCGAATAGGAATCAAGGATGATCGTTCATTGAACATTTATATACATATATATATATGTCTATAAGAAGGGAAAATATTTGTTCCCGTCCTCGTTATTGGTCATTCATTTCCCGGTAGTTCACTCTTGGTGAAAGTGAGGAAAAGTTCTGCATTTTACAATTTTTTGGCAAACGGTAAGTTCATGACCGGAGGGAGAAAGTGTCTCAAAGGAGGGTAGAAAAAATAATTATAAACATTATTAAAAAATGAGCTATTATCAAAAGTATCATTATCATGCTATTAGCAAAAAGATTTAGCCATTCATAAAAATGGCTAAATCTTTTCATCTTAACTTTCTTCGTAGTTTTCTTACAGAAAAAAATAAAGATTAGTAAATAAAACAACCTTGGATCAAATCGTCATATTTTCCAAATTTTTATTATTTTAAAAATGTGCTATAGTAATATAGCACTATAGCACTATAGCAATTACGATATTGAAACATCTGCACTACAATAATATACTTTTACATTAATCTGCTTTTAAATTAATCTGCTTTTACATTAATCTGCTTTTACATCAATCTGCTTTTACATTAATCTGCTTTTACGTTAATCTGCTTTTACATTAATCTGCTTTTACATTAATCTGATTTTAAGTTAATCTGCTTTTACATCAATCTGCTTTTACATTAATCTGCTTTTACATTAATCTGCTTTTACATTAATCTGCGTTTACGTTAATCTGCTTTTACATTAATCTGCTTTTACATTAATCTGCTTTTACATTAATCTGCTTTTACATTAATCTGCTTTTACATTAATCTGCTTTTACATTAATCTGCTTTTACATTAATCTGATTTTAAGTTAATCTGCTTTTACATTAATCTGATTTTAAGTTAATCTGCTTTTACATTAACCTGCTTTTACATTAATGTGCTACTGCAACAATATAAATAATCTTTCAACCCTCCGTTATACGTGAAATTCACCGAACAATATTATGATCACTTCGATACGTATCCGTTTTTTTAACATAAATTATTCTCACGTTTCTCAAGTAAACTAGATTTTGAACTCGAGCCATCGAGAGCGTTCCGAGCAGAAACTTTTTAATTCAGTAATACAAACTTCTATTCGTCGAATAAGTGGAGAAGCAGACGAGTGAGACGAAAAGAGAGAGAACTTTCTTCCTCTCTCTCTCTCTCTCTCTCTCTCGCTCACTCTCTCTTTCCGCTTTTATGTGAAACCTCAAGTTTCTCTTCACTCCAAAAGACTGGATAACGTCAAGCAACTATATGTATAAAAGTACTCGAACGTATCAGAGTGATCCTTGAAACGTTACTCCACTCTTCTCTCCCTCTCTTATTCTCGACATCCATACCCATCCTTTTGTCTTTTCACAATCCTTTCTCTCCCTTTCTCTCCTCTTCTCTCTCTCTCTCTCTCTCTCTCTCTCTCTCTCTGTCTTTCTCCAACTGTCCTTGTTCGTATGAGTCTAGAATTCGTAATGGCATCGAGCAGAATTATTATTCATCCGCGTGGCTTCGACTTGGAAACGTTTCCTGCCATTAAACTTCCTATGAGGTGAGAAGGTTGAGGGGTGCGACCGACACGTATCCACTCAGAAAGAAAGAGAGAAAGAGAGAGACAGAGAGAGAGAGAGAGAGCGAATAAGACCAAACGAGACTAGTTGGTGGGAGGGAATGAAGCAAAGGAACCACATTCTGTCTAAGAATATTATATTAGGTCATATATTATCTCTCTGGTATGGTTCCACCATAGTAGATGCTTGCAAAGGAATTCAGAATAGTAAATAGACAGGGAGAGAGAGAGAGAGAGAGAGAGAGAAAGAGAGAGAGAAAGAGAGAGAGAGAGAGAGAGAGAGAGAGAGAGAGGGAGAGAGAGAGAGAGAGAGAGAGAGAAAGAGAGAGGGAGAGGGAGAGAGAAAGAGAGAGAGAGCGAGGGAGAGGGAGAGAGGGACAGAGAGAGAGAGAGAGAGAGAGAGAAAAGACCAGAGCCAGAGATAGCAAAGCCAGTGAGTATATCAGTCTGGTGTTACCCCAACGTTGGGTGCACTTCTTCATTCGCTGATCCAAGAACGTCTACTCTCAAACCCTCCAAAGTCACGTCTATATGTATATACATATATTTCTACCTCATAGGAGCAATATATGTAGTTAAACGTTAAACGTACCCGCTCAACATCCGTCTCATCCCCTAACAGCTGCTATCATGATAGAAGTCCGTTGGAATATGCTTCGTGAAACTTCGCCTAAGGATATATGTACGTCCCAGCTCGAATAATCCTCTTTTTCCTCCCCCGCGTTTAGCGAGAGCAAAATGGGAACTAGACCCGGAAAGACATGAATATACGATTAGGCATATGCTACGGTTTTTAAAAAAAAATTCCTCATGTAAGAATTTTTTTTTACCCAGGAGAAGAAAATTTTTCGACTCGAGTTATTTTCGAATTGCAGCCGATTAGTTACAGGCCAGAGTTGTCACATTGAATTACAGTGGCGATCGAGCTTTGAGGAATTTGATAATATATCGATTACGTCATCTAGAGAGAGGGAGAGAGAGAGAGAGAGAAGTACAAATGCAATTTATAAGCACGAGTATGCATAAAAAAAAAATAATCCGTAACGCAAGGCAGCCTGAATGAAATCCGATAATAAAAATTCCTGACTCCTTTTGTGTGGCCACAGCCCGCGTGGATGTCTTTGTTAAGGGGAAGGCATGGAGCAGGGGAGAGAGAGAAGACGTTCTATTTTCCATTTTCATGGCGTTATAGATATAAAGGAGACTATGCAACGCCGATATATGTATACCTGAGGCTTCTCTCTATTTCCGTGCATCCTCTTTTGTGATATTTATCACCACTAACCAATGTGCTTATATATATATATATATGTACATGAATTTTCTCGTATACCCAACGGGCAAACCGGGTATATTGAATAAGCAGATATCGATAATGCGCTCCTAGACGTAATGGTGCCCAAGTGAATTTGATATTACATTCAAGAAGATGACTATATATTTTCTATGCATTGGAATAAAAGTCGTTATTTACTTACAACATTATATATTTTATATTAATTTTTTCACCACATTGCACTACCAATTTTATGTGAAAACTTAAATTTAAATCAATTGGACCCAACTCAGTTGAACGATTTTTGTATCCCATAGTTTTTGCATTTAATTTGGAAAGAGTGACTTTAATAATCTACGATAATTTTAATTTTCTATCGAACATATTTTGGATAATATTTTGTCTCTGACAATATTCATATCGCTAACTTAAAATATTCATTAATAAAAAAAAATCTTCTCGTAAATCTTTGAATTGAGATATGAAATGTATAAAGGAAGAAAACTTTTTCAATTCATTAATCACAGAAAAAAAATATATTTGTGTGATCGAATTAGGTTGTAAATGCAGATAAGGAATTGTTTTCTCGATCTTATAATTCAAGCAGCACCGAGTAGCAAGCAAATTCATCCATGACTGTATAAACGAAGAAAACTTATTCACTTAATTAATCAGAGAGAATAATATATTTGTGTGATCCAATTAGGTTGTAAATGCAGATAAGGAAATTTTTTCTCGATCTTATAATTCAAGCAGCATCGAGTAACAAGCAAATTCATCCATGACTGTATAAAGGAAGAAAACTTATTCAGTTCATTAATCACAGAAAAAAAATATATTTGTGTGATCAAATTAGGTTGTAAATGCAGATAAGGAAATTTTTTCTCGATCTTATAATTCAAGCAGCATCGAGTAACAAGCAAATTCATCCATGACTGTATAAACGAAGAAAACTTATTAACTTAATTAATCACAGAAAAAAATATATTTGTGTTATCCAATTAGGTTGTAAATGCAGATAAGGAAATTTTTTCTCGATCTTATAATTCAAGCAGCACCGAGTAACAAGCAAATTCATCCATAAAACAGTCAGTAACTTCAAATTTTGGGTAGAATGAAAAAGCCTCTGGGTCGTCGGTCACATTTCCGGTACAATGGAATTGCGGCAGTGAATCGGATATAACTTGCTCGGGGCTTCGAGCCTCGGCATGCATATATACAGCTACCGGAAATACGTGACGGGCTTAACAATCGAGAGAGAGAGAGAGAGAATCTAGCGAGGATAACTCTTCGTCGGGGAGAGCGAAAGAGAGCTCTGGGATAAACGGTTTGACGTATTAGCCCGATGTTTCCGCGATGCTTCCATGCCTGGGTCCTCGATTGTGGCATAGAGAGAAACATCGGAAAAACTAGTACATATACGTACATATATATATATATCTATATATATCTGTATATCTGTATATCTATATATCTATATATCTGTATATATATATATATATATATATATATATATATATATATATATATATATATATATATATAAATTCTTTGGTTATGGAGGGACGAAAAGAAAAATAAACTCACCGTTGAAATATAAAGAGGTTTATTCCATCAATGTGGATGAGCACAACACAAATGTACCGGGTTAGCTTTGATAGCTAACAGTAGAGAGGATGAGAATAAAGACGACGATCGAGGGACAACTGGATGATGGGGAATCCTTTAAAACACACTGGTAAACGTTTCTCAAGCCCGGAGGAAACGAGACGCATACATGAGAAAATCTTTTTCGACCTATATCACCAGCCAACATCCTTTCAAGTTGGCTTCAACGCGTTGTCTCTCCTTCCTTCGTTGTCGAAGAAGATATCGAAGACGTTGGAAGGATAAAAAGATAGAGAGCGTGTGAGTTCGGGAATGGCTTCGCTCCGTTCGGACCGACAGCACTCGAGAAAATCCCGTTCACAAGGATACGGGCAAAGGACTCTATCTATTATACTCACTCACTCGCTCGACTTCCGCTGAAAAATCCTGAAATGTCCGCGCTCTCTTAACTCTCCACTCTTTATACCTCGATTTTTATATTCGAGGAAACCTCACAATGGGGGCTTCCTTCTGACAGTCAGACTGAGATTGGGCATCCTTCGAAGTAAAAAAAGAATTGGAAGAATGGTTTTTTTTTTTATGACGATAAACAGTTGCTGATATTTGTCTAACAAGAAGTACAAATTGCCTGACTTATTCCCAGTTTATATAAACTGAGCTCTGTTACAAATATCGTGACACACCCCCATTATTCTTTCCCCTAAATATGTAGCTATGGGCCATTTTACACGTTTGACTGGAAGACAACGGAAATGGTAGGAAGAAAACAAAAACGTATCAAGATCAAGAAACGTGGGAAGAACCTCAGTTCGGAAACGTTCAGAAACGTTCGGAGACCTCAGTCTCTGTAATCATAAATGAGTTACATTTTACAGCTTTCGTATAAGCCATACTTTTATACTAATTGAAAATTTGGGAGAAGTTACTGACAGCTGGACTGTGGAACATAATAACATTACAATTTGAACCTGGGTCATCCTTCTGCCGGAAAGATCAAGAGCCAACTGAGGGAAACTCGTCTGGGACAAGATAACAACTACCAGGGGATCTCTCTCTCCCTCTCTCTTTTGAAGAAAAGTTCGAGCGCCTCTCGGCATAGCAACAGCTACCAACAGTCGGTAACTCTTGGCTACTGAACTACCCGCAGCAATATACACAACCCTGTGCTCTCTGGCGCACGTCAAACCCAAACTTTCGTAGCGAAGCTCGCCTAGCTTCCTCTCATCTTGTTACACCGCATCCTCGAATGTATAATGAATAAACCCCGGTAGGTATGTGCATTCTAACATCTAATAACCGGAGAGTTACGTGAACACGAATAGTGACATACCAGTCTGTGGCACATCAATAAGGTGCCGAGTTTCATATTATATATAATAGTCTACGATGCTTTGTGTTAGTGTTCTTAAGTAAAGGGTCGAGCTATACGCTGGTCCTCCACGTTCTGATCGGCTTATTATTCATTCGGATACGAAGCTTCGTCTGACCACAGATATAACTAAACTACGAGTAACTCAATGCCTCCTCACGCTCGGTAACACCTTAATGCCGAGTGCCATATTATATGTAATAGTATACGATGCTTTGTGTCAATGTTCTTAAGTAAAGGGTCGAGCTACACGTGTACGATATAGTGTACGATGCTTTGGGTTAGTGTTCTTGAGTAAAGGGTCGAGGTACGTGCTGATCTTCCACGTTCTGGCCCTTTCATTATTCATTCAGAAACGAAGCTGCGTCTGACCACAGATATAACTAAACTACTTGTAGCTCAATTCCTCCTTACGCTGAGTAACACCTTAACGCCGAGTTCCATATTATATATAATAGTGTACGATGCTTTGTGTTAGTTTCCTTGAAAAGGGTCGAGCTGCATCCTGGTCTTCCACGTTCTGGCCCTTTTATTATTCATTCAGATACGAAGCTGCGTCTGACCACACATATAACTAAACTACTTGTAGCTCAATTCCTCCTTACGCTGAGTAACACCTTAATGCCGAGTTCCATATTATATATAATAGTGTACGATGCTTTGTGTTAGTGTCCTTGTAAAGGGTCGAGCTGCATCCTGGTCTTCCACGTTCTGGCCCTTTTATTATTCATTCAGATACGAAGCTGCGTCTGACCACACGTATAACTAAACTACTTGTAGCTCAATTCCTCCTTACGCTGAGTAACACCTTAACACCGAGTTCCATATTATATATAATAGTGTACGATGCTTTGTGTTAGTGTCCTTGAAAAGGGTCGAGCTGCATCCTGGTCTTCCACGTTCTGGCCCTTTTATTATTCATTCAGATACGAAGCTGCGTCTGACCACAGATATAACTAAACTACTTGTAGCTCAATTCCTCCTTACGTAACACCTTAATGCCGAGTTTCATATTATATATAATAGTGTACGATGCTTTGTGTTAGTGTCCTTGTAAAGGGTCGAGCTGCATCCTGGTCTTCCATGTTCTGGCCCCCTTATTATTCATTCAGATACGAATCTGCGTCTGACCACAGATATAACTAAACTACTTGTAGCTCAATGCCTCCTTACGCTCAGCGAGTTCCATATCATATATAATTGTGTACGATGCTTTGTGTTAATGTTCTTAAGTAAACGGTGCTTTGGGTTAAGGGTCGAGCTACACGCTGGTCCTTCACGTCCTGATCGGCTTATTATTCATTCAGATACGAAGTTTCGCCTGACCACAGATATAACTAAACTACTTGTAGCTCAATTCCTCCTTACGCTGAGTAACACCTTAATGCGTTCAATCAACTCTAACTCTTACTGTGATCGAATCACCAACTTCACCAGTGAGTAACTAATATGAGTTATCCTCTACATTCGCCTGGAAGTAATCAATATTGGTCCTTCACTAACGAAGGTTAGTTAACGAGCTTCAGAGAGG
The DNA here is from genome assembly GCA_963669185.1 of Dyspetes luteomarginatus. Classification (NCBI taxonomy): domain Eukaryota; kingdom Metazoa; phylum Arthropoda; class Insecta; order Hymenoptera; family Ichneumonidae; genus Dyspetes; species Dyspetes luteomarginatus. The sequence goes on along the minus strand of OY769910.1, from coordinate 2,828,936 downwards.
GTTAGATTTTTCTTCCTTTCAGACGGGTTAATTCAACCTATGATTTTCTTTCATATGAAGGATTCGACTGAATCAAACTGCCCCGAATACCGTTGTATATTTCAACTTTTTGTCCGACTAATCTCGTCTTGATCCACTTGTGAGTTCTCTTCTTTCTCCAGGTCCCTCGTACTCAATTTCTCGCCAACTCTCCTGTGATCCCTTTTCTAGATCTTTCAACGATTACTCCCATCCATAGTCGTAATTAATTGTAATGTATAAATAGTCGATTATTCATTAAAAATAAAATAAATCATGGGTAATGAAATCGATAATGATTTATAGTAACACAATAAATTATTTGTAATTGTGCTCCTAATCAATATCCTAATCATTGCCAACTTCCTGGCTATTTGTAACGTAACTTCATGAAGAATTGAAGATACCGTCACATTGGTCTCAACTGATTGACCTCGTGCCACGTCGCGACCCTCCATCCACCGGATCTTCCCAAGCAGCACAATCTTCCAGCGAAAGATCACTTCGGGAAAACCCATCAGTTTTACTTTTATCAGCATAACCTAGAAATCGAAAGTCTCTTCGTTCGTGGAGATTGAGATGGAAAATCGTGATTACATCGTGACGAATGAAACTCGAGTTGAAGGCAAAGATCGACTGATGTAAGGCGATGATTCGAAGAAATCCGACAATCTCTCTTGGCAATAAAAAAAAGACTTTTGGCCAGGAAAATAAATTGCCGCAGACACTTTATTCACGAACAATAAATATTGTGAAGTGAAGAAGTGTGTCTTCTATAATGATCAAAATTCATTTGATTGTAATATTTTCATTTCCATGATGGAGTTTTTTGACATTTTTTTCATGCTGTTAATCTGCAGTCCTTTGGTTAAATTCCTTTCGTACTTTATTTAAAAAGTTAAAAAATAATCAATTTCATTTCGATTAATACAAAGAAATTTGATGAAAAGAAAACTGCTGATTTACGAAAATCTGAGCTGGAAATGATCGACGTTGTCAAAAATATTATAAAAATAATAAAACGAGTATATTTGTAGAAGCTTCGATTGAAATTTTTCGGCGTCATTCAACGTTTCCTCGTAGAAAAATAATAATTCACGCGGAAAACCGGATGAACAGTTCGAAAAACAGCCAGCACAGTCTATTGGATATCGATTTGCTTAGGCAAAACAAGTCGTATAACTGTGGAAAAAAAAAACGATATAAGAGGGGTGCGACCCTCTTCGTACAGAATCCCCGATTGGCTGATCATGCAATTTGTTTGCGAGATTGCATATATGGGACATTCAACATGAAGTGGAACGATTTCATGCCCAGACTATATTTTGAAGTGATTCATCGTCCACCAGTCTCTTTAAAAAAAAATAACAAAGACCGGTAAAAAATTGTAAAAAATATTTGGAAAGTTCTTTACTTAAATTTCTTATTCAAAGGCATCATTTGGCAATAAAAAACAAAAATTTCCAAAATTTTCCTGGACCAAAAATCGTGCGGTTTGATATGAAATCGCCCATATATATATACACACACGTGTAAGGGTCACGGAAATGGAATAATATAGCGGAACTACTTTATACATGGATGGTGACGAAACGGTGCATCGTTCAGATGTCCGGGAGAAAAAATGGGGGACTATGGAAATTTTTTCGCTCAACCCAAATGTGGCAAATTCCCTTTCAAGAAAAATGCCTGTCCCTCTCTCTCTCTCTCTCTTTCTCTATTTTTCTGCTTCAATCCCCATGTACATTGGAAGGATCGTCTGGCTGAAACAGTTGGGAGATTGAGCTCTGGGGGCGAGCACCGATTTCTCAAACGGCCAAAAGACAGAGAAAGAGAGAGAGAGAGAGAGAGAGAGAGAGAGAGCCACAGAAATGAAACGAAAGAGCTACAGGGATAGAGCGAATTAAATGGAGGCGAAGAAAAACAGACATATGTGTGTACAGTCCTAAAGGATAACGGGGCAAATCTTTTACAACAAGGGTTTTTTTTTTTTTCCTCGTGTAAGAAGGAATAATGGCGATGTTTAGGGTGAGGCAATGACGATAAAAGGGCCTCACCCTATACGAACACGTTAACAGTCTCAATTTTTCCTGTTAACGGTTGTAAAAAAAAAAAACAAAAGGCAGAATAAGTGGATGATGAAGAAAAATGAGTTGGGAAAGAGGGCGATACTTTTTGCACTACAGCAATGAAAATTAATGACGCGTTTGTACATTTTTTTATTTCTCAATCTCTCTCTCTCTTGTTAACTTTGTTTTTTGGATCATTGCGAATTTCACAATTATTGTAACTTTCAATTTTAAAATAATCAATAAGTGATGATAAAATGTTTTTGCTGACTTAAATCTCTACCCAAAAATAAAACGTCATATATCCTCGAATTATATTATCTTTATCAAAATTTTCAATAAACTTAAATATGTTGAAATTGTTCTTGTTATTTTATTGCCAGTTTCGAAAATCTCGTTTATTCCAATCTGAATAATTATTCACGCTCAATCAGTTCGTCCATTGTCGTTTGATATCATATGAGTACAAGTTTGATGTGCTCCTGTTGGTGCACTTTCAGCGAAAATTAATTTTTTTTGCAAAGCTCTACAAGACATTTTTAAATATTTGTACATTTTTTCACGATACTATATACGGACACAATTAATTTTATACAACAGCTGAAAGATTAAAATTTATCTCAAAGATGTCTAAACCATTTTTTTAATATCATCTTGTTCGTCGTTTTTTTATTACTTTGAGATTATGACATCTTGAAGATAACTCAGAAATTTCGTAATCTAAAGATAGTCATGAAACGAAGCATAAAAAAAGCTTTAGGAAAACATTTAACTATTTGATAAATTAAATGGAAACGAGCTTGTAACCCCTGATTGCCATTCAAGTTGCTCTTATTTACTACATATGTAGTAAATAAGGGTTCTAATCGATTACTGAACCATTTATATATATATATATATATATATATATATATATATATATATATAGTCCGTTCGCCGAGGGTGAAGGGTTCAATCCCCATAACCCCTCAAACAAGATCTTTTCCTATCTCTCGCCTTTACTCATTCCATTCATGCACCAGTTCCTAAATACAGGAAATCGTGAGACACCCAACCTTCCCAACTGTAATCTTTTCCACGATCGTAAACGTCGATCGACGACTTATAGGTCGGGTTTTGGTAAAACTCTACACACACACACACACATACCTATATATATATATATATATATATATTACAGCAATCACTTCTAACTATATACACTTTTGCCTAGCTCGTTGGCTACCATGAATTCAACGTCGGTTTCTCTCCATCTATTTCTCATACCACTTTTGACTTTCTTGCAATTCGTAATGTAAGTGTACATTCTCACATCCATCTCGATTTCTTTCACATCTTCTTTTCTGGATTCCACATAGATACGTATTTATGTACATGTGTATATATATATGTAGTATGTAAAGCATCATTTGCCCATATAAATATGTATCCTATGATATATATATATATAGCACGTTAAATCTTACATACGTATATTTCTTGGATCAGCCACTTCGTTCGCAGATGGTTTCTTATATCTAATCTCTCTCTTACTTTTCTTTCCATGTACATTTTTCGTATACAGAAAGAAAAGAGAGATATATATATATAGATATCAAAGATCTCTCTTTTCTTTCTGTATATATATATATATATATATATATATATATATACATATATATATATATATATATATATAATTAGATCTTTTACGTTAACCACCAAATGTGAACGTCTCTCACTCATTTCTCTCCAGCTTTGTATATAGACGTAAATTCTTCCGCGTCTTTGAGCAAGGTCTCATATCTCTTTCCCGGCATGTATCATGTACCATCGTTGTTCTCAAAGAAAAAATCATATTGCGTCTTTGTACACGAAATAAAAAAAAAATCGAGATCGTGTAATTGTAAATGGAATAGTAAAACTTCAATTTACTACTTTCTAAACAATCTGCATGAATTACAATGGTGTTTAGCGATGGGAACACTGCTGATAATTGAAAATAGCTATGATGAAAGTAGCGGCCATTTTGTTCAGGCGAAATCACTCAAAATGGCGGTGAAAAAATTTGAATTTTTACCACAAATATCGCAGGCATAATTTTTGTTTTTTTTTGCAAACGAACATGTTTTGTTTCTTTGTGAAAATTAAAAGTATATTTATAGCTCGAAAATTTAATGACAGTGAGGAGAAATTTTTTCGTAAAAGTTGAGAATCACGGAGATTCTCACGAATGAGCCATTTGAAATCCTCTTTAATACGGCAATCTTGGCTGTTCTCGGTCTTCCTTACGAGGCCCTTACACAGGTCGTCTCTCTCGGCCATTTACCGTTTCCCCTTCGTTGTTATCCTTGAAGTTATAACGCGTCGTATTCATCTCAACCGCGAAAAGAAACGATTTCCTGTACTTCCTTCCGTCTTTCCTTCCGGGACTTATTTTTTGTTTCTTTCAGGTTCCCTTCTTTGTCTGTTTGAAGCTTTCAAAGGAATCCTCGCGTGTCTTTAGGTCAAAGATTTTCACGTTTTCTTGGAACGTCAAGTTGTACGATGCCTCTTGTATTCAGTGGGACATTTTTCTTTTTCTCCGTTATTAACAATTTGATCGTCTGCGAGGAAATTCTTAAGTCAAAAGAGTAAGAGTCGTGGCTGTCTTTGTATAAAAATTGAAGATGAAATAACACGCTGGTCACATTTTTCGGAAAATATTGTGAGTCTATTCTGATAAATTCCATTTAAAATACAATTCTAGTCGATCCAAACAGAATCTATTTACATTGAATACAATTTATTTATTTATTTATTGACTCAATTTGATTCAAGTAATCGTAATAAGTTTATTTGTCTTGTGCATATTCACGTTGACCAATAAATATTATCGTATCGTATAAATTGTTTTTCCATTATTGAAGTAAATAAATATTTTTTGCAATTTACAAAATAAAGTAGGACGAGTGCAATTAAACAGCACGTTCACATATCTCTGTGAATTATAACCCTGCAAAATACTGTATTGTATAAGATTATATTTCGTATTATACGTTCTGCGAAGTAGCAAACAGTAAAAATTAAACTGACACGCAGCTTTCTTTTAAAATGTACGATGCCTCTTGTATTCAGTGGGACATTTTTCTTTTTCTCCGTTATTAAAAATTTGATCGTCTGCGAGGAAATTCTTAAGTCAAGAGAGTAAGAGTCCGGGCTGTCTTTGTATAAAAATGGAAGATGGAATAACACACTGGTCACATTTTTCAGAAAATATTGTGAGTCTATTCTGATAAATTCCATTTAAAATACAATCTAGTCGATCCAAACAGAATCTATTTGCATTGAATACATTTTTTTAATTTATTTATTGACTCAATTTGATTCAAGTAATCGTAATAAGTTTATTTCTCTTGTGCATATTCACGTTGACCAATAAATATTATCGTATAAATTGTTTTTCCATTATTGAAGTAAATAAATCTTTTTTGCAATCTACAGAACGAAATAAGTTTATTTGTCTTATTTGTCAGCTTGTATACGAAATTGTTGTTAGCCAACAGTGAAGATTTAGAACATTTTAGCGAATTTATGCTCAGCATACTCGTTGGAGACGAGCGTAGCATCCTCTATCTTCGTTGATCTCACGCAAGCCTATTTCTCTCAAAAGCCTATAGGAGCATCGAACGATGTGGGATTTACGTTATAATATTATTTAGAGCGTGGCTGGCATAGCTATATATCTATATAGATTCTCGTTTGAGGCTTCTCTTGTTGCCCGAGACTAGCGAAATTTAATAGGTTTCGCTTTGAAACTATCAGGAGAATCTCTGCTAAAGCAACTATTGCTGTGGAGTTGAGCTGTGCACGACAGAGAAATGTTGATCTACGCGTATAATCATCAAAAAATTTATCTTATGTACAGCAATGGCGGCACGTCTTATCGGTTAATTTTTTTTTAATTGTCATGTAAGCAGCCCACATTTACAATTTAATATACACTTTCGTTATTGGCTTATGCAAAAGAAAGTAAAAATCATTTAGACAGATTAATAATTATTTTGATTCATTTATCACTTTGATCAAATCCTCTCATTGGTACATTTTTTTTCATTTATCTTTTGAACAATATATAAAAATTATTCAATTTCATTGCAAGATTATTATAGACAGACAAAATTTTTTTGTAAAAACATTCCTGAAATTATTTGATAAAAAAACAAAAATTAAATTATACATTTAAGTGACCTGAAGACTTTTCTTAATTTTTTTTTAATATTTTCATCACAACACGTACACTGAACATCTATTATACGTAATTACAATACATCATGTGTCCTCTGTTGCAGTAAATTAAGATCTCCGAGTAATTAAAGCTAAGTTAGGAAGAAATAAATCTACGAGCACCAGTGTCAGTGGAATTCCAATAAATCGAATAATATGGATTGAGGAATTGAGACTTCTTGGGATTCGCTAATTCATCGATAATTCATAGATCCTTCACGTGCCCCTTCGTCTCTCTTTCTCTCTTACTCGCTCTCACCCTCATCCCTCTGGTTTTTACCACCTTGTGGATCCTTCACTAATTACAATTTTACAACGAAATTTATTTCAACCCTCTCGAACGCGCCTTGGTTAACGCTTCTGTTACCGAGTGGTGGTCCAGAGAATGAGGCAGGGGTGAAAAGGGGTTTAGAGGGGTATAAAAGGAGAGCAGAAAATGAGATAGGGTGACTCAGTGATGAAACTCTGGGAAATCTTCTTCGCCAAGCTTTACGAGATATTTTAAGTTCGAGTATTATACCAACGTAGCATTTTGCTGTGTGGATTTCTCTCTCTCTCTCTCTCTCTCTCTGTGTCACGGTGTTGAAGTCGCAAAGTCGCCGTGCGATAGAAACTAGAGAGGCAAAAAGTAGATACAGAGATAGGAAAAAGGGGTTTTGGCGAAAAGGGTGAAAATACTCGACGACATTAAAGTAGAAGAGGCGCCTAGAGTGAGAACGACGGTACATTAATCGAGCTCTCAGTTTTTATTCTCCCCCCCCTCTCTCTCTCTCTCTCTCTCTCTCTCTCTCTCTCTCTCTCTCTCTCTCTCTCTCTCTCTCTCTCTCTCTCCCCCTCTCTCTCTCTCTACATCTACTTCCTCCTTCCACCACGGTCGATTTTACGGCGCCGCGTGTCTCGCAATAACCAGGTCGCGAGAAATATTTCCTCAAGTACCGAACGAAACTCATCGATGGAAGAAGAAAATAACAAAAGAGAGAAAGCGAAGAAAATGAGGTAAAAATAAAATGTAAAAGTGAAAGGTGAAAAATCCGTGTCAAAGGGTGACATTCAAGGGGTGAACATCAGCCATTATCATTCACCTTTTTTGTGATGTACCAAGGAATCTGGATCAATTAAATTCATTAATTTAATTACGTCACGAGTGACATTTTTTGTGAAAAAAGTTTTGCGACTAAAATCCTATCACAAAATCAATGGATATGTATATGAGGCATTTTTTAATTTTTTTTCTCCTTTTAATATGTGAGGGGCGCCAGAAAAAAAAAATACGATTCAAAGAAATATCATTTTTTTTCAATAGCAATTATATTAGGGAGAGTTTTATTAGGGTAGTTCCCGCCAATTAAATTGTCACCTTTTATTAAAGAATGACGAAATGAAAATGATAAAGTTATAGCATGTAAGATAATCAACTTCAAGCTAAAAGATAAAAGAATACGATTGAAAGAAATATCATTTTTTTTCAATATCAATTATATTAGGGAGAGTTTTATTAGGGTAGTTCCCGCCAATTAAATTGTCACCTTTTATTAAAGAATGACGAAATGAAAATGATAAAGTTATAGCATGTAAGATAATCAACTTCAAGCTAAAACATAAAAGAATACGATTGAAAGAAATATCATTTTTTTTCAATATCAATTATATTAGGGAGAGTTTTATTAGGGTAGTTCCCGCCAATTAAATTGTCACCTTTTATTAAAGAATGACGAAATGAAAATGATAAAGTTATAGCATGTAAGATAATCAACTTCAAGCTAAAACATAAAAGAATACGATTGAAAGAAATATCATTTTTTTTCAATATCAATTATATTAGGGAGAGTTTTATTAGGGTAGTTCCCGCCAATTAAATTGTCACCTTTTATTAAAGAATGACGAAATGAAAATGATAAAGTTATAGCATGTAAGATAATCAACTTCAAGCTAAAACATAAAAGAATACGATTGAAAGAAATATCATTTTTTTTCAATATCAATTATATTAGGGAGAGTTTTATTAGGGTAGTTCCCGCCAATTAAATTGTCACCTTTTATTAAAGAATGACGAAATGAAAATGATAAAGTTATAGCATGTAAGATAATCAACTTCAAGCTAAAACATAAAAGAATACGATTGAAAGAAATATCATTTTTTTTCAATAGCAATTATATTAGGGAGAGTTTTATAAGGGTAGTTCTCGCCAATTGCATTAAGCAAAAGTATCTTTGAAGTGACACTGAGTGTATTTGAGTATTTGTAAAAAATGTCTTTACACTATTTTATATGCTTTATGTGCCCCTTTATCTATGCCTAGTTAGTGTGTACTTTAGATATATTTTTATAAATTTTACATTTCATATTTACATTTATTATTTACGTTATTACATTTTATGCTTTTATATTTTGTCACTTGGTCAATTTTTTTCTGTCTACTTTTTTTTTTCATCGAGAGTATTCAACGAATTGTCTTCCCACGTTAAAGTTTATC
>OY769910.1:2796137-2819930 GCA_963669185.1 Dyspetes luteomarginatus | reverse complement strand
AAATTCCGAAACCAGAAAGAGAGGGAGGGAGAGAGAGAGAGAGAATTTGTTTCTTTCTTCTAGCCTTCTAGAAGGGTATTTAAACCGATGAATATGGTCGATGCGTCCTTTTTATTTTATATCATCGATGTATCTGAACAAAATCACGTAGACAAGAAGTTTTTTAGGTTTGTTAAAAAATTATTATATTTCTTATAATCCAATATATATTCTATTAATCCAATGAGATCCTTGAGATTTTTGTGCTTTGTAAGTCATATTACTTATTCATATTATTTAATAATTTTGATATTTTATATTATTTATTACTTTAGTGAGAATAAAAATAACCGAAAAGGCACGTCCAGCTAGACAGAAAATGCCAGTAAACTAGCTCTCATTTCACTTCATTCCATATCTATATATATATATCTGTTACTATATCTAGACCTGTGCTTTATATTTTACACTTCATGGCCCTTTTTTTACGTCGACACTTTAACTTACGAATTTCTGACGGGGATAGATCCCTCTCGATTTAATTAACTCGAGTCTACCTCGCCCTTTGTCAATTAAGGGATGCGACATACATATTTATATATATATATATATATGCGAGAATTTGGGCAAACTATCGCACTCGACTCCATTCTAATATCAACGAGGTCGACCCATTATGACAAAGGTTATAATTTAAGCTTTGATAACGAGAAATCCTGACCTTATCATAATAATATTTTTTAATTTTTAGCTAAGTAAAATAACTCAGGTAGCCAGAATTTTATTTGAGTATTTATGAGGGGAAAAGAAAATTTACAAATATAAATTCAAAATTTTGCAAATAAAGCCACTGGAGAAGAAAATCGATGGGAATTATGATGTTGAACGAGGGCTTGGATATCGTATGACTGAGAAGTCTCCTGGACCCACCCTGTAATTTCCCAAGTGGAAGCTGGATGTGTCCCCATTTCGTCTTCCCAATTCAGTAAAAAAATTTTGCCACGGGATAAAATTTGCTTTCGTTCACCATCAGAGGACCGATGGCTTACCTCGTGCTTTTCACCAAGTTCAAATTAGTGACGTTTCCACTTTGACCTTCCATAATCGAGAAAAAAAAATTGCCATTGCGAAAGAAGACTGACAATTTGCATTTTTTTTTTATTTCCTAAGCTCACGTTAGTCACGTCTCAATTTTCTATTCCAAATTTAATTTAATTTATCAACAACTTCTCTACAAATTAAATCCTCCAAATCTCGTACAAGATGACCTTGAGCGAGATTAATTTCAATTTTATTCAGCAAAAATCCTGGAGGTCCATTCGTTATTTTCCAAGTGCAAATTTATGTGCACTGATTCTACTGGATTCTACGGATCGTACTGGTAATCTAGCCGCAAAATTCCCTCCGGTATAAACGTCGTGTTGCATCATTTTCTCCACGTCCTATAATCTGTCAAACAACTGACTCACGCAGGCACTGTCGAAGCAGAGTAGAAACGCGTGTACTCAGGGCATTCACCATAAAACACACACACACATATATATATATATATATATATATATATATATATATAGTGTTTTACTATATATATATATACTATACTATACTATAAATATATATATATATATATATATATATATATATATATATATATATATGTGTGTGTGTGTGTGTGTGTGTATGTGTGTATGTCTATAATGGTGCCCCTTTACTACGTGAGTGCGAAACAGAGTAGACGGAGTGATACGTGATCAGGGCTGAAATAGAGAGAAAGCCCGTCTCTCATCCTGAAACCTCTCTCTGGTCTGTTGCCTTGGTGTCATCCGGTAAACGACTAATCCGTTTCGCTCTGCGTTACACAGCACGAAATTTGTGGCTACGGACCTCGATCAGCGAGCGTCCTTCCTCTTTGCTAAATGCGTCATTATCTTGTTAATGAGATATCAGTTACACTATATGCTCTTTATCTCATCCACAGCCACCAACATAGCCACATACTCTCGAACCCTGATTGGTCAAACTGCTTTTGTATCATGGGAAGACTCTGATCGGACAGCTTTTCACCTACGTGAATTTGCCAGTCTCTTGCTGCCTCGTCGAATAAATTGTCTTCGCATGCTAAATTGACGCTGTCAAGACTGGGCACTTTGACAATAAAATTTGAGTCAATGAGGATAATTGTAATCAGGATTTTAATCAAATAATTTTGCTTTTAATTTTGCTTCTCTCGACACCTGATTGGTCAAACTACTTTTGTATCATGAGAAGACTCTGGTCAGACAGCTTTTCACCTACGTGAATTTGCCAGTCTCTTGCTGCCTCGTCGAATAAATTGTCTTCGCATGCTAAATTGACGCTGTCAAGACTGGGCACTTTGACAATAAAATTTGAGTCAATGAGGATAATTGTAATCAGGATTTTAATCAAATGATTTTGCTTTTAATTTTGCTTCTCTCGACACCTGATTGGTCAAACTACTTTTGTATCATGAGAAGACTCTGGTCAGACAGCTTTTCACCTACGTGAATTTGCCAGTCTCTTGCTGCCTCGTCGAATAAATTGTCTTCGCATGCTAAATTGACGCTGTCAAGACTGGGCACTTTGACAATAAAATTTGAGTCAATGAGGAAAATTGTAATCAGGATTTTAATCAAATAATTTTGCTTTTAATTTTGCTTCTCTCGACACCTGATTGGTCAAACTGCTTTTGTATCATGAGAAGACTCTGGTCAGACAGCTTTTCACCTACGTGAATTTGCCAGTCTCTTGCTGCCTCGTCGAATAAATTGTCTTCGCATGCTAAATTGACGCTGTCAAGACTGGGCACTTTGACAATAAAATTTGAGTCAATGAGGAAAATTATAATCAGAATTTTAATCAAATAATTTTGTCCACTTAAAGCGAAATAATTTTTATGAATTAATCATTTGGGACAAACAAATTCCCACAATTCAAATTCAGGCTCTACCAAATTTTATGGGCCTCAGTCCCCTTCCTGGCTTAATGGGGGAAATCTCAGGGAGGGATTTTCGGCTTGTGGCATGTAGAATTTTTAATTTGGAAGAAACCATCCATTTTAACGAAATTTAAGTAAAATTCATTATTAATGCATCTGTTAATTTCAAGTTTAAGTATTTCGTAGCAATAATGGAGTAATATTTAAAAATGAAATAAAAATTAGTTTAGCTGACAGAAGAAACGGAAATGTATTCAACGTCTCATTCAATCTATTCAACTCTCAACTCTCAATCTTGTTTCAATGAAATTCCAGAGAGGGTTCTACATCAGTTACCTCATAGCAGATCGAACTCCCATGGTAGAGGGAAAAAGCACGTGGAAATTGATACATAGCGAGTATCACATTGCACACTTTTATTTCACCAAAAAAGTTTGTTGACTTCTGTCCTACTCACTGCTTTTTGTCTACAAATAATGAAAATTTATTCTATCCCTCGCTCATTTTTTCTCTTTACGAAACGTTAAAATGAATGAAATGAAAGCCAAGCATGGAATAGAAAAATAATAATAAAGTACAAAACATAATTTTTTTACGAACATTTTGTAAAATCTTCTATGAGTCTTTGCTTGGACTTCAAATCGGTAATAATTAAATGAGTGTACTCTGCATTCATCCAATAACCAAAATACACAATTACTCTTAAAAACACTCACATATATATATATATATAATAAACAAATAATTATTGCAAATTATTCGCAATTATTTGCAAAAACACTCAAATTTTGTTTACAGAAAAATAATTCACAAGGATATCATTGTCAAATAATTTAAATAGTGAAATTACGAAAAATGATTCATAAATTCATCGTAATTCGTCGAAGGACAATAATTGTTAGAAATTATTTATAATTATTCGAAAAGCATAACTTTTTTTTTTATTGCATAATCAATTTATCCTAAAGTTCATTAAAAATAATTCTCCCTTAAAATTGCTTCCTCCCCTCGATGTACCGAACTGTGCTTATGTAGAGTACTTATGGTGTATAAGAATAAAATGAAACTGAACTTTTTTTTACGGTGCACGTTTTACTGGCACATAAAAGAAGTACGAGAAAAGAAAATCGAGGAAAATGGTGACTCAGATGGATTCTCGTGGAGCGTGGAAAGAAATGTAATAATGGACGTAATCGTCCATCTCTCGTAAAATATGTATAATATTGTATATAAAAAAATATATACATACACGTACTCTACAGTAACTTCAGAGTGAACGAGCAAATAGTACGACCGCTGGCAATAAAATCCTTGCGAGTAGCGTATTATAGTTTCGATAAGGGCGAGCCAATATATATATATATATATATGCCCCATAGTCCATAGTCATATATATAGTCCATCTTTCACGTCCATCGTTGTATAGATCGAGCTGAAAAGCCACGAGAGTAAAGCCAACATTTTATCGACACAAACTATACTATAAAGTCTCGAAATAATTATGATAAAAGATCGAGAAAAAAAAAATCGATATTATTAGCTACATATATAGACAGGAGAAACGACAATAGTTTTAATGAAAGTTCAGAAGCTAAAAATTTTACGATTTGTATGGGGTAGACCGGTGTCAATTGAAACAGGGGTAAAATGGACCAAACGTTGTGATAAATTCGAGCACAATTTGACACTCGCTACAACCTTAAGTAAATAATCTGTGACAATATTTGGTGATGATGATATTGTAATTTTAGTCGTTGCTCGTATGATTGACGATTTACTACACAAGGAAAATAATTTTTACTATGAAAAAAAAAAAATGAATATTTTATTTTACGTGTCAAATTGACTGATCAATAGACTGGGCCTGTCCTATAAAAATCGATTGATCTATCTTTGATGGTTGATGGTATCGATTTATGGCTTTTTCGTGTATCGTTAAAATTTTCATACTTATGGATTGAATTGAAATATAAAATACATAAAAACTGGTACAGGACACGTTTTAAGATATAAAAATGCGATAAAATCTCACCGAATTAATTTACCGATAATAGAATGTCAAATTTAAAAGTTTATTCAAATTGATATTTTTTACGTCACAATTTTAACTGAGCTGCCAAATCTCAAATAAATGTCTCGTGTTTCGGGATAGAGAATTTTTTTGGAAGTGATAAAAACCAATTGGGGATAAGGAAAGGCGATGTGATTCGTCTGAGCGTTGATGGTGAAAAAAATCGGAAGCGATTTTTGTTACAATTGCCACTGGTCTCCCTTAAATACAAGTGTATATATATGTATATAAATGTGTGTGTGTTTTTCCACGTGTTAAAGGATTTATGCTCTCGTGAAGTGGTAAAAAACTACGTAATACGAAAACTTTTTCCACCAACCTTTCCCTCACGCAAGCATCGTAAAGCTTCTATTCGATTGTATTTTAATGGCCATACTAAAAAAAAAAAAAAAAAAAAAAAAAGCTTGCGCAGCTGGATCACGTAAGTTTGATTTGACGTATAGATAATCTCGGATATAAAAACAAAAGTACTTTTTTTATTATTTTACATGAAGGGTTCGAATATACTTGGTAACGATTTCTCAATCTTTACTTAAATTTAATTTATTTTAAAATGTAAATAGTTTAAAGAAAATTATTGTTATATTATTGTTATTATTAGCGTTAATAATTGGAAAAATGGTCGATATTTAATGGACGATGGAATAAATAACAACAATTTCAAAGTAACGAGAAACGGTCATCGACCCTATCGAGAATCCCTTTACCGAGAATGTCACATCGTTATATGCTCTTCAGGGAGGTATGAAGTTGCGGTAGCTCTCCGATAGTTTTCCCATGAGAATCCAAAGCTCTTGGCTCGTTTGCTGCTTTCCCCGATCAAACTATATGAACGAGGTTGGGGGGTTTATGGTGGCTTTATATGAATATGTAAAGTTTCTCGTGAGTCAGAATGCTCAAGTCCTATATATGTAGGCACACGAAACTGTTTGAACGTCGAGTGTCAAATATTGACAGAGACGACCTTCCCGCCTCCACAATGACACTTTCACGCTTCTAACACACCCGAGGGAATATATATGTCCTGACCTCTGCAGCCTTTGGAAAGACGAAAGATTTTCCTTCACTTTATATATATATATATATTGCATATTATATGTATATATATATATACATATATATAATATGCAAAAAACCACGATACAAGTAGTTTTCACTTCCTGCAACGATAAGGACACCTGAGAGAGACTTGAAGATTTATTCGATCGCAAAATTGTAATCTATAAATTCGACCGAATTTTTTTTTTTTTTCTTTTTCTCGTTACATTTGAAAAAATTACGATTATAGAATATTGAAAAAGATTTTTTTTTTTTCGCTCTAGTTCTCACTTTTGATTCAAGGAAAAACTTAATTTTCAAATAAATCATGAATTTATTAATTATTTTATTCCCCAGGTCAAATTTAATGGCCATTAAAATAATTAAATAGACAAGAAAACATTACGACTTTGGCAAAATACGTTATTCATTAAAAATTAATGCTGACTCTCGATATCAGAGACCCCTCAGTTGGAAGAAAAAGTAACACATACCTTCGCAATTCAACCACGTGGACACCCTGACTAAATTAACGACACTTTCAACTAATGAAAAAACTTTGTGAATGCTGAGAGATTGAGAGAGCGAGAGAGAGAAAATCATTGAGCTAAAATTTCTGCTTCCCTCCGTTGAAAATGAAACGAGAGTAGGTACGAGGCTAGTTGCATGCCTGGTAATATCGGAATTAGAAAAGCCCCGAAGGCTTGTAAGCCGTACTTTTCATTAAATATATATATATATATATATATATATATATATATATATATATATATATATATATATGTACGTACAAAAGTGTCTATATAGTTGAACATTGAATTGGACACTGGACTCATGTGTCAGCCTCAGTAAATACATTTAAGGTAGCACGCGAGAGAGAGAGAGAGGGAGGGAGGGAGGGAGGGAGGGAGAGAGAGTGGGGGAGAGAGTGAGAGGGGGGAGAGGGGGGGGGGGGAGAAAAGATACTCGGAGTCCCCTTAGCATGATAAAGCTCGACATTGCTCGTAATTAAAACAAATTCACGCACAAATTCTCCCATATACTGACTGGATATCATGATATCGTATTGTCAAAAGGTCTGCCGATAAAATTAGTATATTTTTATAAAATATTTAATTGAGAAAAAATATTGAAATAATAATTTTTGTTAGTCCACAATCCGAATGGAGTAATAAATGTATGTGAAAATATGATCGTAAAACTTTATTTGAACTCGCACCATCCCTGCAAAATCGTTAAATGTAACTTTTATTTAAAAAAAAAAAAAAAAAAATTAGGGAAAGTTCAATGAAACGTAAAGTTCTCGTGAGTTCGCTCATTCAATTTTGAGAATTCTTCGCTGCTAGTCAAGTTGAACTTTCAGTTTGGAGTATCACATATATATATATATATATATATAGGGTATCAATAGCAGTCCTTCGAGCATTAGGTATAAAAGCTCTCGAATGAACTCCTGAATTTCAGCTCTTCTCAATCTTCCCATTCCACTCTCTGATAATTCCTCAAACTTCGAGCCGAAGAACCAAATCGAGAAGTAACTGCACCGTTATAAAACCAAAATCTATTCTGGCGTGTAAAACTGGACTCTCGTTTGACGATAGATCTCACGCTAATTAGGTGATTGAACTCTCAATGATCCACCAACTATTCCGGTGCCGTAATAAATGAAGTCCGATGAATAGCTCAAGTTTCGTAATTAACCGATAGCGAATCTACAGTTTGCAAAATTAATTGCGTATTGAATGGAAAGTTCAGTTTTAACCCCTCCAGGCAGCTCGCAATCGTTGGATTGGAAATAACGATTTATCGTTATTGACATATGACCTCTCTCCTAAATTTTTCATTATTAATTACGAGCAATTAGATCATTTATATCAATTGTCAATTGTTCAATTGTGTATATTGATCAGATTTAAAAAAAAATTATAAATTCACTCGAGAATTAATACTATTATTATTATTATATATTATATAAACGGTTAAAAAAAAATCATCACTACACAGTCTTTTTTTCCAAATTTTTTTTCCAAATAATTCGAAAAAATACGTTTATTTTCGTGCATCATATATTTTCCAAAATTTATAGCGATCAATTGATAAAACGAGTTTGTCTAAACGGTCGAGTTTAATGTGAAAAAAATACTGCAAACTGTCAAACTTTTAGATTTTTTTTTTTGGTTATTTCAGCAGGCAAAAAAAATTGCTGGATTGGTAGAAAATCCTTCATACGTATTAGAAAATTTACAATTTTTTCTAATTTTATATGTTTTTCATGTATAAACATACAAATAATTTGCTCCAAGGTGGATTAATCGAGTTGGTAAACAGAACCGGATGTACCAAACGAGCCTATGATGGATCTAAATGGTGTCGAGGCAAAGGACTATTTTGATCGAATGATTTCGTGGTGCTTTGCGTACACGATGCTCGTACGTGGCATTCAAAAGCTTGCAAGGGATGGTTACGGTTTGCCACTGCAGCCCAGCTTATTCCTGCGATTTGTAGAAATGATATATATATATATATATATATATAGACGCTGGAGATGATACAAGCCAGCGTTGACTATATATATATATATATATATATATATATATATATATATATATACAAATATATACATATATACATACATATATATATATATATATATAGTCAATGCTAGTATCAACTCCAGCGTGTAATTATGTGGTACTTCCTGGATCTCCAGGGTGTCGAGAGAGAACCGCATGCATACGATCGAGTCACACTCACATGCACAAATGTAGTGTTACCTCCGAAAATACAATATTCAACTTCCGGGCTCGAGTGTATATGTGCTTATGTACATATATCAGAGAAATTGCACAGCGATTTCACGGGATATACCAGAAACAGGAAAAGCCCTCCGGGGAATTTAGTTGCATGGAATTCCGCCTCAATAGTATTATTACATACATATGGGACCTTCAATTTCTTAATTCACTCTATCTTTTTTTTTAATAACTTTTTTTTTTAAATTAAAAATCATTATCGTTACTACAATTTTTTTTTTTTTACTATTTTTTTATTTTTAGCTAATTGTAAAAGATATTTGATAATTTTTTTCTAATAAGAGCAATCGTCATGGGGGGGTTAGAGGGGGAGGGGGACAAAAATGTGTCTTTCCATGCTTATATAAACAATAACGAAAATTCCGTAACGTTGCAAAATGCTTTGGCTTTTTCTTTTTCAATATGCCTCTCAGTTTTGATGGACGAGGGGAATTCCGCCTCAATAGTATTATTACATACGTATGGGACCTTCAATTTCTTAATTCACTCTATCTTCTTTTTTAATAACTTTTTTTTTTTTTAATTAAAAATCATTATCGTTACTACATTTTTTTTCCATTACAAACCATATAGTACAATTTTTTTTTTTTTTTTTTTACAATTTTTTTATTTTTAGTAAAAGATATTTGATAATTTTTTTCTAATAAGAGCAATCGTCATTGGGGGGTTAGAGGGGGGGGACAAAAATATGTCTTTCCTTGCTTATATAAACAATAACGAAAATTCCGTAACGTTGCAAAATGCTTTGGCTTTTTCTTTTTCAATATGCCTCTCAGTTTTGATGGACGAGGGGAATTCCGCCTCAATAGTATTATTAAATACATATGGGACCTTCAATTTCTTAATTCACTCTATCTTCTTTTTTAATAACTTTTTTTTTTTTTTAATTAAAAATCATTATCGTTACTACATTTTTTTTCCATTACAAACCATATAGTACAATTTTTTTTTTTTTTTTTACAATTTTTTTATTTTTAGTAAAAGATATTTGATAATTTTTTTCTAATAAGAGCAATCGTCATTGGGGGGTTAGAGGGGGGGGACAAAAATATGTCTTTCCTTGCTTATATAAACAATAACGAAAATTCCGTAACGTTGCAAAATGCTTTGGCTTTTTCTTTTTCAATATGCCTCTCAGTTTTGATGGACGAGGGGAATTCCGCCTCAATAGTATTATTAAATACATATGGGACCTTCAATTTCTTAATTCACTCTATCTTCTTTTTTAATAACTTTTTTTTTTTTTTAATTAAAAATCATTATCGTTACTACATTTTTTTTCCATTACAAACCATATAGTACAATTTTTTTTTTTTTTTTTACAATTTTTTTATTTTTAGTAAAAGATATTTGATAATTTTTTTCTAATAAGAGCAATCGTCATTGGGGGGTTAGAGGGGGGGGACAAAAATATGTTTTTCCTAGCTTATATAAACAATAACGAAAATTCCGTAACGTTGCAAAATGCTTTGGCTTTTTCTTTTTCAATATGCCTCTCAGTTTTGATGGACGAGGGGAATTCCGCCTCAATAGTATTATTACATACGTATGGGACCTTCAATTTCTTAATTCACTCTATCTTCTTTTTTAATAACTTTTTTTTTTTTTTTAATTAAAAATCATTATCGTTGCTACAATTTTTTTCCATTACAAACCATACAGTACAATTTTTTTTTTTTTTTTACTATTTTTTTATTTTTAGTAAAAGAGATTTAATAATTTTTTTCTAATAAGAGCAATCGTCATTGGGGGGTTAGAGGGGGGGGGGACAAAAATATGTCTTTCCTAGCTTATATAAACAATAACGAAAATTCCGTAACGTTGCAAAATGCTTTGGCTTTTTCTTTTTCAATATGCCTCTCAGTTTTGATGGACGAGGGGATTGTCGTTTATCGACGAACGATCCGACACGCGAGACGTCCCAAAGGTGTGCAAAAGTCAATCCAACTTTTTCACTCACCCGTCGTTCAGCGTACAGGAAAATTCAAAATATATTTTATTTGCATCTTTTTTTTTTAGTAGATAATTCTTTTTTTAAAGACTTGCAATGGACAATCAAGATTATAAGAGAGACGACAATTGTTTAAATTTGAAAAAAAAAGAATAAACGATTAAACAGATTAAAAATAATTACGTATAATAATAACAATTAATAATCGTAATAATCATAATAATAATATCAATATTATTATTATTATACTACATTATAATATAGTATTATTAAAGATACCTATTAACAAATATTAATTAACCTATTCAAATGTTGATCATAATTTTTTATTGTAAAATATATATATATATATATATTCTTTAATTCGGTGGCCACCTCTCAAGCCAAAATGCCTGTCCGGGTTTTGGACCAGCCTATAGGACTCACCTTCGCGAATCATCCCTCCTTTTTTTTGTATAAATATATATATATATTTTATTTTTTATTTTTTTTTTAAATTGAAAGCGGTACGTACATTGATAGGAAAGCATAAGAGCAATGATGGACCGCCCGTGGGGCAATCGATCACTCGAACGACTATCGAAGTACATAATTCATCGGAGCAAAAGAGAGCGAGAGAGAGAGAGAGAGAAAAAGAGAGAGGGAGAAAGCACACGTCTGCAAAACATATAGGCAAAGAGCGTGCTCTGGGGTATCATCACTGCGCGCATGCGCATCGCACTTGAAGTGCCAGAGTGAGAACGAAAGATTCTTCGTGTGCTCGTGTGCTGCGCGCTATAAAGAGCATCATCCGCTAGTAGATCGTTGCTTTTCTTGGTCAGACAGACAGGCAGGCGTTTGGTGCTCTTTTCGCTCTCGCGTTTTCCCTCCTTCTTTATTTCTCTCTTCGGTAATCCTTTAGCCCGAAGCTGCCGTCAAAACTTTATGGGGCCACAGAACGTTGAAAAATGGGACCTTCGGAAAACTCCACTGGCAAGACAGCGAACAATCGATATATATATATATATATATATATGTAGTTGGGAAATATGAACCACCAAAATATTTTATTCTACAAAATTATTATTCTACAATTATTATTCTACAATATTTAAAGAAATTTATAGCCTGTTATAAAGTCCTCAAATGGAAATATTTATAAATAATTTAAAGTAAATTTAATTCCCCAAGCATCAAAGTCCACAGAGCATTCAATGAGCGATAAATATATTCCCAGAAAAGTTTCGTCTATAAAATCCTGTGGGAATGAAATATTTTGTAACGTACTATTCCGATATTTGTTTTTATGGTTCGGTAATATCAACCACATGGAGAAAAATTGACACGAGTCATATTTTTCCATGAAAAATAAAAAATTATCACATCGAATATATTTATATGATGAAAAATTGTCAATCGTAGAAATATTTTGAGATATATACATGAAATATATAAAAATTAATATCGATGGTCTAAATCGAAAAGGGCCATTTTTGTACACAGCCCATATGTTTTTCTTTTCGCATTAAACCATCGATGTAAATTGAATATAATTTGCTGATTACATAAACGATTAAAAATTCGATACTCTTTCTGATTTATATTTATGATATTTTTCACTGAGTGTATGAATAAATCGCTGGTTCATCTCAGCTGTATGGGCCATATTCCCCCGATTTAACCCTATGCTTTTTCTGATTACATAAACGATTAAAAATTCGATACTCTTTCTGATTTATATTTATGATATTTTTCATTGAGTGTATGAATAAATCGCTGGTTCATCTCAGCTGTATGGGCCATATTCCCCCGATTTAACCCTATACTTTTTCTGATTACATAAACGATTAAAAATTCTATACTCTTTCTAAAGTATATTTATGATATTTTTCACTGAGTGTATGAATAAATCGCTGGTTCATCTCAGCTGTATGGGCCATATTCCCCCGATTTAACCCTATGCTTTTTCTGATTACATAAACGATTAAAAATTCGATACTCTTTCTGATTTATATTTATGATATTTTTCATTGAGTGTATGAATAAATCGCTGGTTCATCTCAGCTGTATGGGCCATATTCCCCCGATTTAACCCTATACTTTTTCTGATTACATAAACGATTAAAAATTCTATACTCTTTCTAAAGTATATTTATGATATTTTTCACTGAGTGTATGAATAAATCGCTGGTTCATCTCAGCTGTATGGGCCATATTCCCCCGATTTAACCCTATGCTTTTTCTGATTACATAAACGATTAAAAATTCGATACTCTTTCTGATTTATATTTATGATATTTTTTACTGAGTGTATGAATAAATCGCTGGTTCATCTCAGCTGTATGGGCCATATTCCCCCGATTTAACCCTATGCTATATATATATATGTCAACTCAGCTGTATGGGCCATATTCCCCCGATTTAACCCTATGCTATATATATATATATATATAGCATAGGGTTAAAACGGGGGAATATGGCCCATACAGCTGAGTATAGAGTATGGCCCATACAGCTGAGTTGATACATATACATATATATGTGATATATATACATACATGAATGACTAGCCAATGAGCTTTGGGCGACACAGTCGACCTCAGAGCTTTTACCTGTCGCGGTACAATATTCGATCCATCATTCGTAATTTTTATCGATTTCAGCTGGTGCAAGGGACAGTGGCAACAGGAGATATCCGGTTATGGTCTTTGTACATGGCGAGAGCTACGAGTGGAGCAGCGGTAATCCTTACGACGGCAGCGTTCTAGCGAGCTATGGGGGTCTCGTCGTTGTCACCATAAACTACAGGCTTGGCATTTTAGGTAAGTTTTCACATCTACCTCTCTGCCGGATAAACACTATATATTTTCATTCCACACACAGACACACTCACACACATGCCACATATATATATATATAAATATATATATATACATATATGTACTGTAAAGTTGTATATATATATATAAACGTATAGAAAGATTTCCAGAAAGCACAAAATAAATTGTCCCATTACGTATTATTACTTTAGCAAGTGATACACGTTAACATCCCCAAAGCTCACTTTCCTCCTCAAAGATCAAGGCCAGAGTGACGTTTCCAAAATTAAAGCCTGCACTGTCACAGTAAAATTCAGTAGTTTTGTTGAAAAATTGAAAAATACTGGGGCCATTATTACCCTGCTTTGAAATAGCGAGAAGAATATATATATATATATATATTTGTATAGTTGGGGGATTTCTTTTTTACAACCTCGTGGCTTTAGGTCAAATCCAATACGGATGTGTAAGGTCAATTGTACGAGCAATGACATTATTTTCGAGAGAGAATTTATTTTGTGTTTTTATTTTTCTCTGTTTTCTTTGTACGATTTTTTTTCTTTATTTAAATTTGTATGTCTGTCGATAAAATCAATCGAAAGCCAATTCAAATAAAATCACATTAGGCTAAAACGCTTTGGATGTTTTGTTGAATTGAAAAAATAAATTGAGTACACTGAGCTTGATAATATCCTGCATTATTATATAAGAGCACAGTAAGTATTGTGAAACAGCCCAAGGGTGAGAAAAAAAAAGGGAAGATAGAGAGGGATGGATAGGAGAAAGGGGATGAAGCAGGGTAGCTGAACTGCCTTGGTTGTCAGGGCAACCGAGGAGACCAAATCTAATAGGAAACTCATTACAGTGAGGTCTTCCGTTTCACCAGACTAAACTCTCTCTCTCTCTTTATCTCCTTCTCTTCCTCATTGATAGATCGTTCACTATCGCATCCAAAATTTCACCTCCGGCAAACTGACGCAGTACTCGAAAAGCTCGCTCGAGATTTCAGACCAAGTAGGAATGGAATATATTATGTATTTAGACACATATATATATATATATAAATATAAATACATATATATATATATATATATATATATACATATGTACGGTATAAGGTGATCGCGGAAATGACAGAGTCTCGCATGTTGCACGTGTCACCGCGATAACAACGCTCTCTGGGATTCATTCCCGAAGCGGAAGTGCATTAAGCTATACGACACTCGACTCGCGAAAACGTTTCCATATCCGAGACTTCCTGACTCTCGTTTCCTAATGATCCCGTTGCAACCGCGACGAGAACACTCTCACACCTCTGCGTGCCTCTCGATTAATATCAACAGGCAGTTCAAATATTGTTACATATATATTAAACTATTATTTAAACTGTTCAATATGTATATATATAGGGAAAATAAGGAAAGTTTCCTAGTTATTTAGAACAAAAAAAAAATAAGTAAGATTTGTGGAATTTTTTGTAGCAAGCTTGGTTTTACTTCTAATATACTTCGTCGGGCAACTCAAAAAACACCCTAAATGAATATCCAAATTTAAAAAAAAATCTATGCATGAATACTATTTTTATTCATTTTTTTCTACATTCTACAATAAATTCTTTATTAATAAAATAAATATTTCAGACCACACCAAAGATGGGCATAATTCTGGTACAGGTAAAAAAAAATAGGGAAAGCCATTTGCGAAGGTTTCCTAATTATTTAGAACAAAAAAAAACAAAACTGATTATACCCTCAAAATCTTAAAGTAAGATTTGTGGAATTTTTCCAGCATCTTTGGTTTTACTTCTAATATGCTTCGTCGGGCAACTCAAAAAACAGTCTAAATGAATATCCAAATTTTTAAAAAAATCGATGCATGAATACTATTTTTATTTATTTTTTTCTACATTTTACAATAAATTCTTTATTACTAAAATTAATATTTCAGACCACACCAAAGATGGGCATAATTCTGGTACAGGTAAAAAAAAATAGGGAAAGCCATTTGCGAAGGTTTCCTAATTATTTAGAACAAAAAAAACAAAACTGATTATACCCTCAAAATCTTAACGTAAGATTTGTGGGATTTGTGGGAAAAAGAGCTTGTGGATTCGCAATTAGCTGAAAAATACATCGATGTACCAGGGTATTGAAAAAAATATGGAAAATAAAGAAATAGAAAATTTGATCCAGAAAATGTTGAAATCCTTACATGCTGGTAACTTTTTTTTTTTATAATGGAGTAAAGATTTCACTTTGTCCTTATTTTCATTGCATTTGTCCAAGCTCTAAAATACCGTTAAATTTATTGGGCCAAGCTGTTTGAAGTCAGACCATTTATTTTGTCAATTTAAAAAATGCTCTCACTTACCATTAAAATTAAGATATCTCAATGGCATTATCTGGATATGAGCAGCCTCGCCAAAAATACTTCAAATAAATCCAAATAAGCCAAACAGAGAAAATGTAAGCCCATTTTTAAATTCATTCATTCAAATGACAAAAATACTACATACAATGGAAGCAATTTAGAACTGAATTTGATGGTGAAATAATAGATGAAAAAAAGTAGATCCGAGCGGAAATAAAATGAACGATAGCTGCAGGAAACTCAAGAGTTGATGAGACATTTTATTTATTGCATTTTTGTTTCTACTTTTTTTTTTTAGTTATTTTTTATTCTTTCGTTTCATTTGTCCTGTCAATAACGGAATGTAATGGCAGGAAGTTGAGGGCTATTTACAATGTGACACAACGAAAAAAATCCGCCGGAAAAGCAAGCCGGAAAGTAGTCGAGTGACGAATAGCATGACGACACACATACACACGCAAAAAGAGAATGAAATTTTGTGCTTTCGAATCTCTGATATAGACGGTGGAAATTTTTCGTCGTTTCCTGCTTTATTAACGCATCTCTATTTTTTTCATCTTTCTGTCTGCACTCGTTTCCGTTGGCTTGTTTTTTTTTTTAACATCAAACAATCTCCTTTGACATTGTGGGTTGATTATAATCAAATATCAACCCAGAGACTCACAATCGAAGCACAGTAGAATGATTAACAGAAAATTTCAAAATAATTTTCATTATGATTTTTTTAATTAGTAATTTTTAATAATTTGAATAATATTTAAATATATTGGAAGCCTTGTAATTAAACAATATTTTCTAATTATTTTAGCATAACTCTCGTCTTCACTTGATCTATTTTCAAACAAACGCGAAAAAATTTACGAGGAAATTCAAAAATAATTTTCATTGTGATTTTTTTAATTAGTAATTTTTAATAATTTCAATAATATTTAAATATATTGGAAGTCTTATAATTAAACAATATTTTCTAATTATTGTAACGCTCGTCTTCCCCTCACCTATTTTGAAAGAAACGCGGAAAAAAATTTAGTAACTGAATACGAAACGAAAAATTGCATTTTGGATGTCAAGTTGGGAAGTAAGCTGACCTTGTTCCCTTCAACCCCTTTTTTTCCTCAAGCTCCATTCTCCCGTATATGACATTTATTATATTTTTAATTCATACAATTCAACTCTCCCGAGAGATGAGCCTTTACCGTGAGAAAATTGTTACGTTGAGTAACGCGTTTCCGCTCGGGAAATTTTTTTCTCAACCGTCCGAATAATTTCGCGATAAACCGCCCCGGTTTGTGGGTACGATGCAGGGGCTACATTCCTTGGAAGGAGAGATCTCTATGGAACATGGGGGTTGTTCAGGGGGGCTCTTTAATTAATTTAAATTCCGCGAAGAATAGAAATCTCGAAGAATCTTATATATATATATATATATATATATATATATGTCTATGTATATCAACAATGCGTTATATATATAGAACTCTTCGTTAAGTAACGCTTTAGACGAGCAAGGAGTAGTTATAAGTGCTCTTCCAACGATTCGGTATAAAGCCAACCCCCTATATCCTCGTATTTCTTCGCCATCTCTTCAGCAACCTTCTCTCGTTTCACGGCTCTTCTCTCCTGAGCCCATAATTTAGCACCACTGCGAATGAAACACAGAACGAAGCGAGAGAAACATTTTGCGACCTTACGCTCCCCCGACTCGAATACTAATAATAATTTGCGAGCGTATAATTCCATGGAGCTTGGCCCGGAATAATAAAAAAAAAAGCTCGACGACGATGTTGAACATTTAAATTATATTTAAAATGAAATATTTCATTATATTTTAACTCGAATTGAATTTTTTTTATAAACTCCTGACTGAAAAACGGTTGTTTAAAAAATAAAAAACAAATTACTGCCTGACAACTCAGTCGTATTTTTCATCTGATAGCTAATAAATTTGCCTCCACGGTAAAAAAAAAAATCCTCTTTTTTCTACGCTTTTTACAGTGTCCAATACTTTAGTGGTGGTAAATGAAATTATTTTTTAATGCACGAGGACAATTTTGAAAATTTTAAATATATTTAAAATGAAATATTTCATTATATTTTAACTCGAATTGAAATTTTTTTATAAACTCCTGACTGAAAAACGGTTGTTTAAAAAATAAAAAACAAATTACTGCCTGACAACTCAGTCGTATTTTTCATCTGATAGGTAATAAATTTGCCTCCACGGTAAAAAAAAAATCCCCTTTTTTTCTACGCTTTTTACAGTGTCCAATACTTTAGTGGTGGTAAATGAAATTATTTTTTAAAGCTCGAGGACAATGTTGAAAATTTTAAATATATTTAAAATGAAATATTTCATTATATTTTAACTCGAATAAAATTGATTTTTTTTTACAAACTCCTGACTGAAAAACAGCTGTTTAAAAAATAAAAAAAGTGTCCAATACTTTAGTGGTGGTAAATGAAATTATTATTTATTTTTTTTTTACATTGCTGAAAATAATGAAATTTTGTTTTACGTTCAAGAAAAAAATTTCATATATGTCCGTATTTATAAAGAATCTAGAGGTGGCATCTCGAATAATGTAAAAATTGTAGCCGAGAGTGAAGAAACGGAGCTTTTGAATTCTTGCTTGACTGAATACTCGCGCATTCGAATGAAAAAACTCGAGATATGTACCAGGTCGATTCGTCGCGTTTGTTCACATCGCGACTCCGTTGTCGTCGTCGTTGTCGTCGACGTGTCGAGGCGCACATCGATTTTCTTTTTCCTTACGGAAAAAACTATCCCTCTTGATTTGGAAGACGTGCAAAGTTACTCTCGTGAGAATGAAGAAGACGAGAGTAGAAAAAAACGAGAAAAAAAAACCAAGAAAAAAGAGATGTGATATCGAGTCTCAGGGTGACGAGAACCACGGAGGGATGAAAGAGGATTCAGTGCGAAAGAAATAAGATGTTATATTTTTATTATTTATTTTTAAAAATATTTTTAAAATATATCGATGGACTATTTTTTGAAAACAATTTTTTTTTACATACATAAATTATATGACAATGAAATTGGAATAAAGACGATTATCAATATACACGAGAACAGAAGAAAACAAAAAATGAATTTAAAAAAAAGCGTAACGGGCAATCGAAAAAAAATCAGGAAAAAATGTGCTTCCCCCCCGAACATGAACACTTGCCAGAGCAAACAGACCGATTTAACCTTTCGAATGGACTTCGTGAAAAAAAATAGAAATTGTATACGAAAAATTTGTCAAGCAAACAATTTTTTTTTCCACCCCTGCGTGTGCCGAATACCATACGTGACATATTACGAAAGCAGACACTACATTTTCATTGGTACACGACGAGGCAACATGAATTTCCGTAATAAAACTGAATGGGGATGAAAAAAAAAAAAAAAAAAAACAACCCCTTTGATGAATGTTACGTTTTTGCCTGCCAGAGGTCGCATATAAACGAAGCACTCTGTAACCGTCGAGAGCAAACATTAGTTCGTTATCGATTGACGGAGATACGATCAGACCCCTTTCAACCCTTTTTCATCCCCTCCAGCCGGGTCTAGGTGGTGCTGAAAATTTTTTGCGATACAGAGCAGACCACATATGACGTGCCTTGAAAAAGTAAACTCTTTCTCTATTCATCCCTGCTATACACATTATTTCATTTCTCCCTATACACCCCTGTGTGCCCAACTCACCCTCTCGTCCACCCCCAAACGTTTTACTTTGCCACCCCCACCTCGCATACCCCAAATGGGTATGGCTATTGGTCGATCGAACGAGTGCAAAAATTTATTTCAAAAATTATTTTCATGACAGCAGAAAACACCCTCTGAGCCATCTCGAGTTCGACCCACCCTGATCGATGCGGAGGTCAGGAATTTATTTCTTCTCTTCTCTTCATGAAAAAATACCAATCGTGCCAATCTTACTATAAACTGCATATATATATATATATATAAACATACATGTAGCCTCAATTGTATCAACTAAGTACAGAGTCGAGGCAATCTCGCATGGCAAACTGGAAAAGCAATATTTGAAGTCATTACAGAGCAACGTGAACTGTGCCCGGTCATCCAGCTGGTATATATATACAAGTTTTTGAGGGAAAAAGGACTTTTCTAGAATCAGTTGAGATGGGACCAATTGCATTTGCCAATTATGCGAATGTACAACTCGTTGATGACTTTTTGCACACGCACACACACACATATGTGTATATATATATATATATATATATATATATATATATATATATATAAATTTACATTTCCAGTAATGAGTGGACCATGATGAGGTACTCCAGTATTCTCTTCCACTCAATGTATGTAGATTCTCTATACAAATGCCGCGCATAGCACTACTTTATCTGCTCAGCGTATACAACCTTTGATCTTCTCATTCACTCATTTCCTAGGCTAATTACAACTCCTCGCTTGACAGATTAAAGTGTTATACCTCTCGTGTGTCCACTCAGCTTGTACTATTTTAACGAAAAATCTCATGTATAAAAGCTTGTCGGACTGTTTTTATTTTATTTTTGACATGACCTCCTAGCCCCCTTCCCATAAGAACAAAATATCATGCAAAATTCATCAAAGATACACCATGGATATTTTAAATATATTTTCAGAGAAAACTTCTCTGAAAACCATCACTAAATATTTACCTTTTTTCCATAAGTGGGGGTGGGAAGGGGTTAAATATCACCAACAAATATTTCTAAATTAAATTTGAACGAATTAATTGTCTCGTCGTGCAATAGAAAAAATCAAAAATGTCATTTTCGAACTGTTTTTATTTTATTTTTCATCCCCTCCTAGCCCCCTTCCCATAAGAACAAAATATCATGCAAAATTCATCAAAGATACACCATGGATATTTTGAATATATTTTCAGAGAAAAATTCCATCTCTAGATATGAAAATTTTTCCATAAGCGGGGGTGGGGAGGGGGTAAATATCACCAACAAATATTTCGAAATTAAATTCGAACGAATTAATTGTCTCGTCGTGCAATAGAAAAAATCAAAAATGTCATTGTCGAACTGTTTTTATTTTATTTTTCATCCCCTCCTAGCCCCCTTCCCATAAGAACAAAATATCATGCAAAATTCATCAAAGATACACCATGGATATTTCAAATATATTTTCAGATAAAACATCCATCGCTAAATATGTAAATTTTTCCATAAGCGGGGGTGGGGAGGGGGTAAATATCACCAACAAGTATTTCGAAATTAAATTCGAACGAATTAATTGTCTCGTCGTGCAATAGAAAAAATCAAAAATGTCATTGTCGAACTGTTTTTATTTTATTTTTCATCACCTCCTAGCCCCCTTCCCATAAAAACAAAATATCATGCAAAATTCATCAAAGATACACCATGGATATTTCAAATATATTTTCAGAGAAAACTTCTCTGAAAACCATCGCTAAATATGTACCTTTTTCCATAAGCGAGGGTGGGGGGATAAATATCTCTCTCTCTCTCACTCTCACTCTCACTCTCAAAAACCATACCAACCATATAAATTTTGCTTTTTGATTACAGGCTTTCTAAATGCTAACACAGATTCGCACTTACGATCGCCAGCGAATTATGGCCTCATGGATCAAATAGCAGCGTTACACTGGGTACAGGAGAATATTGGCGTTTTCGGTGGTGACCCTGGTAATGTGACCCTCGTTGGACACGGTACAGGAGCTGCCTGTGTCAATTTCCTGATGACCACTCACGCTGTACCCGACGGTAAAAATTGGCTTTTTAACTAATTATTTATGATATTAAAAGATCGAACTTTTATGAAAATATTTTATATATTATTGGGAGAATAATAACCATGGATTAGGATTAGGAAAAGATCTCAAAGATTACATTTTGACTAGAGATAAGTGGACAAAATAGACAAAAAGTTGACAAATTGTGTGCATGATTAGTAAAATTGATGTGTCCCTGAGCGATGGGAAAAATAAATCTGCAGGACTGAATACCTGATTGACCGTTTGATTTTTAAGATTTAGGGTAAAATCCACCAACGATATATCACAATAGTCTTCAGAACCCTCATCCTCGTAATCAATGCAAATCGACGTTGAAAAATTAAACAAAAAAAAAACAAAAACAAAAATGGCCCAGACCACATAGTTTTCCATATTAAATTATGTGAAATGCACCCTTCCGACTCCCAGCAACCCCTCATATATATTCATGAGTGTAGATGAGAGTTAAAATTTTCCGTTTTACAACGAAACGGTGTGTGGCATTAACCCGTGGAATAATTAACGTCGACTTTCTCTCCCTCCCCCCAAAACTAGCACGTTCAACCCTCTCTTTTCCAACAACAAAGCTCGGGCATACACATAAGGGTTCATCGTGGGGTGTCTCTCTCTCTCGGGAGAAAGCAAAGCGAGAAAGAAAGAGACAGAGAGAGGGAGAGAGAGAGAGAGAGAGAGAGAGAGAGAGAGACAGAGAGAGGGAGAGAGAGAGAGAGAGAGAGAGAGAGTAGCCAGACAGCCAGAGCAGAGAGGTCTCGGAATAACTGAGGAGGAAAAATATCACCCAAGATTAAAAATGCCAGTTGTATATACGCAGAAGAGCCAGCGAATGTGCTATGCGAGGCTCCTTTTTTTTTTTCCTTATATTCTCCCTTTCGAGGGGTATGAGGACGCGAGATGGCGTGACGAGCGGTTGGAAAAGTCGAGGGGTAGAACGTCTGTCTGCTTGTTCGCGGTCCCACGCGGCGCGTGGCTGAGTCCGCTGAGAGAAATGGGCAAAATAAATAAAAACAACGGAAATGTACGAAGGAGCATGAACGAGAGGAGGGGAGGGGAGGGGGGAGAGAGAGAGAGAGAGAGAGAGAGAGAGAGAGAGAGAGAGAGGGGGGGGAGGGAGGGAGGGAGGGAGGGAGGGAGGGAGGGAGGGAGGGAGGGAGGGAGGGAGGGAGGGTGGGAGGGAGGGAGGGAGGGAGGGAGGGAGGGAGGGAGGGAGGGAGGGAGGGAGGGAGGGAGGGAGGGAGGGGGAGGGGGAGGGAGGGAGGGGGAGGGAGGGGGAGAGAGAGAGAGAGAGAGAGAGAGAGAGAGAGAGAGAGAGAGAGAGAGAGAGAGAGAGAGAGAGAGAGAGAGGGAGGGAGAGAGAGAGAGGGGGGGGAGAGAGAGAGAGAAAGGAAGTAAAGAGAAGGTTGAGAAAGGAAGTGGCGAACCGCAAAGCTGTCGTCAGAAGGCCAGCAGCAAAAGCTTGGAGAACAGCAAGCGTTTTGAGCCTGGCGAACGTGAAAAAAGAATAAATTCATCCTGGGCGAGTAGGAGAGGGCAAAAAAATAAATAAAAAAATATCTGCACAGCCTTGCAGCTTTCCTCGCTCGAGAAAAAAGCATGTATATATATATATATATATATATATATATATATATATATACATTTATATATATATATATATACATTTATATATATATATATATATATATATACATTTATATATATATATATATATATATACATTTATATATATATATATATATACATTTATATATATATATATATATATATATATATATATATACGAAAAACAGAGTACAAACACCCAAGAGCAGCTGCGCAGGAGTCAACGTTCCCTCGTTTATCCCTCGGTGCAACTTCCGCGCGAAATACTCGCGCGGGAAAGAGAGAATGTGGAAAGTGCCGTCTCTTCCGTCTGTTTCGTGACTTTTTTTTTTTTTTTATTCCCACCCCGCCCTCGCTCAACTTCATCCACCCCTATCCGCATCTTTCTCTCCTGTTTGTGTGTGTGTGTGTAACCCTGGT
>OY769910.1:2553945-2795937 GCA_963669185.1 Dyspetes luteomarginatus | reverse complement strand
CTGGGACAATAAAGTTTTACTTGACCGAATAATATTTTCAGCTGAGGTTGGAGCAACAAAAATATTTTTCAGCGAATGATAAAATTCGTTGAAACATCCACGCGAACCCAGTAGATTCAACAAATTTTTTTTCTCAGTTCTCAGTTCTCTTAGAAAGTTTAGTGAATTCTCAAATATTCTGGAGTTAAGCTCAAGCCCACAATATCGTTTGGGTGCTCTTCTACTTTGAGGAAGAAGCATCAGGGTTTCACTAAGGCTCTCGCGTGCTTTCGTCTCTCGTGCTTTCATCCCTCTGTGGCTTCGAGTATTCTTCCTACATATACAAAGATCCTTCAGGCGTTATCCAAACTACATACGGAAAAGCTTCTGTCTCTCCTACCAACCCCTCTCTCTCTCTCTCTCTCTCTCTCTCTCTCTCTCTCTCTCTCTCTCTCTCTCTCTCTCTCTCTCTCTCTCTCTCTCCTCTCTCTTTTTCTCCTCTCTCTCTCCTCTCTCTCTCTCTCCCTCTCACTCTCTCTCAACATCAAGCTTTGCAATGTTCCATTGCTTTTGGAGGGTTCGGAGCTCAGCTTTCTCACCGTATAACTGTAGTACAAGTGTCTGTACAAGCTGATGGCAGCACAGACCAAGCTCGCTATCCCAATTATCCCCCTTGTGGGCGAAACTTCGTCTAGGGTCAAATCGAATCGTTATTAGCAAAGGCCCATCAAGACTGCCAGACCAATTTTCACAAGCCTATTTGATCGAAATTCCAGGTGAATATTCCAATGCACGTTGATTCAGGCCACTAGTAATACGCGAGGAATCGTTAACGAACGGCACGCATCGTGCATCAAGTAATATGGAAAGGCGAGAGCTCTGTCAAACTCTCACAGCCTGCCTGTATGCCTATATATTGATATACAGTCCTGCCTGTCGGTAACGATGCGATGCGCGTCACTATTAGGCAGGGAGGGGGGCCAATCAGGTGCGAGAAACCGTAAACGTAAGCCAATCTCATTCGACGCTGCATCCCCACTTAACCCAACCGTCCTTAGCAGACTCACCAGCTGAAAGGGGGTCTACTGTACTTATGTATATATATATCTATATATTTGTGTGTGTGTGATAATGAGAGGGACTTCCTTATCGGGAGACGAGTCTTCCGGTCATTGGTCCAGAATGGAGGAGGAGGAGGAGGAGGAGGAGGATGATGGAAACTCAGGGAAACAGCATCGGGTTCCGTTTTACTGCCGGAAGTATCCTATTAATTAGTATTTGAATACTTAAGCGACCACGATGGTGAACTACTACCCCATTTAGTCTGTGCTCTTATTGCGGTTTCTGCATTCCTATGACATAACTCTCTGAGTCTCTCTCTCTCTCTCTCTCTCTCTCTCTCTCTCTCTCTCTCTCTCTCTCTCGCGCTCTCTCTCTCTCTCTCTCTCTCGCTCTATGCTCGTTAATTTTACCAACATCAAGTCAATTACTTTGGTCCAGTGCTGATGATGGTGAGATCTCTCTTGGTACACGGGACCAAAGCCAGCTCTTGAGCAACAAAGTTATAATAACGATTATCGAAGGAGAAATTTTCCGATGTGGAAAATGTGATATGGTCTGGGCCAGAAGTGAATTATAACTTTATTCGAAAAGTATTAATAATTGGTAGAAATTGTTGGCCACGTGGCATAAAAATAGTTCCGGAAGTTATGATTATTTTTACTTTCAATTTGATTTTTCAAAAATTGAGGCTAACAAAGTAAATTTCCACTTGTCAACCTTGACATTTACATTAATGAAACAATTGAGCTTCTCCAAATAATAATAAGAGCTACTCTAACACTTTCAGAATGACTCAAATATCACATCGTCTGAAACTGACAGAACGAACACGTAAATTATAATAAAGAAGGACATAAAAAGCTTGGAAATAAATTAAATTTAACACGATGATGAGAGGTAGAAATAAACGTCATAAGGAAATAATGCTGTACTTTTCATTAAAAAAAAAAAAAAAGGTATAGAGAAACTGAGTGAAACTGACACGACGAGCATAAAAATAGTTCCGGAAGTTATGATTATTTTTATTTTTACTTTCAATTTGATTTTTCAAAAATGAAGGCTAACAAAGTAAATTTCCACTTGTCAACCTTGACATTTACATTAATGAAACAATTAAGCTTCTCCAAATAATAATAAGAGTTACACTAACACTTTCAGAATGACTCAAATATCACATCGTCTGAAACTGACAGAACGAACACGTAAATTATAACAAAGAAGGACATAAAAAGCTTGGAAATAAATTAAATTTAACACGATCATGAGAGGTAGAAATAAATGCCATAAAGAAATAATGCTGTAGTTTTCATTAAAAAAAAAAAAAAAAAAAAAGTATAGAGAAACGGAGTGAAACTGACACGACGAGAATATTGCCTCTCTCGCTATACAAGTGGAAAGTCATAAGCAATGCTCGGGTTTGTACCGTCCGATTCAATTTCCGCTTGGGGGTTTCTCTCCGTCGCTCTTTACCAGAATGACTGTTCTTATCACAATGAATGTATGAAGGGGGAAATGCGGGAATGAAGGGGAACCACCATGAAGTAGGATAAAATGAGAGAAATTTAAGATAATATTCGTTATATCTCGTTGAAAAAGTAAATCATCGAGAGTTATATACGCGTAACAGGATGGCAAAGTAATTGAGAAAGTTAAGAACGTCCATTGATAAGAGGAATAAGCGGGACTGCAAAGATGAAGCCGCGAGTAAGCGTCAGGAATGATTTATATGAATCTGTAAGGCGGATCTCATGCCCTTTTAGCCTCATCACTTTTACAATCCTAAGATCTTTGATCTGATTCATAAATTTTTATGTCACTTTTTCACCTATGAAACTGGATAGATTTTTCTCTCCATTTTGTGTACTAACGTATTTTCAACTAAATTAAAAAATTTAGTTAAAATATACATATTAAATTATATAAATATTAAATTATTAAATTATAAATATAAAAAAAAAAAATTCTCCCAAAATTTTATTTAGAATATATGCTTTTGATCCTAATATAATTCGGTAAGAATTTTAATTGATTATAAAAATATCATATAACATTACCGAACTTAGTGAATGGAATTTTTTTTTCTAAATTAAAAAAATTAATTTTCTTTTAATTTTTTTAAGTTTTTTTTACCAGACATCGTCAGACATTGATAGAATTGCCATAAAGCTGACCACATATATTCAAACCTATATATGTCTACTGGACGATCGAATAACGCGAGGGAAAGGGGTGGATGAAAGAGGAAAGTTGCAACGAGATGGGGAGACATTTCGCTTTCAGAACTACGAACTACGTTCATACTGACAACCCATCCCAACTCATCCTTTCGTTATGTATATAGTCACCGACGCGAGACTTAATATATTTCAAAATGGTTGAATATTGAGAAGCCAAAAAGGGAAAGAGGAGATGAGGAGGAGGAGGAGGGAAAAGCATCAATGGACGAAGACGACGATGCGGCCATCTCTTGCAGCTTTTCGCATAAAACGTCGTCAGCATATTATCAGACACAATTCATCCTATGGATATCAATATTCCCGCTCTATCCTGATACTCTGCTGTGGTCTATAGTGTGGCAAAGTAAAAAAGCCTCAGGTGCAACTCAAAAAAAAAAAGGCTATACATAAATTTATATGGATAAAAATATTATATAGATATAAATATTCATATCGAAGTAGAAATAGAGTGCAAGTGTAGGTATAAGGCGATCTATATATGTATAATCATCCGTGAGAGGCTACAGATTGCTAGACGAATCACTCTTGTGGCCAAAAACCACTGGTATCTTCTTCGATATTGATATAAATATAATGGGAAGAACCATACGTAAAAATTCGCAAGGAACGTTGGAACACAATAAAGTAAAGAGAAAAAATATTAAAATATTAAGATATTAAAATATTAAAATATTAAAATATTAAAATATTAAAATATTAAAATATTAAAATATTAAAATATTAAAATATTAAAATATTAAAATATTAAAATATTAAAATATTAAAATATTAAAATATTAAAATATTAAAATATTAAAATATTAAAATATTAAAATATTAAAATATTAAAATATTAAAATATTAAAATATAAAAATATAAAAATATTAAAATATTAAAATATTAAAATATTAAAACATTAAAATATTAAAATATTAAAATATTAAAATATTAAAATATTAAAATATTAAAATATTAAAATATTAAAATATTAAAATATTAAAATATTAAAATATTAAAATATTAAAATATTAAAATATTAAAATATTAAAACATTAAAATATTAAAATATTAAAATATTAAAATATTAAAATATTAAAATATTAAAATATTAAAATATTAAAATATTAAAATATTAAAATATTAAAATATTAAAATATTAAAATATTAAAATATTAAAATATTAAAATATTAAAATATTAAAATATTAAAATATTAAAATATTAAAATATTAAAATATTAAAATATTAAAATATTAAAATATTAAAATATTAAAATATTAAAATATTAAAATATTAAAATATTAAAATATTAAAATATTAAAATATTAAAATATTAAAATATTAAAATATTAAAATATTAAAATATTAAAATATTAAAATATTAAAATATTAAAATATTAAAATATTAAAATATTAAAATATTAAAATATTAAAATATTAAAATATTAAAATATTAAAATATTAAAATATTAAAATATTAAAATATTAAAATATTAAAATGTTAAAATATTAAAATATTATAAAGATATAAAGAATGTTTATTGATATCGAAGTAGATGCAAATGAGAGGCTACAGATTGCTAGACGAATCACTCTTCTTCAATATTAATATAAATATAATGGGAAGAGTCATACGTAAAAATCCGCAGCAATTTTAATTATGATTGTTAACTATTATCTTCATTATTTTTATTGTGATAATTCGAGAAATATTTTCTCACAATTATTTCGCAGGTCGGCTCTTTCACCGGGGCATACTGATGTCCGGTAGTGCTCTCTCACCTTGGGCTTTAGTTCGAGGTGCTGCCAATTATGCGATGCAGGTTGCAAATCATCTCAATTGCTCGTCGGTGAGT
This sequence comes from Dyspetes luteomarginatus, assembly GCA_963669185.1. Lineage (NCBI taxonomy): Eukaryota > Metazoa > Arthropoda > Insecta > Hymenoptera > Ichneumonidae > Dyspetes > Dyspetes luteomarginatus. Next base: position 2,790,824 of record OY769910.1, on the reverse strand, counting down.
ACACGACGAAAAATTGCAATTTTGTATTTTCTGTCATAACTGTTGCTGCATATTTTTAACATAGATAGGTGTATGAAATATTCCACCCCAATACGAACTACCCTCTAAACTTTAAATTCTGTTCGATGATTTTTTCTAAATCTAATCATTATTAATTTTTTTTAAATCATATTTTTGTGGTTTGAATTCATCAGTAAATTTTTTTTATTTCACCAATTTATTCCGAAGGTATATGGGATATAATATCAGAGTAAATTATAATTTTAGAAAATTCGCTCTTACTTTAAATTCTGATCGATGATTTTTTCGAAATCTAATCATTATCAATTTTTTTAAACGGAATTAAAAATTTAATCGAGTGTACGTATTTAATTGATGCTATGAAATTGCCGATGGTGGCAGTCTGGACTCTCGCATATACCACATATATATATATATATATATATATATATATATTTATTTATTTATTTATTGATTTATTGATTTATTTATTGATTTATTTATTTATTTATTTATTTATTTATTTATTTATTTATTTATTTATTTATTTATTTATTTATTTATTTATTTATTTATTTATTTATTTATTTATTTATTTATTTATTTATATATATATATAATTTATTATATATATATTTATATATATACGGTGATTCAAGTCTCTCCCTCTCTCACTCACTCACTCACTTACACACACACACAGCCAGATATGCGCGCATGCACGCAAAACGAGTAAAATGGAAAACAGATACAATAATTATAGCTCTCGGCGATTCAATCCATTTCGCGTTATACCGCGTTCTGATTGAAATCACGCAATCGGCTGCCAACGAACGGATCTACCATATATCAGGGGAAACGCTAAACCCTGCTTCTGGCTTTTATTTTTTATTCTTGAAAACGAAACAGGAAAAAAAAAAAATTACTGACGTAAATTTTATTCGGTCAATATTTTCCATATACAATGCATAAATTACGAAATTCGATTAATATATATATATATGTACACTAGGGTGTTTCATTTCAGATTTTTTTTTTTTATTTCGATTCTCACCATAAAAAAGTATAGATTTACGCTTAAAAAATTTCCCACCCCCTATAAAATCAAGTTTTGACCTCTATAAAAACACCTCGTGAAAAGCAAGATCTCTGGCAATTGATTCTAAGGGGTTCAGCATTTTTTATATATATATATATTATTATATTATTATTATATTATATATATATATATATATATATATACAGGATGTATATAAGCATATATGCACACGTACATACGTCTACATGCCATGTAATTATTTCGGTCTATTCATTATTATGAATATTGTTAATATTATTATCAAATTCGAAAGGCAAAGAGAAATCAGTGTTGATGAAACGGACTGGGAGCTTATGGAGAATTTGGCGAACAATCACGTACTCCTTTAGCCCGAGAACTATTGTATTCGTCTATCGAGCTATATATTCGTCTCTCGTTACCAGAATTCAACATTTGTGTTCGATTAACTATTTCTGCCTATTATATTTATATTGCATATATATCTATATCTATATATATGCAATATAAATATAATATATATATATGTACATATATATATATATTATTTTTGAAACATGTTTTGCGGTTATATAATCGAGTTTGAATTGTGTTAAATGCTCTTCGATACATTATAATGACGATAACGATAATTAATAATAATATAATTATACATTCATGAAATTTTTGATCTCATGTGACTCGTGATGAAAAAAAAAAAATAATATAAATGTCTGTCGGTCGTTTGTGCAATCTCGAAAATTTTTACTCATTAAAGGGTTCCTGACATTTCCATTTCTCATTTTTCCTGACAATTTTTTTACCTCTTGGGACCACCATTTACCTAGACACGAACAAATATTAGGTATCAAAATTTCAGGAATTGGAATACGATAAAAAAAAAAATTGAAAAAAGACTCTCGTGGTGTCTCGCGATATTTAGTGTTTTTTTTTTTTTTTTTTTTTTTTTCATTTTTATCCAAAGCTGTAATTCAAAGCTTAGAGTAATCTGACCTAATGAGACATAAAAAAAAAGTGAGCATAAAAAAAAGAAATATTCAACTGAACGAAAACAAAATTTCTGATATTTCCTAACAGTTGAACAATTTTTTTTCGTTTGCTTAGAATTTTTGCCTCGGAGAAAAAAGAGAACGTGATTTTTTTTTTTTTTTTTTCAGGTCGCCAACGACCCTCAAAGGTTACTCAAGTGCCTGAGGGATATACCAATGGAGGCGCTGCTATCAGCACCAATAAAGGGTCTCGCTTTTGCACCAGCATTTGGACCGAGTATAGACGGTGTCGTTATCGACGCCGGTGATCCAGACGATCAGGATTTTACACTTCAAATTGACACGATCAATACCCTCAATAATATTCTGTTGAGGAAAGGTGTCATAGCCAAATTATCGAGGTACAGTCCAATAATAATATTTTGTAATAATTGTCAAGAATTTTTTTTATTCAAAAATTAATTTACTCGTGTCTTAAAATGTAGTTCAAAATTTTTTTTCTCCCTGAGCGAATAAATATTTCCTTTATTTCTGAATCTTTAACAGAACTGCCTCGAAAAAAAAAAACAAGAAATTCGAAATAAAAATAATCAGTTTTATTTTTATCTGTGGCATGTGAATTGTCTCATTTGCCAAAAATCGATTTTCCAGACCAGGGATTTTCCAGGCTAAATCGACGAGGAATTTTCATCACTTAAAAAAGTTTTTTCTCCTTTTAGTATAATTTTTTGACAACGCAAAAAAGGCTCGACGCTGATATATAAATTTTTTCGAAGTCAATCGAGACAAAAATGTACTTTCAAAAAATTTAAACAATTTATAAGATGAGTATTTAATTATCAGCGATAAGAATAATGATTTTTGTGAAGAATTAAATATTAATGTTGAGTAACTTTTTTTTTTTATTCTAAAATATAATAATAGAATAAAGAAAAATTTTCCAATATCGAGACTCACGATTGATTTTGCCTGGAATGCCCCATATATTTTGTTATATTCAAAATATACTGCTCTTGTGCTAATTGATCATTAAAATAGCGAGAATGCTCTTCGTATAAATCTGTATATAATTCTGTATTGCCGAGACCTTTCTCCATCCCTGTACTAACCCTCACTGAATATGCAATCGAGAACTCTTCGGCTTCCTGCTCCACCTAACCGGAATTCTTCTTTGAAGTGTCGACCGAAACGAACGACAATTAAAGCCGAGATAACAAAATTTTTGTGCTCTTGAAATAATTTCAAATTAAATGTGTCAATTCTCAAATGAAATTTTATTCGATACACTGCGATATTGAGAATTAATTTTTTATGTTGCTTTCTGCATTTTATCGATGATTAAATTATTTTCTCATTTGTTTAATTGCTAATAAAAAATTAGTAAGCCTCGAATTAATTTTGGGCGAAAAATGTAACACCCATAATCTCGACTGTGAAACCATTCAAAGTCTTCCATCTAAATAATTCTAAATAATTATTCTAAAACAAGTATAAATTTTCATTAAAAAATATTAATTATTTTTAATTATTCATGATTGGAAAAAAATATTTTTATGCAATAATTATTTGTAATTGTCTTGTTAGAATATTATTTGGAGTGATTTTTTTTTATCAGGATTCAAAAAAATTCTTTTCAAAAAAACTCGCGGAATTTAAGGGTGAAAGAATTTTAAAAAAAAAACTCATTTCTATGAAGGTTTTTGCGCATTTCGGGCAATCGGCGTTCAAACATGATCAGTTCACTGCAACGTCAGAGTAACAACATACACACATATATATATATATAATAAAATAAAATAATTTCATTAATTTTGTTTGGGTTTCTACATATATATATATATAATTGATCGAAACGAAACGCGACATGAAGTTCATCGATCTTAATTTATTATATTTCACGTAATATAAATGTGGATAATTTTGATATTATATAAAGAAGAGACTTACAGCAGCGCCATCGCGGCCAGTCGTAGAAACAAAAGCTGAATGTGTTCTCATCGGCATAACCTCAACGCGCCTGCGCGAGCGATCGAACTCTGCTGCACACTTTTAGGTTCAAACTTTTTTTTTACGTTTTCATAAAATGATAATGAAATTTATTTCGAGCTTCAATTGCACTTATGAGAGTTCAACGTTGAGAGAATTGGGCCACTCGAATATCATGTTTTTTCACGGGTCGTCATTGTTGGCAAAACGTTACGCGCACGTCACTGACACTCTGTCGCGGATCAAAAAACGGATCATGTGCTCGCTGAAGTTCAATTGCGCGAATTAGACAAGCAATTGGCTAGATTGAGCTACATAATCCTTCGTCTCAGGTTATTCCCGAAATATCAACCAACAAATAATATCTATGCAGGTTTATAAGCTCTGCATCACCGACTTACGCGGTACTAAAGTTATTATACGTAATAGAATATTTGCGTTGAGAAAAGGCAACATATAGAGTTGTCCCTTTCACTCTCGCGCTTGAGGAAATTAAGGATGGGATTCATCGACAGTTTTCATTTATAATCAGACCGTCGCAGTACGTGGTAGATCCATGTACTAACGGCCGATTTCATCACTGGTAATATCCAACATAACTTGAACAATGACAGACCGTGCCCGGCAAAGCCTGAGGAACAACTGAGGACTAGCTCTTGTGCAGCCCCATATATATACACATATAGTATATATATACACTCACTTCGCGCGCTGCGATTGGCGCGGCGGTGGTATCAGCTATCCAATTTCTGATTGGCTCATGGTGAACGGGAGGGGATGACATGTCGAGCCTAGCCGATGCTGCTCGTTCTCACTCACTCCGCGAGCTCCGATTAGCGCGGGAGTGGGTACGCTTGTGATTGGTGCTCGGGGAGCGGGTGGGGAGATTTATTGTTTTGCCTCTATATATAATAGGACTGCACATGACCCAGAGCTCAGTTGTTCCTCAGGCTTTGACGGGTACGGTCTGTCATTGTTCAAGTTATGTTGGACATTACCAGAGATGAAATCGGTACCTGGGTCTACCATGTACTACGACGGTCTGATTATAAATGAAAACTATCGATGAATCCCATCCTTAATTTCCTCAAGCGCGAGAGTGAAATAGACAACTCTATATATTGCCTTTTTCTAACGCACATATTCTATTACGTATAATAACTTTAGTACCGCGTAAACCAACGATGCAAAGCTTATAAACCTGCATAGATGTTATTTGATTGTTGATATTTCGGAAATGAAATTTGACTATGTGAATGATAATGTTTTTCCATCAGTTTAATTTATATATATATAAATATATTTTCTGTTTAATTATTTTCGGCTATTACATACATTATTAATTTTTGGTTTTCCGTTTTTTTTTTAATTTTTAACTTGGGCAAGAATAATAACCTCGTGCATAGTTGTCAACGGTATTTTTCTCCACATAAATCTAATGTACTACTCAAAAAATATATATATATATGTAAAATGTAATAATATTAACATGTATACATATATATATTAATCTTATTCTTTGGCGAAAGAGTTTCTGTGTTATGGACCCTTTTTCAGTGTCACATTTGCCAAATTCTCAATAATTCATAATATTTCAAAGTCGATATTTTAATTATGGAATCTCCTAATAAAAATTAATCATAGACAAAATGGATTTGCGGGAAAAAAAATCATGCCGCGGCAGTTCGTCTCGGCCGTCTACTGTCGACTGTCGACTAACGTTCTGGCTCGGCTATTGTTACTGTCGACTCACGTTTTCATCACCATGTCTGTGATTGGGCGCGGCGGTGGTATCAGCTATCTAATTTCTGATTGGCTCATGGTGAACGGGAGGGGATGCCATGTCGAGCCTAGCCGATGTTGCTCGTTCTCACTCACTCCGCGAGCTCCGATTGGCGCGGGAGTGGGTACGCTTGTGATTGGTGCTCGGGGAGCGGGTGGGGAGATTTATTGTTTTGCCTCTATATATAATAGGACTGCACATGACCCAGAGCTCAGTTGATCCTCAGCCTTTGACGGGTACGGTCTGTCATTGTTCAAGTTATGTTGGACATTACCAGAGATGAAATCGGTTCATGGGTCTACCATGTACTACGACGGTCTGATTATAAATGAAAACTATCGATAAATCCCATCCTTAATTTCCTCAAGCGCGAGAGTGAAATAGACAACTCTATATATTGCCTTTTTCTAACGCACATATTCTATTACGTATAATAACTTTAGTACCGCGTAAACCAACGATGCAGAGCTTATAAACCTGCATAGATGTTATTTGATTGTTGATATTTCGGAAATGAAATTTGACTATGTGAATGATAATGTTTTTCCATCAGTTTAATTTATATATATATATATATTTTCTGTTTAATTATTTTCGGCTATTACATACATTATTAATTTTTGGTTTTCCGTTTTTTTTTTAATTTTTAACTTGGGCAAGAATAATAACCTCGTGCATAGTTGTCAACGGTATTTTTCTCCACATAATACTGATGTACTATTCAAAATATATATATATATATATGTAAAATGTAGTAATATTAACATGTATACATATATATATTAATCTTATTCTTTGGCGAAAGAGTTTCTGTGTTATGGACCCTTTTTCAGTGTCACATTTGCCAAATTCTCAATAATTCATAATATTTCAAAGTCAATATTTTAATTATTGAATCTCCTAATAAAAATTAATCATAGACACAATGGATTTGCGGGAAAAAAAATCATGCCGCGGCAGTTCGTCTCGGCCGTCTACTGTCGACTGTCGACTAACGTTCTGGCTCGGCTATTGTTACTGTCGACTCACGTTTTCATCACCATGTCTGTGATTGGGCGCGGCGGTGGTATCAGCTATCTAATTTCTGATTGGCTCATGGTGAACGGGAGGGGATGCCATGTCGAGCCTAGCCGATGTTGCTCGTTCTCACTCACTCCGCGAGCTCCGATTAGCGCGGGAGTGGGTACGCTTGTGATTGGTGCTCGGGGAGCGGGTGGGGAGATTTATTGTTTTGCCTCTATATATAATAGGACTGCACATGACCCAGAGCTCAGTTGTTCCTCAGCCTTTGACGGGTACGGTCTGTCATTGTTCAAGTTATGTTGGACATTACCAGAGATGAAATCAGTTCATGGGTCTGCCATGTACTACGACGGTCTGATTATAAATGAAAACTGTCGATGAATCCCATCCTTAATTTCCTCAAGCGCGAGAGTGAAATAGACAACTCTATATATTGCCTTTTTCTAACGCACATATTCTATTACGTATAATAACTTTAGTACCGCGTAAACCAACGATGCAGAGCTTGTAAACCTGCATAGATATTATTTGATTGTTGATATTTCGGGAATAACATGGGACGAAGGATTATGTAGCTCAATCTAGCCTATTGCTTGTCTAATTCGCGCAATTGAAATTCAGCGAGCACATGATCCGTATTTTCATCCGCGACAGAGTGTTAGTGACGTGCGCGTAACGTTTTGCCAACAATGACGACCCGCGATAAAACATGATATTCGAGTGGCCCAATTCTCTCAACTTTGAACTCTCATAAGTGCAATTGAAGCTCGATATAAATTTCATTATCATTTTATGAAAACGTAAAAAAAAAGTTTGAACCTGAAAGTGTGCAGCAGAGTTCGATCGCTCGCGCAGTCGCGTTGAGGTTATGTCGATGAGGACACATTCAGCTTTTGTTTCTACGACTGGCCGCGATGGCGCTGCTGTAAGTCTCTTTATATAATATCAAAATTATCCACATTTATATTACGTGAAATATAATAAATTAAGAGCCATGAACTTCATATCGCGTTTCGTTTCGATCAAAATTTATAAATATACGGTCAGTTTTACGAGCAAAGAATCGTCCGAGACATATTTTCCGGTCAATGAAAAAGACCAGATTGTTCGCTCGTTCGCCCCACTTAGCAATTTCCTTGGTACAAATGAAAAACAAAATAATTAAAAAAAATATATACCTAAACAATTAAAATTAAAACAATTTTTGTTTACCTCGATACGAATTTGCAATGGAAATGGCCAAATTATTTTTGAATCATTTCGTCCACTCGTTAATCCGACACTTATAAAAATCGTTTCATCGGGAAATAATTTTGGCGTGAATCTCAGACAGATCGCGTATCCAGCCTCAATTATGTAAAAGGTGGGGGAACGCTCGGAACGGTCAGTTTGCCATTCCAATAATTTTTCACGTAAATTCGACAAACGCCAATAATACGTGTAAACTTTTCGTCGCAGCAGCTCATGATCTACGCGAGAGAGATGAAATTTTATTAATTCAAATCTATAATAATGAATCCGTATTATTATTATTATTATTATTTTCTTCATTATCAAAGGCAACTGGCCTGTTTTTATATCGATCTCGCTTATGCTATTGTTGAAACTTTGAACTTTATCTTGACGCGACGTAAAATTCATATTTTTATTTGCATCTTAATTTTTCGACGTTTTTCCAATAACGATGACATTGGACAAATTTTTCTCATCGTAGAGAATTCTTTTGGAAAAATTCAAATTCTTCGCCATCGAATTAATATTATGTACGTTATAAAATGACTGTCACTGTTTGTCAGTGTGGAATTTTCCGTGAGTGTTGTTGAGCCTGTCCAGTGAGTGTACTTCGTTATTATGTAGATATACATATAGAGCTTTTGAAAAGCTTCTCCTGTTTAGCCCGAAGCAAACAGCGTTTCGCTGTCGAGTAGAGTCGAGAAAAAAAAACTTTGCAATGCAAAAACAGAGGAGAGTGGAAAATGGCAAAAGTGAACTAGAGTAAGCATAAAACCTTAGCGATACTGTTGATGTTTGCCACTTGGCTCTCTTAATGCTGGAGTTTTTTTGCATATATATACCTATATGTAGCTTGAGTAAGCAACATCGGTACAAAACAGGCATAGAAAATGTAGCCAGCATCATATTCTGCAACTCTCTCTCTCTCTCTCTCTCTCTCTCTTTCCTTCCTCTCTATCTCTCTCTCTCCCTCCTTCCTCTCTTTCTTTCTATCACGCACGAAAAGCCTCCATGATAGTAAAACCTGAAACGTATACAGATCGACTCGCCGTCAGAGGGCGACGCACACGCCGCGAGAAGACTCTCGTAAAAGTTAATAAGCTCCATTACCGCGAGGAAAATGTCTCTCGTATGGTAAAACAGAAGTAAAATTAGCCACAAGTTTTCTCCTCCAGTTTAAAAGTACTGGAGTATACCTTGTCGGTGAATAGACTAGATATATATATATATAAATTTCCTGCTATTGAGCATATATATATGCTGAATAGCAGGAAAATTGCAAAAGATTGTAAGGGGTGTGGAGGGGAGGGGGATGAGGGGTGGTATACAATAGTAGAAGAGTAGGAAAAAATTGAAGCTCTACGAGTACTGAACAAAGCAGAAGCTTTGGGGGGAAAAAGAAGGAATGTACACATTGAATAAATGGAAAAATACATAGAAAAGCAGCGAAGACGAAAAAAAAAAATAAAGAAGCTTGAAATGAAGTTCGTTACCTCTTCAAAGAATTCATGGGGTGAGATAACTTTGAAGATTTTCACACAAAGTTCCTGTAACGATGAATAAGTCAGCTACAAGATGAGTCGGAGGAGTGCCGGGGTGGGGAGGTGTAAAAATCTTGAGCAGGGAATAAATAGAAGAAAAAAAGCGAAAGAACTAAAGAATTTTATGTTAGACGCATATTTAAGACAAAGCTTTGTAAGCTTAAAATTTTCGTATGAGGGTTTTTGTTTTTAATTCGACAATATCGTTCACTTGCTAATTGCTGAGACAAAATTTATTTAATGACGATATTGAGTTCAGAGGCAAGCTTTGCTCGAAGCTTTTGATTGATTTTAATCATACATGCCCAATTATTGGAAAAATTTAATTAAATTAATTTACTATGATTTTTTAGCATCGAAATATTTCCTATATAATTTGATAACATTAAAAATTACTGATTTAATAATCACATTTATTATTTATGCAGCCTGGAATTTTCACTTACAATTAGTCGAGCATAAAGTAAAATATTAAAGTAATATTAAAAGTAGCAAGTAATATAAAAATAATAAAGTAAATTAGTAAGCATAAAACTTAAGCTTTGTGAGCTTAAAATTTTCGTATGAGCGTTTTTGTTTTTAATTCGACAATATCGTTCACTTGCTAATTGCTGAGACAAAATTTATTTAATGACGATATTGAGTTCAGAGGCAAGCTTTGCTCGAAGCTTTTGATTGATTTTAATCATACATGCTCAATTATTGGAAAAATTTAATTAAATTAATTTAATATGATTTTTTAGCATCGAAATATTTCCTATATAATTTGATAACATTAAAAATTACTGATTTAATAATCACATTTATTATTTATGCAGCCTGGAATTTTCACTTACAATTAATCGAGCATAAAGTAAAATATTAAAGTAACATTAAAAGTAGCAAGTAATATTAAAATAAAAAAGTACATTAGTAAGCGTAAAACTTAATAAGAAAAACATTCGTTTTTGAGAAATGTTTTTGTGTTTTCGCAAGTGCCAAGGGCTGCCAAGGGGTGGTGAAAAAAAGGGGGATGAAATTCAAGGGAAAAAATGTTTTGGGGCAGCAAAAAAGCATCAAGTTGTATAAAATATAACTCGAGCCTATTTCACGCAATAGCGGAAACGTGGCGCTGAATAGCTAAAACCAAAGGATGAGAGGATATCTCGTTATGCGAGTAAACGGGGCGTGCTAACTAACCGCACGGGGGTTTACCTTGGGTAAACCACGAGACTACCGCACTTATACATTCACCGGCTTCTCCATCGTTCTAATCTTCGTCGGCAGTGTATGCGTGTCTATAATTAGACAGGGAAAAAGCAGCCTCAATCACCCCTTCGACGAATCCACAGAAAGAGAGAAAGAGAGAGAGCGACCTTACTTTATAAACATGAACGTCCTTCACGTGAACATCATTGACATTCAATGATTCAGTTTAGATTTCACAGAGGGTGCTCGCGAAACAGGCGAAAAGTACATTTAGTTTGTCGCCTTCGTCTTCTTCGTCGTCGTTGGAAAATTCAAAACAGTGTACGTGTATAAGCCAACGAAATCAGCTCGATATCTTTGTCACGTTTTTGCCTCCCTGGAAAAGTGAGAATAAAGTCATCCCCCAACTTGTGACGATATTAATTAAATTTCATCATGATACTAATCGATCGGTATTAAAAGGGGTTGAAGATTCCTCCCTTAATGGATAAAATCCAAAATCTGTATTAAGATTTTTATCCCATTATTTTTTTCATTCTTACGAAATTACCTAACGAATATTCGATTAAAAATTTCATTTTTCACCCTCTTAATTTTCTTTCTTTTTACTTATCAATGTTTTTATTATTTTACTAATTAATCGAATGGTAATTGAATTAAAAATTCGTGGTTGGTCGCATCGATAATTTGCGAGATTTTCTTGTTGAAATAAATTGACGATATTAATTAAATTTCATCATGATACCAATCGATCGGTATTAAAAGGGGTTGAAGATTCCTCCCTTAATGGATAAAATCCAAAATCTCTGTTAAGATTTTTATCCCATTATTTTTTTCATTCTTACGAAATTACGTAACGAATATTCAATTACAAAATTTCATTTTTCACCCTCTTAATTTTCTTTCTTTTTACTTATCAATGTTTTTATTATTTTGCCAAATGCTTAAAGTTTAGCGTTTTGTCAAAAAATGTTGGAATGCAATGTTATTAAATTTTTAAAAAAATCAGCACAATTTATTGAAAATAAACTCAGGTGCTTTAATTATTGTGCTTTTACTTCTTGCGATATTGGTCATAGCACGATTCATGTTATACATGCGTGTAAGTTTGTAACAAGTATATATATATATATATATATATATATATATATATATATATAACGAAGGCGCCTGCCAGAGGCCAGGAATGCTTGATTATGCGGCGAAACACGAGACACAAAATTATTTGCAATTAACAGTTCTACCCGGGGAATAAAATATACACATATATATACATACATAATACATATTTACATGCTCATTGATATATACAGGTCAATATGCCCTACAGCCTTACAAATTAATTTGTACCATACAGCAATTTCACATATAATATTGCATTGCTGTCTCCGGTGAAATTGTGGATTTTTATGAAAACGCGAGTAGATTCGTGATAAACTAACAATAAAATAAATATCTCATTGAGGTTGAAAAAATATATTTAATACAATTTGTGATTTTTTTTAGGTGAAAAAAAAAAAAAACAGTCCGAGGTTTTTTAAAATACTCAAAAATTCAATTAAAAAACATCCTTGGGCTAAAATAATCTTCTATTCAAGCACATTTTTCATATCGAAGAATCGTGACAGTTTCTGCTATTATACCGTCCGAGTTACGTTTAGTAGAAATTCCATTCACGTCCAATAGAGCACGCACTAAGCCGAGAGAACTCGACATTTCTCCCTGTTTTATTTGCGATATGGCTCGCAGCTGTTCACTCGTATCCACCGCTGTGACATTACGCGCATTTGATTATTTCACGAATCTGCGATAGCCGTAAAATTACCGTTCAGCAACAACTATATATGGGGCATTTCAGACCAAATCGACATCGCATTGTGACAGTCGCCATTGAATTTTATTTTCGTTATTCCATTAATTCTAGTAGCACAAAAAAAAACAACGCTATACTAATTTTCAGATTAACGAAAAATCAGTCTCTTCGTCTCTGTACGAAAACTTATCCCCATTTTCGATCGTCGCCATTCTTTTACAGTAAATTCTTTATTAAAAAAAAAAAATCTTCAAAACCGTAAAAAAAAAATTCTTCTTTTTAAACCGTAAAATTTGTAACAATTATACGAGGATAGTAATTTTTTGGAAAATTTTGAAAAAATTTCTTCTCGACGATAAACTTACTATAAAAATTTCGAAATAATCGATAATATCTTACAGTGTGTTTGGGTTTGGGTTTGGAATAATATCGCGAAAATTGAAAATTGTGAAAATCACGAAATTTCCAATTAGGACCAGAATGCCCAATACATATATACACAGGATGCATACATGTTTTTCACTCTGACAATTTAACCACCGAAACGTAGCCATAGTATTCGAAATTTCTGTACTTTGTAAATCGTAATCGCACCCCGAATTATTTGCCATCGAATCGAGACAGAACGTAATCGACTGTATCCCGACTCTCATTACCACAATCCTGTTTAATGCTCCGTGTATTGTTACCCCTGCAACTATAAACGTACATACATTCATATATATATATATATATATATATGTATATATATACTGCCATACAATTATACGCCATCCGCTCTTCATTCATCCGCAAAAACGTTTCTATGAGGGTCGTCACATGGCCAATTAAAAAAAAAAAAACTTTAAACATATAAATATCTACAAATAACTGAAAAAAATTATAAAAAAAAAACAAATCAATTTTCCTATTTTATGAAATAATTGTCACTGCTTAAACTATTTTTTTTTTATTATACCATTTTCGCTGTACTCTTTTTACGATGAATTTTCGCATTGTGAGAAATATTTTTAACCAATTTTAAACACTTTACGAATGAAATAAAATAAATTATTTTAAAAATTGGAAAAGATTTTCTTATTAATTTAAAAAAAAAACTACTAAATTCTCGTGTCAAATATTTAATCCAGGATCACTTTTCCCTCTCTACGTTCAAACGAGTGTAATTGCATCGATGTATGTAAAGAAAATCTTATTTCCTTGCAACATTTTTCAAAATTAAGAGCTGTCGAGCTAAAAGTTCATCATTCATAAATATACGTTCAAGCCTTAATTTTTTATATTTTTTTTTATTGTAACTGAACGATATCTGAAATACCTACAAATAACTAAAAAAAAAATCTAAAAAAAAACAAATCAATTTTTCTATTTTATGAAATAATTGTCACTGCTTAAACTATTTTTTTTTTATTATACCATTTTCGCTGTACTCTTTTTACGATGAATTTTCGCATTGTGAGAAATATTTTTAACCAATTTTAAACACTTTACGAATGAAATAAAAAAAATTATTTTAAAAATAGGAAAAGATTTTCTAATTTTTTATATATTTTTTTTATTGTAACTGAACGATATCTGAAGGTTTTTTTTCGTATCGAGGGATATCAAGGAGATCCATGCCTCTTTTTTCTATTTATCTTTTCAACATATACACTCTTTTCCCTCGTGGGCATGTGAACAATAAACAGAGCAAGTAGAGAGCACATAGAAAATGCTCGATGTATCCGCATGGACTTTGACGAACTATGGCGCTGTTGTCGCAGCTGCTGGGGTGGGGATAGACAGTGTTTTTTCGTGGGAAGGGGTTAGCAGACTGGTAAAACGAGAGAATGCACCGTTGAAACTCATTACTGAGCTTTATATGGACCGTGGGACAAGTATCGTTTCAGTCAGCATTGGAAAATGTTTTCTCTATGCTGTCCCCTGCTCTTTCTAGTCCACCCCCCCCCCCTCTCTCTCTCTTCCTCTCTCTATCCGTGCTTGAGGGCAAGCCGGGGTTTTCCAGTACCAGCAGCTGCGATCATCCTCACAGGATGCACTCACAGTCGCAATGACAAGTGCGACAACCATGAAGAGGAGAAAGAGAAAGGAGGGAATGTCATAAAAAATAAATGTACCCAAGTGACACGTTACCTTTGTAGCTTTTTTTTTTTTATTTCATCAGAAAACATTCAATCCCTTGTGAATATTGCTGAATCGTTTAAATAATATGAAACAATGTGTATAAAATATCCATGAGTTTTTAAACTAAATATTGATAAATATTAATCCAGCGAATTTTTTTTTTTTTCTTTAAGATATTTGACTTCGTCTAATATTTCAAATGACATTTTGTGTTTTTGATCCTCCTGATAATTGTTGGAAAAAAACGCTCGATTATTTCATAACTTTTTCATCCTTTTTAATTCCTAATTAAATGCGAGTAATTAAACCATTAAAAAAAATAGTGCCCTAAATTTATAATAAATTCATAGAGATCTTATTTAAAAAAAAAAAAAAAAAAACTCCCAAGACCTCTAACCTCTAAATATCGACCTTGAGGCATTGAGTCATCAATGGAAAGCAACTCGTGGTTCAATAATGAGTCAATTTTTTTTATTATTTTTTTCTTTTTTCCCAGATACGATCTCATGGTCGGTGTAGTGAGGTCCGAGGCGTATTTCACCCTTACGGCGGAGGATGCTCAGTATGGTATCGAGGCCGACAGAAGAACGAAAATTCTTCGTGAATTTGTTAGAAACACGTACACGTATCATCAACCGGAAATACTCGCGACAATTATAAACGAGTACACGGATTGGGAAAAAGCCGTTCAGCATCCAGTGAACATCAGGTATACTATTTATAACTTTTTTTTATGACTTCATTATTATTATTATTATTATTATTATTATTATTATTATTATTAATATTTTTTTTTTTATTATTAATAGTAATATATAGTGAAGAAATAATATATTATTTCTCCGATAATTTGAATTCCCGGAATAATATATAATTTCTCCAATAATTTGAATTCCGTGAACCGTAAAATTTTTGGTTATCGCTTTAAAAGTTTTGTACATGCATACTGGAGCTTTGTTCTCATCGTGCTTACATGTATATCTGGGTTAATCGAGTTTCCTACTATTGCCAGAAATTTAATTATACAGAGCCGGTGTATATACGCGGGGATTTGCAATTTCCTGTAAACGGATATTCCCCCATTATCCAGAGATTTCGACTCTTAAACCCTCTGGAGAATTTTAACTAAACTGACTCTTTCCGTTCCATATTATAGCTCTTTGTCAAACAAGTTTGGCCTTTATTCCCTCGACTCTATACGCGAGTATTCTGTATGTTCATATAATTCTCTATATACTTCGAGACTATGTATATTTTACTATATATATATATAGTTCTATATATACGTCTTGTATTTTATATACGTTTATATGAATTCTGGGCTAATTTGATTTTTTAATCAATCCAAAATTTAAACACCGCATGATTGAAAATACACTTGTGGGTTTTAAAAGATTTCATTGACTTTTAAAACGTCGATCTATTAATTTTAACTAAACTCACCCTTTTTCGTACCATATTTTTCGCTCTTTGTCAAACAAGTTTGACCTTTATTCCCTCGACTCTATACGCGAGTATTCTGTATGTTCATATAATTCTCTATATACTTCGAGACTATGTATATTTTACTATATATATAGTTCTATATATACGTCTTGTATTTTATATATGTGTATATGAATTCTGGGCTAATTTGATTTTTTAATCAATCCAACTTTCAAACACCGCATGCCTTTTAGGATTGTAACAATCATATGAAAAATTAAGGATCAAATCCCAGAACAGGAAAGGTCAAGGGCCGGTCAATTTGGCTAGAGCGCCCCATACACTGTGCACAGTGTACAAAAATCATTACAAGGTCCCCAAACAAATCTACAAAAAATAACTGCATGTCTTTTAGGATTGTAACAATCGTATAAAAAATTAAGGATCGAATCCCAGAACAGGAAAGGTCAAGGGCCGGTCAATTTGGCTAGAGCGCCCCATACACTGTGCACAGTGTACAAAAATCATTACAAGGTCCCCAAACAAATCTACAAAAAATAACTGCATGTCTTTTAGGATTGTAACAATCGTATAAAAAATTAAGGATCGAATCCCAGAACAGGAAAGGTCAAGGGCCGGTCAATTTGGCCAGATCGCCCCATACACTGTGCACAGTGTACAAAAATCATTATAAGGTCCCCAAACAAATCTACAAAAAATAACTACATGTCTTTTAGCACAGTAACAATCACATAAAAAATTAAGGATCAAATCCCAGAACAGGAAAGGTCAAGGGCCGGTCAATTTGGCTAGAGCGCCCCATACACTGTGCACAGTGTACAAAAATCATTACAAGGTCCCCAAACAAATCTACAAAAAATAACTGCATGTCTTTTAGGATTGTAACAATCGTATAAAAAATTAAGGATCAAATCCCAGAAGAGGAAAGGTCAAGGACGGGTCAATTTGGCTAGATCGCCCCATACACTGTGCACAGTGTACAAAAATCATTACAAAGTCCCCAAACAAATCTACAAAAAATAACTGCATGTCTTTTAGCACTGTAACAATCATATAAAAAATTAAGGATCAAATCCCAGAACAGGAAAGGTCAAGGGCCGGTCAATTTGGCCAGATCGCCCCATACACTGTGCACAGTGTACAAAAATCATTACAAGGTCCCCAAACAAATCTACAAAAAATAACTGCATGTCTTTTAGCATTGTAACAATCATATACAAAATTAAGGATCAAATCCCAGAACAGCAAAGGTCAAGGACCGGTCAATTTCGCTAGATCGCCCCATACACTGTGCACAGTGTACAAAAATCATTATAAGGTCCCCAAACAAATCTACAAAAAATAACTGCATGTCTTTTAGGATTGTAACAATCGTATGAAAAATTAAGGATCAAATCCCAGAAGAGGAAAGGTCAAGGACGGGTCAATTTGGCTAGATCGCCCCATACACTGTGCACAGTGTACAAAAATCATTACAAAGTCCCCAAACAAATCTACAAAAAATAACTGCATGTCTTTTAGCACTGTAACAATCATATAAAAAATTAAGGATCAAATCCCAGAACAGGAAAGGTCAAGGGCCGGTCAATTTGGCTAGATCGCCCCATACACTGTGCACAATGCAGCTAAGATCTCCCCGCAGCAGCGGAAATGGTCCACAGAGCCAGTTGAACTCAAGGAGTTTTAGCGCCAACTTCCGAGCTTTTTCGATACTTCCTGCTGGACGATGTTTTCACGTTTATTTCGCCTTTCCATTTCGATCCCACTCCTAGCAACGTGACTGCTGCCCTTACCATTTACGTCCTATCTTATATGGGACATTCTAGGCCAAATTAACAGGGCTGTTTCCTTCGTAGATTTTTTCCCCTAACTGTTTTGTTTTTTGCAGTTAACAAAAAAATGCTTCAAGCTACTTTTAAATTTTTTGAAAATTGCAATAATCGTTATCACCGAAAGTGTCGAATACCCTAATGGACATTTTTCAGAGTCAATTTTTTGCTGAAAAAAAAAAATATATATATTCTTTAAGCTTCCCCGAATGACATTATCATTTCAAAATAACAGCGAGGATCCAATTGATGTGGCATTTAATTATTTTTTAAACCATTTAATATATATTATCAATTATTTTATTTAAAAATTGCTTCAAATATTTTTATTTTCTATTGAATAATAAATGAAAATCGGTGATAGCAACTATTGCAGTTAACAAAAAAATACTTCAAGCTATTTTGAAATTTTTTGAAAAATCCAATAATCGTTATCACCGAAAGCGTCGATTACCCTAATGGACATTTTTCACAGTTAATTTTTTGCTGAAAAAAATATATATATATTCTTTAACCCTTCCCGAATGACATTTCATTATTTTTTAAACCATTTAATATATATTATTATTTTATTTAAAAATTGCTTCAAATCTTTTTATTTTCTATTGAATAATAAATGAAAATTATTTCCTAGGCATGAAAAAAAATATAGAAAGAAAACGAAAGAAATTTCATTTGTTTTATAGCGTTTGTATACTGCTGGTCGATTTTTGCCGGAATGCCCCATATACAATTCTCCATCGAAATGTTCAATTCATCGATTTCTAGCTTTATTAGCTAAAAGGATTCCTATACGAGATTAAAAAGAGAAGCGAAAGATGTACTTTGGATAAAGCGTTATATATATATATATATAAGAGCTTTTTAATCGAATGAATGAGAGACATATATATATATATTCGATTCACGATTTTTTTTCACTTTAAGGGACGAGACTCTCGAGGCTCTGGGCGACGCGAATACAGTCGCACCGGCAACCAGAACGGCCGATCTTCACAGTCAATCTCACAGAAATTCTTATCTCTACGTTTTTGACTACCAAACGAAATACGGAGATTATCCCCAGGTACGTTTATAAATCGATACATCAAAGAAAAATCATTTGTATTTTTTTTTTTTTTTTTTTTTATATTGAAAAAAAAAAATTACATCCGAGCATTCATGGATTTTAACGAAGGGGTTGAAAATCTTCATAAAATTATCTTAAATATAGAAATTCATGGACAAGATTATTTTTCGAAGATGCAAGTTTTATTTCATTGATAATCGCGAATAGCTCGTATATTTCGAATTTATTTTCATTGTGAGCTCAGATGCAATTTTCATCCCTTATTTTCCTTCGACTCCTGGAGAGAATTCGCACAAATTCCTCCCTATATCGTGATCTCGTTCCTCGTGCACGTTTTTCCGACGCCTAATTTCCTCGCACTTCCTTCAACTATATATATGTATATATGTACATATATATATATATATATATATATATATATATATATATATATATAATATGCCACGACGTTGCAACACGCGCTGGGGTGCAAGATACCCGGTTGTGCAGCGGGGCGCAATACCCCGGAAGGTAACACACGCCTGACGACGTACTAATGTGCAGTCATTACTCATACGCTATCTGATATACGAGATGATATATATATATATATATATACGGTGCCGTGCACCATATTTACAGTGAGAAAGTAATAGAGTGAAAATGGTGGTAAATCATTGTGAATCGAGCAAAGGAAGAATTTTTTTTCAAAATGACATATTGCTCTTGAATCGAGCAAAGAAAGAAAATTTCTTCAAAATGACATATTGCTCTTGAATCGAGCAAAGAAAGAAAATTCCTTCAAAATGACATATTGCTCTTGAATCGAGCAAAGAAAGAAAAAGTTTTCAAAATTAAATATTGCTCTTGAATCGAGCAAAAAAAGAAAATTCCTTCAAAATCACATATTGCTCTTGAATCGAGCAAAGAAAGAAAAAGTTTTCAAAATTACATATTGCTCTTGAATCGAGCAAAGGAAGAAAATTTCTTCAAAATTACATATTGCTCTTGAACCGAGCAAAGGAAGATTTTTTTTTTTAAATGACATATTGCTTTTCGGAAACTAAAAAAAAAAAATGTTAATATAAAAATAAGCTGTCAATACCGAAACTAGTTTGTTACCAATCCACGTGTTAATTTTTGTCAACTTTTGACAAAAAAAATCACAACAAGAAAATTTCCATAAAGTTTTTATCATTTTTATCGGCAAAAGTGATATCTCGATCATAAGATGATTTTTTTTTAAATCGTCCTCGTTATGAAGAACTATAAAAGCTCATCATTGAAGAATTTTTGCTTTCCCATTAAAATTGGATAAATATTTTCTAAACGTTTATCACGATCAACGTGACATTAACGTGCTCGGATTTTCTAACGTGACGTTGATTTTATTTAAACGTGTCAATATTTTATGAAAACACAACGAGATGACAGCATGAAATTAGAACGTTGCTTAAAGCGGATAAACGTCAGCTCGTCTGAGTATTAGAGTGGCTTGCCCGTCCTTGAGACAAATTTATGGCAAAGCTATTTTAGCTCACTTTGAATTTTAATTATCGATTAAATTAACCGAAGAAAAGGGAAAATCAATTTTCAACGTTCCATAAAAAGCCGAATAAAGATGTAACAAAAAATAAATTATAATCCGAAAAATCCTATTTTAGCTCACTTTGAATTTTAATTATCGATTAAATTAATCGAAGAAAAGGGAAAATCAATTTTCAACGTTCCATAAAAAGCCGAATAAAGATGTAACAAAAAATAAATTATAATCCGAAAAATCCTATTTTAGCTCACTTTGAATTTTAATTATCGATTAAATTAATCGAAGAAAAGGGAAAATCAATTTTCAACGTTCCATAAAAAGCCGAATAAAGATTTAACAAAAAATAATTTATTATCCGAAAAAATCTGACAACTGAAATTTTACTTTAATAAAATCTTAGTGGATTACTATACGAAGGCACAAACAATACATGCATAATAAATTTATACCAACTATATAACCAACGAATTCAGATTGGTTGCTATAACATATCCAATTGATAAACTAATAAAATAATTCTATAATCGTATATAGATCGATTAATCCGATAACAATTTTTTTTTTTCAATGTGTTTGTTAAATCTGATAATTCAATGATGGAGTGATAATACAATGAAAAAATCGATGGATCAATCAATCGTATAATAATTTAATAAAAATAATGAATTGATAAAACTGGAAATTTTATATTTCTATTATCTTTCTTCATTTCTCCTTTTTATCATTCTGTAGGAATCTGAATACGTGTCGTATAAATATCTAGGTCGATCGCGTTCACTTCGTTCTAGAAATATTTTCTGGCGTGAAATGGCCCGAGCGAGCGTGTGGAAGAATTTTCCTTTTTCTTGATTTCTCGAGTGGAAAACACGCGGGATGCTGCTGCACTCTCTTTCCTTTTTCTCTCTCTCTCTCTCTCCCTATTTGCACAAATATATATATATATATATATTGCTTTGCAGTGAAAACTCTTTCGGTTTGACCTTGTTCCCTAGTATATGCTCATCCACCCATGGCTCTGACTGCCTGTTTAAGGAGAGTGCATAAGGGAGGGAGAGAGAGAGAGA
The DNA here is from genome assembly GCA_963669185.1 of Dyspetes luteomarginatus. Lineage (NCBI taxonomy): Eukaryota > Metazoa > Arthropoda > Insecta > Hymenoptera > Ichneumonidae > Dyspetes > Dyspetes luteomarginatus. Next base: position 2,769,154 of record OY769910.1, on the reverse strand, counting down.
GAGAGAGAGAGAGAGAGAGAGAGCAGTAGAGGGCGAATTCGCTCTTTACTGAATTTTCGAGCGATAGGAGGGACAAGTACCAACCTAGTGCGTTTTTCATCCGTCCTCACGCGATATTACGTATAACGAAAAATCTCATACCATAAATAGAGATATAAGAATAAAATATGGAGATTGGAGATAAAAAAAAAAAACTCATCCAAAGACTGCGAATTCCTGATAGTTAATTTATTTTTTCCCTACACAGTGGAGTTGGATGAATTCCAATACGAATGATCAAATAAAATGATTAATCAATTCTTTAAACTGGCAAACAATCATAATATTATTATTTGAATTTTTTTTATGATTTTAAATTTTATTCAAATAATTATTCTCTATGATTAAAAATTGATTCGTTGATGAATTAAATAATCATAGTAGGCCAGTATCAATAAATTTATCATCAGCTATTTTGTAGATAATTTTATTGATTAAATATTTATTCATTTTCATCTTACACAAAAGTCATGTTTTAGGGTCTTAATGATTTTTTTTTTCTATTATACGATAAAAGGAATCGAGAAATTTTATTCACTCAACAAATAAAATGGATTAATTCAAAAAAAAATAAAACATTAATTGATTCAAAATTTGCAAAGTCGAAGTTTCATGGCTCAAATAATTGTCAATTGTAAATTCTATAATTGATACTAAAAATAATATTCTAAAATAAAATTCTTAATTCAAAAATAATAAAATATTAACTGATTCAATATTTGCAACGTTTTTTTTTTTTCTTCGAAAAGTCGAAGTTTCATGACTAAAATAATTTTCAATTGTAAATTCTATAATTGATACTAAAAATAAAATTATTGAAAATCTGATAAAGTTTTTTGAGACTCTTTAGCCCGGGTCCGAGCAAAAAGGACGAACGATCGTTTGCAAATTTTACCTTCAGCCTCAACAGAGTGAAATAAAGGCAAGTTCAAAGGTCCCACAATGGCCAGTAGTTAAGTGCAGCATGCGATACGTCCGAGAGTTCACCCTCGTTACACATATCCCAGGATCTTGATCACTCCCTCAGGTAAAACTCTCGTAATGGCTACGGCCGTTTCTGGTTGCAGAAATCTCGAGAAATTTATACCATTGTAACGAGGCACAGAAAGAGATAGATATATATATATGCTGTATAAGTGGTAACACGAGTACGATATCAGAGCTCCTTGCTGCGAAACAATATCTTGGAATAATAGATTGGACACTCGAGAGCATTGCACAAGAAAATGTCAACGCTTCATGTCTACACACATATGTTTACGCTATGTATGGGGAGTTTCAGAAAAAATCGAAAAATTCCTCGTGCAATTTCAAATTTTTCTATAACTTTTATATACTATAGAAAAACGCAATTTTTTTTTTTACAAAAAATACTAAATATTGTAAAACCCAAAGAAATGCTTCATGCCAATTTTTAATTTTTTTTTTTGGTTGGTGTGCAGAATTGAATGAAGATAAAAATGAAAACTGACAGTCATCGTTTGTTCTTAAATTTTCACACTTAATTCTTTATTGCAAAATGTGAATTCATTATTGAGACATTCGTTATGAGCATACTGAAGAAGAAAAAAAAATAGGTTCATGACCCTGTCAATATAAACTGAAACACCCTATACATTCGTATGGACAAACATGAAAATAATGATAAGGGTGTATTGAATGTACTCACGAGTAAGAAAATATTTCACGAAGATCACGTATAACAGGAGAGTAATTCAATTAATTATTGAGTCATTCATTATGAGCATACTGACGAAAAAAAAAATTAGGTTCATGACCCTGTCAATATAAACTGAAACACCCTATACATTCATATGGACAAACATGAAAATAATTATAAGAGTGTATTGAATGTACTCACGAGTAAGAAAATATTTCACGAGGATCACGTATAACAGGAGAGTAATTTAATTAATTATTGAGTCAATTCATTATTGAGACATTCATTATGAGCATACTGAAGAAAAAAAAAATTAGGTTCATGACCCTGTCAATATGAACTGAAACGCCCTATATATTCATATGGACAAACATGAAAATAATTATAAGGGTGTATTGAATGTACTCACGAGTAAGAAAATATTTCACGAAGATCACGTATAACAGGAGAGTAATGAACATAATAAGGACGAGTAAATATGATATACAACCGGGATATACAGCAGGTCTGTTTTGATATCGTATATCCTTCTACCGTTAAACAGTTTTTGCTTTCGTCGACAATCAGACTTCCTGTTATATTTTCTGCAGGAAGAAATTCTCCGAATAGCCCAGAGATCTTCTTTTATCCATAAGGATACATATACATATATATATAATGGCTGTATCACGTACGAGATGTTATATAAATCTAAAAAATCCGATAATTGATCCACAAACAACATACAAGCACAATTATGATTTGACGAAATTGTATTTCTATTCGGAACTCCAGTAATTTTTTCTCTGTTGACTCACATTCTCTTCCATCCATCTTTCTCGTAGCTTTTAGTTTTTTTTTTTTCCTTTATTTTAGTGATATATTTTAAATAAATTGAAGATGGTTAAATAAAAATTGTTATCATCATAAAATTTAATTGAAACTTTCAAATTGTATTTTCCATTTTTTTTTTTGCAGAGACAAGGATGCATTCATGGCGAAGAGTTGCCGTACCTCTTCGGGGCACCATTGGTCGGTGGTCTTTCTCACTGGCCGAAAAATTATACGAAATCCGAGATCGCCCTTGCCGAGAGTGTTATCCTGTATTTTACAAATTTCGCGAGGACCGGGTGAGAAATTGACCAAAAGTTCAAAACCCGACAACTTTTTTTTCATATTATTCTATGATTTTTCAATTTTTATTCCCTCATTAACTTTCGGCAGAAATCCTAATGAGGGTACACCGGATCCAGGACCACCAGGACCTCGTCCTGATCGCACGAAACTTAAGAACGTCGCGTGGACGGCTTACGAGGAGAAGCACAAAAATTATTTAATTATCGGTGAGTTATTTAATTATCGGTGAGTTAGTGTTTTTTTTTTTCATCGAATTTTCCATATTGACGAGCAAAAAAAACGCGCCATTTTATATCGTTCGTAGATCGAAGCGCCGCTAACGCCGTCTCGCGGTGGCGTCCTTAACTACACTTGTACGATTAACTGACTCTGCTGTCGCCCTCTGCTGGTGGCGTCTTATACTTAAAAAAAAATCAAACAACTGACACGCTGCGGCGTCTACGAAACAATTTAACTTCGTTTCTTCTTCATCGTTTTCCATTTGTCTCTTTTTATTTCTGAAACAATTCCAGAGCCCACTATCGTTCTATTATATTTTATTCAACTGACTTAACTCCATGGAGCGTAAACTCTCTCTTCGTTGAAAACCTCACCATTGTCTCTTCTCAATTGCGTATTTTTCTTACCTAGTTGACCCTTCACCCTCCATCCCTCAGCTGTGCTTCATTTCCGTCACGATGACCCAATTAGCACCATCTCGACTTTTTTTTTATCTCGATCCATTTTTCATGATTTTTATCGCCTGACAATTTTTCCTCCCTTTCTTTTCATTTCTATATATATATATATATATATATATCTCTATACGCCGATGCATGACGTTGAAATAATAATTATTGAACTCGTATGAACGACCCTTATTTTTGCCCACAGACACAAAATCGAAGCTCAAGAGCCACTACAGAGCTCACAGACTTTCATTCTGGCTCAATCTCGTGCCAGATCTTCACAAACCAGGCTCCGACGATGTACCGAGATCACATCATCTACTCGATGCCGAACAGGTGACTGGATTAATTTAAAAAAACAAAAAAATATTTCGTTCGAGTATCGTTCAATCGACCATTAAAAAAAAAGTTAACCAATTTTTAACGATCGAGCATCCCAATTAAAAAATGAATCCTTAAAATGAATAATTTGAAAATTACCACCTGGCAACATTGCTGACTGAACAAATTCAAAAGTCATTCGATGGTCGAGATCAATCCTCAAAATCCCACTAATAATAATAATAATAATCGATAAAAAATATTTTTCTCCAGGTACCACCAAGATTCATCCAGAGGGTGCCAACAACCGCGAGAACAACAACACCGGAAATAACGACGGAACGTTCACACAACACGTCAACGGTGTCACCAAGCGAATTGGCCTTTGAGGAGACAACGACGCAGCCCGAGGATGGTTTTGCCGCTTACTCGACAGCTCTGAGCGTCACGATAGCAATCGGCTGTAGTCTTCTCATACTTAACGTTCTCATATTCGCTGGTGTTTATTATCAGCGTGACAAGAATCAGCATCATTGCCCAAAAAAACGTCAAGAAAATGGACAAATGCCAAATAACATATGCGGGGAATTAGAGACAAAAACATCGGCTGAACGTCATCATATTCAGCATATGCCACCCCCTGATTTTGCTGATTTACAAAATAATTCATGCCACGTCCCAATACCACCGCCACCCCCAAAAAACACAAAACCAACAAAACCCGGACAAAATTTAATCATGAGCCCAAATCAATTGCAACAAGAGGTTATGCCAATGTCGGGGGGGGTTGGTACCCTTAAAAAAGGCCACAATCATCAACAGATAATGGAAGAATTGAGAGTCTGACTTTAGGAGAACGGCTCATCGTCATAGAGCTGGAAAAATTTATCACAAACTGATGGGTCATCGGGGGTAGAAAGTTCCTCGACCCTTGTCTCGTCTAACAGCCGAAAATCATCGTGACCTTCACACCGACGATTATTTTACATTGAAATTGAGCATCATCGAGTGCTTCGATAATTCATATATAAAAAAAGCGACCAAAAAAAAATCAACAACAACAAAAAACGCTCTTTAAATTGAATTGAAAAAGTGAATTCTTTGATGATATTGAAATAAATTTTAAAAATGAAAAAATTTAATAGTTGCCGAATAAAACGTACATTATCGACGAATGACGATAAAATATGGTGAAAAGTATTTCGTGGATCCTTCTTGAAATTATATTCTTCTCACTCGCCGGCTAAAAACTTGTCGTGTAAAGAATTTAGTGAAAAAAAAAAGGAAAAACAATTCAGTGAATTAACAATTATCGCCTATATATATTGAATCGTTATTTCAAAAGACAAACTCGTGACGATAATTGCGTGTGTTAACGAAAAAAGGCCGAATGATATGTTGTGTTCCTCAATGCTTTACGTCCTGTGCGAATTATTTTTTATTGGAGACGAAAAAAAAAAAAACGATTCGTTTCGATTAATCGCGTCAACTTAGAAAAATTGAACAAAAATTCGATCTTTCAATCGATCGAATGTAACAAAGAAATTAAAAGAGTTAAAAAAAAAAATACGGTTGGAAAGATCAAGTTATATTTATTGTTATGAAAAACTTGCGTGTTTTATTCGTGTCTTTTGGGCGTTACAGAAAAAATTATTTAAAAAAAAAACAAAAAGAAAAATCGATTATTATCATTATTATTATTATTAAGAAGAGAAAAAAGATGAAGAACGACGCTGTAATTAAACTCAACCGTCGATTAGGAAAGTAATATCGTTATTTTTTAGCACTGAACGTGCCAATGCTCAACTGACGAGACGAGGCTCGACGATATTATACATATATACATACTAAATACGATGTTTTAACTTGACCCAACGTTCTATCGTTGTGTGCAAAATTATACGAGAAAAACATTTGCACTCTGACGATAGAACTAAAAATCGTTAAAAAAAAAAAAAAAAAAGGAAAAATGTGCACGAAAAATCGATACTGCCAAAGGAAGAGAAAAAAAAATTGCACAAACGACATGTTTAGCTAGAATATCTCGAATCGATATATGCATATTTTTCTTTTGCAAAACTCGTCGATCGCGATCGATGCAATTGAAATAATATTTTTATTTCTTTTGTTTTTTTCTTTTCTCGATTTACCAATCGTGAAATTATTCTCTCCTTCGCCAGAGACGAGTCCTAAAGTTGAGCCACAAATAAAAATCGGTTATCGGTTTCAATCCGATTTTTGGGTCAACTCAGGTGATTATTAAGACTTTGTAAATATTTAATAAAACAAATTGAGGCGTTGAAGGAGAAAATTATAATAATTTGAGTCATAAATTGACTAATGGATCGGGATCAATATCGTCGATCCTGGAATGTATTACGGGGAGAAGAAAGTAGGTGGAAAATCCAATGTAATATACATTTAAGAACGACGAATGGAGACTGGAGTGTTTAGAAGAAAAAAAAAAACAAAGAAACAAAAAATCGAGACGTACTGAACGCAATTTTAAATTTGTATATAATTGATATTACAATAAAGTACGTAAACGATTACTATCAATGATCAGCATTGGAATATCATAAATTACCTTGAAAATCAAATTTCCAAATTTCAGGAAAAAAAAAAGCTCCATCGACTTGAAAAAAATCATTTTTTTTTTTTAATTTCTTCTCGAAGAAATAACGAAAGTAAATAATTTCGTTGTAATGGATCGAAGGTACGTTAATTATGATTATTAAATTGAATTATTATTATTTTAATTTATATTCAAAATTGTAATAAATTAACGTCACTAAAGTTAAACATTTTTTGCGAATTACAAATTCTACTTCCCTTGGTATGAAGAAAATTTACTCATACGACTTCCACTGCCAAATACAGGAGGAAGCTGATCAAGTCTAATGGAACACATGCACGGAATGAAAAAAAAATTAAAAAATTAAAAAATGTGAACCTATACGACCTAATCATAAGAGTTCTTGACCTCACACAAAATTAACTAATTTTTTAGTCACAATTGCCTTAAGAATTTGAGACAAAAAAAAACCATTTTACTCTAAAAATCAATTTATTACTCTCATCAAAAATCATTTTACTCTCAATCGATTTATCAAGCAATAATGAGCTTTGAAAATGTAGAAAAAATATATTTTTTTCAAATTCCACTCCCATCTGATTTAAATATAAATCGACCAGGTTGACCCTAAGCTCGTAACTTATTGTACATTTTATTGAACAATTCATAGGGATGAAAAAAATATTCACATCGCCACCTCGTCTAATCATCAATATCTATTTTATTTCGTACCCTATACAGATACTTTTTTTTTTTCCATTGCGTTTTTTTGCGTCACAAAAAGTACGGCATTGCGTGTTACACGTATAGAAATCGATAAAAGTGTAAGCAAATAGAAAAACGAGAAAAAAAAAAGAAACAAGGCATTGCCTGTGAACACAAACGCTCTTATTGATTCGTTTATTTTTATTCTTTAGTTTTTTTTTTTATTTCTTTTCTTTTCATTTTATTTAAAGATCCACTAGTGTGTGTGTGTTTAGTGTAAATGGTAGGTCAAGCGCACATTTTCGGCACAGCGATTTTTTTTTCTTTTTCTTTTTTTTTCGTTGACGTGTATAACCTAAAAACGCATTTAACGTTACAAAAAATTTTATGCACCAGCGACGATCGTTTTTTTTTCACTTTTTTTTTTCTTTAACCAACGACAAGCCCAATCTTATCTCTCTGTCTCTCTCATTATTTTTCTCGCTTGTATATTTCCATCAATAATTCCTTTCTCATCCAGATACGATTCTTATCGTAATAAAAAGGTGACGATACTTCCTCAATGATCGTAGCCCGAAACAGCCAGATTTTAGCTCATGAAACTTGATGAAACTTTTTACATAAAAATATACAAATATATACATACATACATTACACATATACGATATAATACTCGTAATATTATACGTATGTATATATTTATTCAATTTTCATATATTTTCATCTATTTTGTTCTATACATATATATATATATATATATATATATATATATATATACATATGCATACATATATATATATCCATATATATACATATATACATATACATATATATGCATATATATATATACATATGCATACATATATTTATATGTATAGAACAAAATAGATGAAAAAATATGAAAATTGAATAAATATATACATACATTACACATATACGATATAATGCTCGTAATATTATACGTATGTATATATTTATTCAATTTTCATATATTTTCATCCATTTTGCTCTATACATATATATATATATGTATATTTATATGTATAGAACAAAATAGCTGAAAAAATATGAAAATTGAATAAATATATACATACATTGCACATATACGATATAATGCTCGTAATATTATACGTATGTATATATTTATTCAATTTTCATATATTTTCATCTATTTTGTTCTATACATATATATATATATACATATATGTGCAATTTATATGTATATATATGTATATTTATATGTAATGAATATCGTCGTTTCTTCTCACAATATTTCGAGCAATTACAGAAATGGAAATATATATATCGTGTCTCGTTCTTTTTAAATTTTTTTATTTTTTATTTTTTTTCCACCTAACTATTCAGTACATGAGAATCAACGACAATGTGATAATGAATTTAGCGCAATCACAAACGCGTTTTTTATACTTACACGCGTATAGCACGAAGCTGTCGATGCACGAAATTATTCGACGTTGCACTATGCAAAAACTATTTTTCGTCTTTTACGACAAACCACACGGATTTAAGCCATTTTTAAACTTTTTTTTTCTAATGATTTTTTTTTATCAATAATAATAATAATAAAAATAATAATAATAATAATGATATCGCTTTCCGTTACACGTTGACGATAATGCTAGTTTGTCATTATAATGCTCTTTTCAATCATTACAAATGCATAAAAGTCTTTGCGAGTATAATTTTGTTTTTCACACGAAAATTCGTCAATGACGAACTCGTTGAAAATTGAGTGGAAAATTTTTTATGTTCAAGGATGAAATGAAAAAATTTACGCTTCGGAGAAAGAAGATAAAAGAAAAAAAAAAATTGAGAGCGAAATAAAAAATACTCGGCCCGTGGCAAGACGATGGAGATATAAGAAAAAAAAATAATCATTTAATTTTTATATATTGCTGATTATAGCGTATCAAATTCGCTACTACAATAACTTCTCATTTAGGGCACTAGAAAGACATTTTTAGCTTAGAAACAGTGCTCGATTTCACTGGGATAAGCACGTTGGTGTTTATTTATTTTTATCTCTTAATTTTTTTTCATTTTTTCATCAGTAAAAAGCCACCTCAGGCAATGAGACAATTTGTGAGTTTGATGAGAAAGCAAAAACAAAAAATTTTAAAAAAAATCATTCTGTTTTCATTGAAATGAAATTTTGACTATTCATAGAGATCGCTTTTCGTTTGCTCAGTATCGTTTCTAGAATTATGAAAAATTGGCCCGTCTCTTCCAACATTGTTTTTTTTTTTTTTTTTAGATTCGTTCATTTCAATTTTTTTCCAGCCCGAAGTTTTTCGCAGTATCTTCGTTTCGCTTTCTCTCCAAATTTTCCAGCATCTCTCTCTCTCTCTCTCAATTATCTAATACTAGTTAGGTACTGACGTGATGAAAGTACGAAAAACATTCAGTCTCTTCGATTAAACGTAACAATTTTTCTTTCCTCTTCTTCTTTTTTTTTTTTTTTTTAATTACCGGGCTTAAAAATATCAATGGCATCAGAGTCGAAAAGCGTGTTCAATTACAATAAATATATGCGATTACACACGCGCGCATTCACGCCTACATGCATGCCCAAGCACGGCACGAGACCGAGATTTTCCCATATACGTACTTCGTCAAAATTTTCTTTGTTTTTCTTATCTTTTTTTCATTTCCACATCTTTATATTTATTAGATACGCTAACGCGTGTCTTTCGCCAATTTACTATCTTATTTCACTCTCAGTATTCGCCGAGATAATTACCAAATAACATTTCGATTCATTACTGTGTGCGCGTTGCTTTTCTTTTTTTTTTTTTGCATTTCTTTCTTTCTCCTAAAATCTGTCATGTCGAAATAATAATTATAAACGTCTCAAGATACTTTTGGAACGATAGAGCGAGAGAGAAAGAGTGAGGGAACGTTTTCAAATGCCTATTTTCAAATTTTTATGGAAATCTGTACTAATCCGGTAGGTGGCGCTCGTGTCACGTCACTCTAGCGGCCATGCGCGAAGCTAACGAGGCATCGGCTGTTCCCGCGTTCCACTTACCATCTATGTTTTCAGTCTGTTTCGAGAGTAAAAAAAAGATCTATCGCGATTTATACTGAAACCCGCAAAGAATAATAACAAAAGCTGCAATTAAATTAATATTTCATTTTAGGTCGCATTTTGATACCGTGTGCGGGTCAGTTGCTCTGAAAAAAAAACAGCTGATGCCTCCGCGACTTTACGTTGCATGTGATCTTTTATACTGTTTATTAAAGATCTGCAAACCATCCTAGTTTTTTCTCAATAATTATAAAAATGTTAATTATATCAAACAGATAAACCAATAAGAAAAAATGTTCAAATGTATAGCGACAGTTTTTCCCTGCCACATTAATTACATAAAGTTTACAACGCTTCTTCACAATTGTGCATCGAAATTGTTTGAATGTTTCGAAACTTTAGTAATAATTATCTTTCATTAAATTTCGAATTGTTCAACAATCTTCGCTTTTAAAACCCAACTATTCCCAGGCCAAAAACTTGGGAATTATTTTTTCTCGAATCCTAGTTCTCTCAAGGGCCGCTACGCGTCGCTTCTTTACTGCAGATTCCCAATTGCAAGATCATATTTTCTCAACAGCAGAAGAAAAAAACAAATTCCACCAAATTAAATACAAAGTTTAAAGTCGAAAATTATTTAATTCGTCAAGCAAGAGCCGTGTGATGAATTAAAAAAGTGCGTTGCAATTATGACAAAAAAATTCACTCTATCGTTCCAAGAGACAAAACATATATCACATTGCGCCTCTAGTGAAAAAGTCGTGAAGTTCGAGTTAATTCATTATTATACTCGTCGCTATTAGCTCTGTTATCGCTGCAAAACGGTAGAAGCACACTTTTTTTTTGTATCTTTTTATTTTTATTTTTTCATTTTTATTTGGTTCTTAAAACTGTATTAATTAATTTCCTACTATCGATTTTTCATTTCCATTATGATTCTCGTACGTTAAGAGATTTGCTGTTTTTTTTTTGTTTTGTTTTAATTTTTATTTCCTTGTTTTTCGCTCGCTTATGTAAACGCATTTATTATTAATTTCGCCTCAAAGAAGGGGCTGCGATGCACAAAATCACGTCTGAAAAGGATCCATCAACTCCTAATGACGAGCAATAATTTCGTTTGTTTTTTTCTGGTTCTTTCTCGACAACGTAGTTTTTCTTTTTTTTTCGTTTTTTTTTTTTCGTAAAACTTGCGTACCGGAAACACTCTAGCAAATACAGCCGCTCTCTCCCTCCGATTCGGATCCGTTCTGCATTGGCGATTGATTCTGCAAGTCCACAGCTGCATTCGTTTGTTAAGGTCGATTAATTTTTTTGTTTTTTTTTTGTTTTTTTTATCATAGTCAATATATGTTACAATTTTTATAATCACAAGGATGCTGGGAAAAAGCCCAAAAGTCTCTCTCTGTGATGACGATTAAATTTGTTTTTCTTCTCGCAGAATTGCAGTTGAATTACAGAATTAGTGTATATAAAGTTTTATTACAAAGAACGTCTAGGTACAAATTTATTTAATTTGTTCCCGCAAGGACAGTGAAACGTTTTTTTTTTTTTTTTTAAGCAATGTGCAACACGTAAAAGTGCAAGAAGAGGTAGCTACAGTTTTCTTGGACAATTTTTTTCAACGCTGCTTAATATTTTGTTGGATAATAAATTTCATCATTCTCTAAATTGAAAATTTACTTTTGGCCAAAAAATTAATTATACACATCTTGGAAAATCGGAAAATTTTCTTGAAAACTTGAGTGAAGCGAGAAGAAATTTGGATACCAAAATTTAGCTCCTCTTGCACTCGTAGGCATTTTTTAAACACTTTTTCATGATGTAAAGCTACCGGCCAATAAAACAAATATTTATAATCGAGAATTCAAAGTTTTTATGATTTTACGAAGTTAACGTCAAAGAATAAATTCAAAGGAGATAAAAAGGTCAAAAGACAAATCACAAGTGGCTTTTAATTCCAATTTAATAAAGAAAAGATTGGAAAAAAATTGCTTCAAAAAAACTGTTTCAATAATCAGTAAAATCGCGAATTGGAAAAAAAAAGTCACAATTTGCTCATCTTTATCTCGGATGAATTTACATTTTCGATATTATTATCCCAAAATCAGAAAGAAAAAAAAACTATGAATTCTCATTTTTTTGTATGTATCTGTTTTACCTTCCGAGTACTTGACACCACTTTAAGGCGATGTACGTATCACTGTCGATAAGTTAAAAATAGTTTTCTGATTTTGTCCGAGATGTATGTTGGAGGCAAAAGCAGGTCCGGCAATTTGATTTTTCCTCAAAAATCAATCTTCTCGGAGAAAATAAGGAAACTTGATTTTTTCTTACCGACGGAGCTACGTTAACGTAATCGGCTTGAAAGCTTTTCGCGAATTTATTCACAAGAACGAGCGATAATTGGACAATACGAAAAGCTTGCAAGTCGTTAAAAAAAGAAAAAGAAATGAGGACGGAACATGTAGCAAAGCTTATTAGTCTGTTAACTCGTGGACGTATGAGGTTTTTTTTTTTTTAACGATGAATTCAAATTCATCGATAGTTCCATTTCTCGTTTTTTCTTCATTTCTTTTTTTGCTTCACTATTTTATCTTCCGTACGATTATATAATTTACAAAATGGCGTTGTCGAATTGTATGTCTGTGTGTGTGTGTATGGATGGAATTGCAAGAAATCATGGATAACGTAAAATTTAAACATAATATACCTGCTCCCGATTCTTGATTTTTTAATACAAATTAAAAGTTTACATTAATAAGAATTAACAAAAAGCGACATGAATATAACTCTACTATTTTTATTTAGCGTTTTTGTTTTTGTTTAAATAAATTTTTAGCCGTTTTCCCAAAATTCGAATTATTTACAATTTAGATTGAGGCGTTTTTATCGCTTTTTTTTTTTTTTATATATTTTTTTTATCACCGCCAACATCACTCGATTCTTCTGTCTCGGGAGAGCAAGCGAATAAATAATACTTCAATGAGAACGTTCACAGATCAATTTTTTTCTTTCTTTATCATCGACAGACAAATTTAATTGGCATTATTCGTAAGAAAAAAATGCTTCATCAGTGGCGATTATTTGATTGTTTACTCGATGAGAATGTTAAATAAAAAGTATGAAATGAAAATCATCGATCATTGCTCAGATGCTCGATCGTTGATGTTTTGCAGTAAACTCTCGAGATCTCAAAAAAAAAAAGAAAAAAAAACTTACAGATTCAAATATTTCTCCCTCTCGCTCTCTCTCTCTTTTTGTCTCTTTTGCGGTCCATCCGGCAAAAGAATAATATCGTTTTACAAACACTTAAAATTACAACTTAAGTCTTTAAATCAATGCAATTAACAATGTATATCCCTCCTTATTGCTATTTATTGTACTTGAGTCAAAGTCTGAGCTTAATTTTTATGTTTCTTATTTCTTGTTATTTTTTATCTCTCCTTTCTTATTTACCTTTTTTTTTTTTCGTTTTCTTTCATTTTTGGTAGGAAACTTTCACAGCTAAGCAGAAAACTTACTGCGTTTACGCGACTTTTGGTACGGTGAAATTGTATTTTCGACTCGACGATCGGGACAATAAAAATGGTCGCGAGCATTTTGACTAAATACGATCCTGTAGATTTGACTTTGTTCAATTTTTTTTTTTTTTTCTTTCTATTTCGTACGATGAAAAATTTCGTGACGAGCAAGGTACTTTTTTCGCTGGTTGTTGTTGTTGTTGTTTTTTTTTTTTCCTTCACCCAACAATTCGCGTCTATGGAATGATTATCACTTTTGTGTCTTCTCAAACGACATTGAGATCAGAGAATCGAGAGATTCGTTTTCTTTTTTTTTTGTGTTTTTGTTCTTGTTGTTGTCAAAGATTGAAAAATTCGAAAGATTTACTGCAAACTTGAGGAAATTGGCAATACGTTGGTGGATCGTGCAAGAGGAGTCATTAAAAAAATAATAGGAAAAAAAAATAAGAAAAAAAAAAAAAAAAACTCAAAAGCCATTCGATACGATAAATGATTGTTGTTTTAAGTGCCTTGCTTTTCACGATTTGTTAAATAAATTATGCTCTGTGAAAGTAACACGGACGAGTGTCGTTTATTTTTTCAGCTTCCTGATCCGAGACCGGCAATCGATATATTCGCAACTATCAGCGAAAAAATTAACACCCTTAGCTATTTATTCTCGCCTTGTAGTAAAAAAAAAAAAAAAAATGCTTTTTAAGTACGAAAATGAATGAAAATCGCATTCCTGAAACTAGGCAAAAAAATTATGAAATTTTTTTTACTTCGTTCCACGCAGAGGGCAACACCACAACTGCTCATGTCTATCGACTTCCGGTCGGATAAGGTCGCTATCAAACCTCATGATGAATGTTTTTTTTTATCTCGCCATTTAATTCATAATTTAATTATTAATTTAATGTGTCTCTCTCTCGTCTACCATTAGTACCGTTTTTTTTTTTGTTTTTCTTTCTTTTTATATATATATATTTTTTTTTGTCGACTTAGCATGCACAACTGCTCTCCGACGCTTTCAGTTCAATTGGCGTATCCTTCAGTACTACTTCTTGCACTACGGGAATTGGTAAAAAACACATTAAGGAAAACACAAATAAAACGAAATGAAAGAATATTAAATACTAAAATTATCGGAATTAAGAAGAAGAAAAAAATGGTTTTTTTTTTTTGTTTTCGAGAGTTATTTCCGAGATGAAAAATATGATGCAGAAATTTTAACGAGAATCCGAAAATAATATCGTGTCGTTTGGGTTATCTCATTGTTTCTCCGTATTTTTCGTCACAGCTGAAATTTTGAACGTGCAAAATGTTAATATTATAAATTAGTGTGTATTGATGAAAAAGGATACTGTCTTCTGGTGGCTTGTTCTCGGTGGAGTCCATGCCAGGCAAAGCTGCCGCAACTCTTCTGAATAGCTGTGAGATAAAAAAAAAAAAAGGCAAATTTTTTATTTTATTCGTCAATCAATTTGTGATCTTTTTTTCTTTTCTGGGTAATAAAAATTGAAATATTAATTTTTCATACCTGCTTAACATTATATCCTGCCTTGGCGCTCGTCTCGATAAACATCACATTGAGCTCCTTGGCCTTTCGTTCACCATCCTCCGTCGATACTTGACGCTTATCGCTCAAGTCTGTCTTATTGCCTACCAACATAATAATAACGTCGCTGCCTCGTTCCGTTCGAACATCGTCTATCCACTTAGATGTCTGATGAAATGAATTGGCATCTGTAATTTTATTATTATTTTTAACCATTTTTTTATTATTTTTTTTCCCGACGAATTGAAAAATATTTGAATAAGATTTTAATTTTTGAGATAAATCATTGTCGAACTTCATTGTTTTTCTTCTTTTTTTTGTTTAATCATTCAAAAAAAATTTGCAATGTCGACTCTTATGGGTTTGCCACATCAAATTTCACTTTGCGAAAACTTTGCGATAAATTAAAAATAACAAATCGCTCAATTCATTACTGAAATTATCTACATAATAATATAGTATCAAAAAGTATTGACAATATAAAAAAAAAAGAAGAAAAGTTGCATGATTCGGGTATTAATAAATATTAATAATTAATTTTATTAATTGTGAAATGTATATATATATATATTTCAATCTAGAGTATTTAACTAGAATCATATATATTGTGTAAATTTTTTGGAATAATTTTCTATTAAAGTCTAGAGAAAGTAAATGAAAAAAATATTCTACACTTACTGGTAATGTCATAAACTACAACAGCGACTGTAGAGTCTCTGATGTAGCTTGGGATCAAAGAACGAAAGCGTTCCTGTCCGGCAGTGTCCCACAATTGTAATCTTACAGTCCTATCTTCAAGATACATGGTCTTGCTGAGAAAATCTATACCTATTGTAGCCTGTAAAAATTTAATAATAATTTTTATAAACAATTTGTAACATTTATTTTGCATAATTTTATTCTCGCGATGGAAAATATTGTTTTTAAAAATGACTTTTTAACTGCTCAATGACAAAATACAAAAAGGACCAGTAACAGTTTTTTAAGCGATACAAATATCGCTGATGTTATTTATGGGATTTTTTTTTAAATCAATTTTTAGTACTCGAGTTAAAAAAAAAAAACAATCATAAATTCACCAAATTACCTGATACGTGTTGTCAAAGCTATCATACATAAATCGGGTGATAAGAGAGGTCTTTCCAACTGTAAAGAGCGAATAAGACAATTAAAAAAAAAAAAATTATTAAACTTTACGCTAAGATTGAATTAATTATAGAATACAAAAAATTATATAGACAATTAAATATAAAGGTTTTTAAATAGGTAGATAAAAGTCAACTTTAAATTTTTTATATATACAAAACGCATTATTCTCCATATAATGTTGTAATTAGGTAAATGTTTGTATATTTTATTACAGACTCAAATTATCATTTTTTTTATTTACACATTTTTTTCAATTACAAATTACGAAAAAATTTGAGACTCCAAAACTCAAAAAAAAAAAAACTAAACAAGCGTTAATCATCGCCAAGTACATCGTAATTATGATCTCAAAGATATCAAAAGATTGAAAAATTATTTTTTTCCAAGCTCAATATATGTTAATAATTGTCAACAGTCCATGGCCAGACGGTTAACTAGAATTAATGATTACCAAGTAAATAAAATCGTTATTGAACTACCCTTAGGTCAGTTTGTCGAATCATGAATTACAAATTACAAAATGCAACAAAAAAAAGTTGAAAAAATAGTAAAAAAACAAAAATTCAAAGTAGATGAGCGAGTAAATAACGTGATAATTATGAAGTAAAAAATAGCAAGGGATTGGAACGATTGCAAAACAATTTTTTTTTTTTCACACAAAGTAAGGGTTAACAATGGCTACCAGTCCATGGCCAGACGGTTAACTAGAATTGATGATGATTACCAAGTACATAACATCGTAACACGACCTACAAAATGCAACAATAACAAAAATTGGAAAAATAGTAAAAATAAACAATTCAAACTAAATAAGCGAGTAAATAACGTGATAAATACGAAGTAAAAATAGCAAAGGATTGGAACGATTGCAAAACTATTTTTTTTTTCTTTTTTTGTTTTCTTTAAAGAAAAGTAAGGGTTAACAATGGCCACCAGTCCATGGCCAGACGGTTAACTAGAATTGATGATGATTACCAAGTAAATAAAATCGTAACACGACCTACAAAATGCAACAATAACAAAAATTGGAAAAATAGTAAAAAAAAAAAAAAAAATCAAACTAAATAAGCGAGTAAATAACGTGATAATTATGAAGTAAAAAATAGCAAAGGATTGGAACGATTGCAAAACAATTTTTTTTGTTCTTTTTCTTTAAAGAAAATTAAGGGTTAACAATGACCACCAGCCCATGGCCACAGGGTTAACTAGCATATCTAATGGGTATAAAACGAGTCAATGACATCGTAATTATAAATTTTAATATCGTTTTCAGCTCCAGTCCAATTGCCTGATACGGCTAATCATGCAAAAATGTTCAAGTGTTCTCTATTCGAGACGAGAAAGTCTCAATAAGCAAAAATGGTTAAATATTAAAACGGTAAAGTTCTGGATTATAAATTGTCAAACGCCAACGCCGTTTCGCAAGACGGCTCACGAACATGCTCTATATCTATGCATATGCATATATACATGTACATATAGCGCATATACGCGAAACGAAAATGGACCTCGAAGAATATCGATTTATAACCTCTCGAACGTAACCGCGAATTTCTTGTGAAAACTGGAGCAAAATTTAAGGCAAAAAATCAATGACTTGACAAGCAAAAGAAGATTATAAATGTTCATAAAGAGAGGTTAACGTCAGTTCGGTTCAATATTGATCCATAATTGAGGAAAGTACGTGCGACAGAGAAAGACGCGAGAGAAAGAAAGAGAGAGAGAGAGAGAGAGAGAGAGAGAAATAAAAAAGAGAAAATGCTCACCGCTCTGTTCGCCGAGAAAGACAAGCTTGAATTTCCTCAAAGGGTTACCAAAATCACCCGAGGATGACATTTTTAGCGTTTAAACTTAATTCGGATATGTCGAGAATTTACACGTTAACACGAGCCCCGTTATCCACGTTCAAACGGTTTGACGTAAGAGCGAAAGAAACATGAATTTTCCACCACGGTAAAAGCCCCCCCGTGCAACTTGACAGATCCCGACGGCCACTCCTTCCTTTCGTTCGCGGCGGCCACGTTTGACTGGGAAGTGACGTCATTGGTTGGAGGGCATTCGACTATAGCGTTATAGCGATATATATATATATATATATATATATACAGGCATCTATATAGATAAAAGATATATCTATATAGATATATTTACTCAATGATTCACTACCAGATGGTATTGCAATGTTCGAAAAGGCTCCTTCGAAAGGTCGTAAATAAAAAAATTGAATGTCGTATTCTACACGATCTAGTTTATGATCTTTTGCCTATCCGTTTGCATTATTTTACGAAAAATATTATTCAACTTTGAGCCAGCAACGTATAGGTAGCGTGAGAAATTTGAAAAAAAAAAATCAAACTGGCGCCGTTTTGTAATAAATATCAATAAAACGAACACGTAATTTCCGATAATTTTCTCATTTATGACCTATTTTGTTTTTTTTTACATTCTTCTTTTTTGTACATATATTATTAGTTTTTTTCAATTAATTCAAGTTCCAACCCAAAACCATATAGAGCAGCGACTCGTTCGAAAATGGCGCGCGTGTCCTTAAAAAATACAAAGCCGATGCGATTATCGATACATCATATTTCTTTTTATTTATTACGATTTATATATAGATATATATATTTTTATAATTCATTGTACATATCACGGGAGTTTTTTTTATACATACATTCATTTTATACACAAAAAACCGTCGATGATTTTTTTCTTCTCTCTTTCTATAATTTTTTTTTTTCTTCCTCAATGACGAAGAAATCGATTGTTCGCATTTCTCAATGGATCCTCGACGACTATCGAGTTACAGGCTAAATCGTAACCGGTTCGGTTGAATCTGAAGAAGAAAAGAGCGAAACATATGGGAAAAAGAAATGTCATTATGAGATTCTTCACCACTGATCTTCCAAGCGCACGGGGAAGCCCCAAATCCGTTCCTGGTGAAACAAACACCATGTCATTGCTTTCGGGACGCTCAATTGGCGTTATACTCCGACATTGCACGACTATCAGACCCATTGCAAATTTTCCAGGACTCGCACCACCGATCGTTCCGTTCGTCCCGTGCTGAAGCCAAAATGCCTGCAATTTCAATCACAATTTTTTTTATTTTCGTTTTTCTTATATTTTCCACAATATCTTTTAAAATTATTCCCTCGGGAACAAACAAGCAAAAATAATAAACAATTTTCAAAATTAATTTCTTATTAAAAATTTTTTTTTTTTCTAAAAATCCTGAATAATTTAGAATATAATCCTTGTTTTTTTTTCACATCGTCAACTAATTTCTTCACTTCATTTGATGGCTTGTTTTGTCATTGCAAGCCCTGATGAATATAATTAAGTGTAAAAAAATATATAAATTTATTTACATTCGCATTTTTTGTCACCATAAATTTAAAGAGATCTAAAAAAATTGTACTTTTTAATTTACAAATATGCATTTGCTTTCAGACTACTGTCAACAGTAGTTTGGAAGAAATTGCCATTTTGAGATATGTTTGGAACGCTATGTGAAGTATTTTTTAAATTTTGTTCTCACTTTTTTCACAATTGTTAAATTTTGTCGATTACCATTTTTTAGTAAATATTTTTTAACTGGAAAAATCCAAAATATCTCAAATTTGTCCTCGCAATTCTTATATCGTCTGATAAAAATTATAATACAGTAAAGAACAAAATCGTTAACGTTAACCCAAACAAAATAAATAATAAATACCTCGGAAGCACAAACGATTAATCGATGCATTATTTCCCATATTAGTACTTTCGACGCGACCTCAACAGCCATTTTGTAATCAATACGTAAATTCGATTGCAACAAATCTAGATGATAGGGTTCCAAGCTTCTGAAATGAAAAACAAAAGAAAAAAATAATCAAATAAAGAAAACTCAACATTTACACGAAAAAGTGATAGAATTTTTTTTTTTTCTTTCCTCCATGACGAAAACTTACATGGAAGCAAACAAATCGAGGGTGAAAAAAGTTATCACCAATTTCAGCATCACGAACATTATCGAATCAATGAATTCGGCCACGAAACGTTTCCATATTGGTGGTATGCGATACTCGTATCCTGCAAGGAATTCTTTCCTCAAATTATTGCATCAAAGCCGATAAAGAATAATATTAAACGAAAAATAAGTAAATAAATAAATAAGAGAATGACAATGATAAAGATGAATTATCGATACTACTGCGATCACGCAAAACCCAGACGCTACGCGAAAGCCACCGTGCAAAGTAGTTAATAAAAAATAAAAAATAATAAAAATCTAAGAAAACATGGAACAATTGGCAATTGAACAAATACACAAGACTCGCCAACACTCTGGATATCAAACAAAAAACCAACGACTCAATTATCGAGCGAATGTTTTTTTTTTCTCTTCGAGTTGTCGCTAAAAATCAGCTCTTGTCTATTTGTGGTCAAAACTATCGTGAAAAACCAAATAATCATTCGATTTTATTTCAACGTTCTTTCGTTTAATTACAATTAAAAATAGTTTTAATGTTTAGTAGAGACTGAGCTAATGACAAAACGATTCCATGTCGTAGTGACGACTTAAAAAGCCCTCGATGAAAATCTCACAGATGCAAAGAGCAAACAAGTACGATTAGAACACAAATAAACATTTAATTATACACAAACAATGTATGATGGAATATATGACAGCATAATTAATTTCTTATTTTTCACATCGCAACAAAAATTAAAATGAAGGATGCATTACACATGAAAAAAAAAAAAAAAAAAACACCCAAGCAGGGAAATTCTAATAATTCAACTCAACATTATCGAGACGAAATAAATGTCTGAAAAACATAAATAAAAAATTAACAATAATAGAGGCACTCGGTAGATTCAGTTCAAACGACAAAAATGCCACAAAATTTTGAACAAAACAATTGAAAAAAAAAAAAAACAACAATCGTATATTCAGATTTTTTTTTTGTTTCTATTGTTATTGTTTTTGTAGCTTTCGCGTTGCCTCGAGCATAACATTCATCGTATCTTGAGTTACAATCATTAAACTTTCTCGTAAGATGCATACATTATTGGAACCGTACAAAGTCGCGAAGGCACCACAGCGTGATTTTTTATTTATTTATATTTGTTATTTTTTTTTTTTTTACGAGAATGCAGCTTCAGTTTCTTTATGCAAAAGCTCTCTCAATCTTTCTTTCGTTCTTTCTCTCGCTCTAAATCCATGCTGTACCACTGTTGCGAAATGATGGATAGAAGATTCTTATCGTTTTTTTTTTTTTTTCTTTATTTTTCTCGTTTTTCTTTTATGACCTTCTACCTTCAGCTCTGGGTGGTTGGAACGGTACTCTAGTCTCTTGAGGCGTCCTTTGTCTTACCGGCTGAATATTTTGCCATTCGGGTGTACCAGCTAAAGGATTCGCGCCATTCGTTACTGGCGAACTACTCACGTTTGTCGTTATCGAAGCGATAAACGATCGGGCACCTGCAAATTAATCATTCAATGTTATTTAATTGAGAAAAAATTATAAAACTGGCTGGTGCAAGAATTTCTTCATTTTAAGGTATTTTTTTAAGTCATCGATAATACCTGGGGGCTGATCAAATATTTGTCCGGAAAGCACGTGGTAAGGAAACATTGCAGCAACGCTCTGCCATGCGTAAGCTTCCTGTAGCCATTTTTCTAATTTTATAAAATACTCGGAACGTTCCTCGCTCGTATAAGTGGTGCAAATTTTTTTGTTGTATTTTTCATTCCCATCCCGATTTTCATCGTTCAGGCCATGTTCCTTCTCATCGGCCATTATTCAAAGAAATCTGTCCAGGAGCAACAACAAATTTATGAAAATATAAAATTGTTTTAAATTACAAATGAAGTTATCAATTTTTGTTTCAGAAAATTTCAAGGGATAATCGTATTTCACAAAATTGTAATACGCTGTAAAAAATATTTGTAACATTCTATGTATTCACAATAATTCCTCCAGTAGATTGATAATTTATTTTAAAATTTAATTTAAAAAATTTAGAAAATTTATCATTACTATTATTACATTAATTTTAATACTTATAATAAATACAAACCTAACCAGCAGTTAAACTAAGAAAATTCATTTATAATAATAATTTTCTACTCCTATAAGAAACCAAATAATTGTAAATATTAGCAAATATAAAACTCTATTATAAATTTTCACTACATTTAATAGAAAATTTGTAAATAAACATAATCAATGGTTCAAATTGTGCTCGAGTTGCATAAATTCAGTGACTTTAATCTCATAAAATTTAGTTTTATCGATTCTTCCTAAATTCAATAAAAATCATTTTTTAGCACAATCGTATTTTTCTGAAAATTATCAACTTTATAAATTAATTTTTGCGCTATGTTGAGTATTTACAAACTTTTTATAAAATTCACATTAAATAAAATTTTGACAGTACAAGCGAATTTAACGAGAATCATAACAAATACGAATTACTACTTGCGTAAAAAAAAAAAATGGCAGCTCTATAGGTCAAATCATTTATTATTTAAAGAAATTCGATTTTTTTTAACGTTCACCCCACCATGCACGCATTTATTTAAAATGTTAATTTTCCGAATATTTCAAAAACGTTTTCGATACTGGCATGAAAATGGTCGAAAAAAAAAACATTTCGAGACAAAAAAAAATTTCATATGAGAACGCAACATTATTCCTGATTGTTGGGAAAAAAAACGTGGGTTGTTGAAATATTATATGTAGCGAGTGTACTTTGAACAATCGTCAATCTGTCATATTGGAAAATTCGTTTGTCACTCACAATTGTAAATTCTCGTTCTCACATGGAAAGCGTATTCTGAGGCGTTACGAAAAATTAACCTTCAACATGTGCAATAAAAATATCGATAATATAAAAATATTACGAGACAAATATTTATTTAAACGATCCACAAGCTGTCACAATTGAGAAAACTCAACGCAGAGGGTTATATTTAATCCAAAGAAATAATATGCTACTATAAACGTACTTGGCAGCCCCCACCACTCGGCAAAAAAATTACGTGCAGCCTGAACACTCCCAGAAAATAAAATATTAAAGAGAGACAACCATGTAAGAATTATTGTCTAACGAATTTGGACGCGGGGATAACAACAGCGAACTGTTTAACCGACCTGAACTTTATGCTTGAAGGAATGTAATGATTATTGCAAATATTTGAGTAATATTGATACATATAATGGGGTATTTAAAAAGTTAGAAGCGATGTGAATGTAAACTTTTACTCTACCAAGATATTCTGGTAAACTACGCGACTACTTCATCAAGTTGTAGCATGAAGAATCAATCAATATTCTATTCTTCAAGAGAGCTCTCAAATATTAAATTTAAAGTGCAAAGTGCTGCCATCTGCTGTTCCTGCCATCAACAGGTGACGTACACGCTTATGCGCTCCTCCGCCCATGCAGAGAGCGCTAGTATCGCATCGGTTGGCCGCCGCCATTTTAATTATTGCGCCGTCAGAGTTTACATTCTTTTTCTCATTTCCTCTTCCGCCAAGCGGTATGTGTCGTTTTGAAAAAATCAGGATAATTATCAAATTAAATCTGAGCAATCTTGCGAAACTCGATGATATTGTTTAACGTTCAATCGAGTTGAACATTCCTATGTTATTCAATCAATAGATATTAAGATCCGTTTTTTGCTTTGAGCTTTTCTCCGATCGTTGGATCGCGTTCTTTTTCTAACCTCAAAAAAAATAGACATATTAATATCTTCGTATCTTTATCAATATTTTTACAGTGAGACTCAAAAATCCACAATGGCAAAGTCTAAGAATCACACAAATCACAATCAGAGTAAGTACAATCGCAGTGAATCCGGTCGATCCGTGATTGTAAACGACACCCTCAAAATATACATATATATATCTATATATACATATATATATTTTTTATATTACAGATAGGAAAGCCCACAGAAATGGAATCCAGAAGCCGTCACACTGCAGGCACGAATCTACTCTTGGTGTACGTTTATCATGAAAATTTTCACATTGTTGGCCAATTTCGTGAAATTCATTATCAACGAATTCTCATTATCCTTTCAGATGGATTTGAAATTCCTGCGCAACCAGCGTTTTGCCAAGAAGCACAATTTGAAGCCAAAGGCACAATTGAAAAGGGCAGCAGAACGTAAAGCTACTCGTGACGCTAAGAAATAGATGGCAATTTCATTAATTATGAGTCAATAAAAAAAAAGAAAATTGAAAAAAAAATACCAACTGTGTAATTTATTTATTTGTATAGTTACCCAAACAGATTTAATAATCTGGATAATAATAATAAAAATAATAGTCATGTTAATATAATGAATTTTTGAACTTTGGTTGTTGCCAAAGTTGTCTCATTCAGCTGGAAATCACTTATCCACTTATATTTTGTATCCATATTTGAGCAGAATATAAAACAACCTCAAGATCAAGAGATTACATACAAAACACGTGGAATTGTGTGAGAAGAACGGTAAATATACGTGCATGTGTGTCAAAGTACCCATTTCTACACCTAATGCATTCTATACGCAACAGCAGATAGAAAGAGAGGAAGATAGTTTGATTCCAGTATGGCCGCTGTCAAAGTACCAAATAATTTTGGTAGTCCGGAATATTTTGATATTTCTGATCCTCCTGATACAATTTTTCTATTTAGTGGCAAGAGAAAATCGGGCAAGGATTATATTACGGATATTTTGCATAAAAGGTATTAAGAATTAGTACGCAAATAATTGTAATAATATCGAAGAATAAGAGCAAAAATTTTCTCCTTCCATTCATGTCTGCGCATATATATATTATTATTATTATTAGTGTTTTGCCCGCGTTATTAGAATTGGCAATGACAAAAGTGTCATCATAAAAATATCCGGTCCCATAAAAAGCCATTGGGCAAATGCATTGAACCTCGATCTAGATGGCTTGCTCAGTGATGGAGAATACAAGGAAAAATATCGGCTCGAAATGGCAGAATGGGGCCAACAGTTGAGAAACAAGGATTATGGTTACTTTTGTCGGGCATCTATAGACATGTATAATGGTATATATACACAATTTTTTCATCGTTATAAAATTTACATATATATATATTTTTGCCACATGCAGTAAATAACAAGCAGGCAGAACAATCTGCCGATTATAATGCAAAAGAATTTACTTTCTTGTCATACAATATTTTAACAACGTGTCGTAAAATATCGATTATTGGATTTTTATATATTTTTTTTTAAGTATAAAACTTGAAAAATTATTTAAAATTAAAGCTGATAAGAAAATGAAATTTCAAGTATCATAATTGATCTGCTGCTGCTTCATCCAAACATTGAACAGAACATGTGATTGTTGCTATATATTATGCATCAACAATCACAGACTCAGAAGCGAAATAAAAAATTTCCATGCATCATTTATTATTATTATTTTTCATCGACAAGAAATTTTTCATCTTTCGTAGGGAGAAGCAAGAAAATTTGGATCGTGAGTGATGTACGCAGGAGAACGGATTTAAAATGGTTCAAAGAAAATTATGGTTATCGATGTAAAACAATTTGTGTTACGAGCAGCCAGAAAACTCGTGAAAAGCGTGGCTGGATTTTTACCCAAGGTAATTAAAAGCCGAATAAAATGTATTTGACTATATATATATATATATATATATTTATATTGAATTTCAATATTTTTTTATCTGTACAGGTATTGATGATTCCGAAACTGAATGCGATTTGGATAATGTGAAAGATTGGGACTTGAAGATTATCAATGAGAATAATGATGATATAGAGGACATTTTACATTCTATATTAGACCTAATTTAGTAAAATTTATTATTAAACGATAATTATTACTTTTATACATGCTTGTGGATGTACAAGCAAAAAATATGAATTTGTAAATTTTTTTGAGGGATTCAATATACATATATATATATATTTTTTTGTTTTCAAAAGTTATGATTGTGTGTAATTCTGTAAAATGTGATAGCCGCTCCTCAGCGTTTTATTTCGCCGAAAATTTTGATCATTTTGAACAGACTGTGATGTATATATAATGCATAAGTGTCATAGAATGTACATGTGTGTTGATGTTAAAAATGCACGAGTTTTCCCGCGCTCTCGTTGCCATCTGTTGTATATATTTTGTACATACAGCATGCGCGTTACCGGATGCGCAGTTGACGCGCAGCGTCCGTGCGCACCAAGTCGGACTGAATTCTGTGTGTTATGTATCGTTGAAAGGAAGAAAGAAAGAAAGAACGAGAAAAAAAAAACGGCGAAAAGAAAAAGAGCCGCTGCTGCCACCGCCGTTCATTAATGGAATTCTCTCCTCGGTATATCCGTAAAAAGTGTACAACAAGAGCAACGTTTTATTCCACTATAAACGCAAGTGATTAAAAGCGTTTAATCGTGTCGGGGATTGTGGCCCATTTGTGAGTTACGTTTTCACATAACAATATGCATATATAGCAATTCGCACCCACTCACTCGCACCCCCTCGTTAAAATCGCCTTCGTTCGCGCATCGACCAAACAAGATGGCCGCCGAGACGGCCTTCTCCGATTCTATTTATTTCAACCTGTAATTCACCGTTGAAATTCATTTGGACGTAATATTGTTATTGTGAATCAAATAAACGACAAGCCTTTATTACTTATCGTCTGTGATATCTCTCGTTAATTGATTATTCATCGTGTTTTGTGGATACGCGGCAACGTACGAAACGGCGGCGCGCCATCCGACAAGTTATTTTGTCGTCAGCAAAGCCCCGCCAAGCAGACTTTACGTTTTTTTCTCTCCTCTCTGTTTTTCATTTTTTTTTCTTCCTTTCATCATTATATCCTCGTCATCATTGCGTGAATTAAGCTCGTTGAATTTTCACCAACTACAAATCGCGGAAGGACGGTGAGAGAGATGTATAGGACAGACTGGTATGCCTTGTTATTGTTGTTGCTTCTCCTTATCAACTGATATCGAATAACATTAAGAAACTGTTAAAAACAAAAAAAGTTGCGTACACGCGAGCCTGTAAATGTGGTTGCTGCTACCTCGTTATCCCGAACTTAGATGAATAAGTGCGCATCTGTATTATTCGACCGAAAATTCGGGCTAAATTGAGGTTATACATGGCGAATTTGGCCAAATTGTTGACAGTCAGCGAACAATTAAGTATGAAGTATAAGAATTCACTTTTTTTTTTTTACTTCTTCATTAATTCATTATTTGAGGTGAAATACGATTATGCATAAACATTTTTTTGCGAAAAGAAAAATTATCTTGGATAATAATATTTTAATCTCAAGCACAAACTACTTTTTGATTAAAAGTCAAAGTCTTGTGGTCTGTAAAATTTCACTACATAATTATGTCCAAAATACTCGATCGGTATTATAAAAATTGTAAAACTGTTTTATATAAATAATTGGGAATTTTATTCTCTTTGTCGAATAAATTGTAGATTTTACTGCTATTGCAAAAAAAAACAAAATTTGCTACAAAATTAATCATAATTTTAACTCCAAGCATTTCGATCAAAAATCAGCACTGTGACGTGTAAAATTTCGCTATTATTATGTCCAAAATACTCGATCGGTATTTCGTACCCCATTATAAAAATTGTAAAACTTTTTTATATGAATAATTAAGTATTTTATGTCCTGTGTCAAATAAATAATAGATTGCTATTGACAATAAAAATTTACTAAAAAATGCATCGTGATTGAAAAAGGAAGAGAAAGAGAGGCAATAAAATTTTATAATTTTTATTACATCAGATCGGTCGATATTCTTTTAATGATTAAAATTATTCACGTATAAATTTACACTCTATGTAAAAAAATACTGTTGAGGCTCACAAGTACATGGCAGAAAATTTAATTTTATAAAATTAATCTCTACAGTATGTCTGCATCAATATATATGCTATAAAAAAAAATCCATATTTTTGTAATGATTATTAATTAGAAATCAATACCAATTATCTGCTGTAGCCTGCTGGATTTTTTTTTCTTATGGTTTTTCATTCAACACTGTCTCAACAATTTTCAAAAATGTTCCTTCCTCATGATAAAAGTTTTGTTATCGTGAAAAAAAAAAAGTTTTCAAATTATCAATGCCAGAATACTTAAAATGTTCCGAAAAGTCGAAAAAATCAATTTAGAAAAAATGTCCAAGTGTTTTTATGTCTGCGTTGCAATTAAAAAGTTTAAACTTTTGTGACTTTGGGATGACGTGAACAATCAGCCTAAAGTTTTGCAGACAAGCAATAGAGCTGCCAATTCCTTTTCTTTGATGCAATTTTCCTGACGATTTTTTATGAATTTTCGTGACGTCCATTACAAATGACTATTAAAATACGTAAAATGAAACAATGTACATGAAAGATGTACAGCCTCGGCTAACTGTATATTATTTTGTTGGTTTTAGCAGATTGTTTTATTTATTTATTTAATCGTAGAATTTTATTGGGTTGCATTCAGGAAAAATTCTTTAAAAATAAAACAAAAAAACATTTATTACAACAATGTGACAAAATTTACTAAATTCTTGTCTTAAAAATCTTTATTTACAGAGAGGAGCGATATGTCTAGTTCGTTCGTGGTGGAACCTCGTGAAAGCACCTCCAAGAAAGATGATACCCTAATCATAGTAGTGAATGACGACGGAACAATTACCGTCGATCAAAAAACTTTGCAAAATTTGATAAGTAAGTTAACATTTTCCATACCATATGAAAAACGGCACCTGAACCATACAAACATCGGTCTTTGGAGTTTGACGACTTTTTTTCCCCTATTTAAAATGATTACAAAAATTCCTAAAAATTTGTCAATATACTTTGTAGAATAAATGACTTTACTTAATTTTGGAAAAAAATTAAGTTTCGTATCATTTTACTATCGAAGAATAATCAATAATTTGAGAGATGAATTTAATCGACTCGACACGAAAGACCCATTTTTGTACCGAAAGGGTTAGAACGAGCCTTTCGTTCATGAAATATTATAAGATTTATTTAATTTCGCCTGATTAATTTTTGCTCTTGTTTCTCTCTCTCTCTCTCTCTCTCTCACTGTGTATTTAAAGTGAATCAGTCGGATGCAAACGTGAGCGTAGTCAGAGTAGGACAAACAGAGGGAGATGCAGCAAATGGAGATTTGACACTGACGGTAGATCCGCCGGCATTTGAAAGAACCGAAACTCCAAGTATCGCAATAAATTCATCATCAACGACCGATGTTGCTGGATTGGTAGATCCTTTTATGGAAATGGATCCTGAACAGTTGGAGAAACTAGAAACGGCTTTGCAGAGTGAACAAGCTAAGCAAATACTTGGCGAGAATGTTACAGCTATGCTCGGTTCGTACATTTCTCTCTCTCTCTCTTTCTTGCTCTCATAAAAATTTTCCACCAAAGCAACTACAATGTTTTCTATTTCGTAGACATGTTGACGGTCGAGGAACAACAAAAATCCATCAAGTATTGCATCGAGCTTGATCATTGTTACACAAGCCGTTTGTCACCCGCCGATCCAGAACCCTCGGATCCATTACCAATCGCAAATTCACCGGATAACGATGATTTTGAGTACAAGCACACCGGAGCAACAACTCAACAACAATCGTCGTCGTCATCGTCTCTGCTTCTCTCTAGTGCAGCGGAGACTTCTAATAATGTTCTTGACACTACAACACCTCTTGCTCGTCCGAAACAATCAGCGAGAATTCTCGTGAGTTTTCGATATTTTATATTTATTATACATCAAAATTCTAGTTTATCCATATGTATTTATTTAAATTTAAATTTATATTTATATTTAAATTATATTTATATTATTTTTATCAATCAGACAAGAACGGTGGTTAATCGTGGTAGAAAAATTTCCGTTCCGGGTATTCAGCAACAAATTTCTGGCTCAACGCAACTGAGAAACTCCAACATTGTTCAACAACAGTCATTAAACAAAGGTAACGGTACAAGTGTTGAGAAAATCCGCGTTTAATCGATGATTTTGATAAATAAAAAAACGCTAAATGACATATATATTGTATGGGTAGGTGCCGATTTATTATCTTTGTCGTCGTCATCATCATCGTCAACGTCATCGACGCAAATTCCGAGCGTTCGACTCGAGGCCCAACAACAAGAACAAGAGGAAGAAGCAACGACAACATCCGAGTCGTCCGAGTCTGAGCCACCGTCTGACAATGATTCAGATTTTGGACCAAGAGGACCACGAAGAGGAAGCAGCGGCGGTGGCGGCGTCAGAGCTCGTGGTGGACGCAAAGGTCTGACCACACGTGGCGGAAGCATGACAGCGATTCGCCGACGTGCTGGCACCAATAAACAAATGGACATGGATCAGGTTCGACGCTTGGACATGGAAATGGCTGCTGCTGTTGACGCCATGAAAAGTCCAGACAAATTAGAAAGGGCAGAAAAATATAAAGCCGGAAAAGGAAAAAAAATGTTAAAAAGCCGCGAGACTGCTCGTAAGAAGGAATTTGAGGGAAGCTCGCGAGCTCATGCAACTCCTTCTCCAGCTTCAGCTTCTTCTGTCAAACCCTCGAACATCAATGAATCCTCGCCGGTAATACTAGAAAAACCACTTCAAACGACCAATCAAGTTAAGGCCAATCTCATAAATGCCAATATGATAAAAGGCGATATGATTCTCACAAAGCCCGGCCAATCGAGAAATAATCAACAACAAAAAGTACTTTTTGTACAAAAACGCGTCATGCTCAAAGCTAATGATGTGAAAAATGTCGGTATGAAGAAACAACAATCTTTATTCGTTACCAACGATCCAATGAAAATAATGCCATTGAAAATTCAAACGAAACTCGCCACTTCGGAGGATGGCAGGCTCGTTTCGGTAAGTGGAAAAACTCTTTTAGCACAACAACAACAACAACAACAACAGCCACAGATTCTAGCAACCTCAATATCGCCAGCGCATAGTCTCACTCTAGCCTCACCCGTTCTACAGGAAATTCCACAAACTAAAAACGCCCAACCATCACCATCGTCAACTCCACCATCACCGCCACCACCGCCATCTTGCAAATTACCACAGGTACTAAATGAACAAGCAGTAGAATCGACTCAACAATCCGTAAAACATTCCATTGCTATGACCCTGCCGATAATTAAAGCCAAAACATCGGAAGTCAAAAAAGAAAAAAGAAAATCTGAATCGGAACTGCTGCCACAAGCGAAACTCGAAGAATCTTCAAAACCTGTGGAGCTGAAAACTCCTGATGGTTAGTAAGAGTATTTTTTTTTTTTTTTTTTTTTTTTCACGCTCGTTGATAATCGATTAGACCCTTCGACGGCATTGACGCCATATGGCGCACGTAGTTTCTTTTTCGATTGACAGTCCCGATTTTCATTAAAAAATTGGTACTCTTGGGTTTTTTTGGGTGGCTGAATACGAATTTTAGGTCAAAATTCAATATGGTGGTCGAAAAAGTCAAAATTTGTCCAATAAGTCTCTTGAATATCCGATGACTTTTTTTTCTTGCCCACTGGGGCACAAACAGTGAAATTCCGCCTGCCGTCGAAGTGGTTAATGAGATAGGCATTTTTTTTATTTCATTTTTTTTTTTTTTTCTCCACCAGTCTCGAAGAAACATTTGAAAAAGGAACAGCGCAAATCTCCGGCTGTTTCGGCTGTTAGTTTGGGTCCGGCACTTTTTTCCACTCCCGATATAATTCGACGCGTTGGTTCAGAATCCAAAATGGCGGATCTTCCTGTAAATTCGACGACGGCAACGACAACGACGGGGAGTCTCGTTGATTCTTCTCCGGCTGGCAGTGTCAGCGCGATAACAACTTTAATTGAACCATCAAATCATCCTTTCGCTCAGACTGTCGGGATGAAAAAGAGTCAAGATGATAGCGGCTCCGTTGACATGGATAAACATAATTTGCATCAAGTATCTGCAGATTTAGAATTGCTCGTCAAATCCCAAATTGACGATCACTCGTCATTGACCCAAATCAGCAATGACGCTTTGAAAACACAAAATAAAATTTCAACGGCTGAACAACTTGAATCATCACTTGATCCTGGTGAGTTTTTTTCCCCTTTCTTTGTTTTTTCTTAAAAAATTAGAAATCAAATTTATCCCAAAATTATTGAGATTTTTTGGAAAGCATGAAAAAAAAAAATAGTCACACACACTTATTATGTTTGTTCGTTTTTGTATTTTGTTTATTTGTGTATTTATTTACATCACGAGATAGAGAATTATCGCTTTGATTTTCGTAATTTTTTGTTTTTTTTTTATTTATTTTTTATTTATTAGCAACAAAGACACCCTTAGCCGCGGATACTCCCGAGCTTACACCAACCAGCATGGCTCATGTTGCACCAGTTGTCCCCAATCAAATTATTTCCGAACAGAGTAAGTTTTTTATTATTTCATCTCGTTTGTCTCTCAATTACACCCAAATATCTTTTTCTATTTGTCGCAAAGGTGGAATCGAGGGAGAAGAGCATCTTCTCGCTACATTAGAGATGGGAGCTAGTAAAAACGAGGACGAATTACTCGCTGAGGCGCTTCTTCTTCAAGAACAATTAGATGTTGATCTTGGTGATCATGTGAGTCTCTTTTCACATTTTTTTTTTATTGCTGCAAAAATTCATTGAAAAATGAGTTTAACCCTCCGTAGTCACACTGGGTAGAGTCGATCAGTCGTTTTTTTCAGTGAAAAAGTGTTCTCTTTGCGCATTGACCTCTTAATAATTTTTTTTTAACATGTTGCCATTTGATTTGTTATAAATCGACTTTTCGTGCGTAATCTAGAATGTTCAAAGCATATTCCGTAATTTTTTCATCCACATTGGACGGATAGTTTTCTCACGATGGTTTTTTGAAACTGACTGGGTAGGATCGACCCAGTGTGACTGGGTTAAAGGGGGAAAAATACTGGGGAAAAAATACTGACTTTGTCGTGCAGGTTGCTCTGGTCGAGCCAACAGCGACAATACTAGAGCCCATGTTATCCGAATCGACTTTCGACACTCCACCGATGGAAATTGCAGAAAAATCGGAAATAAAGGCCTCGATAAAAACTTCAGAGTCTGTTAAATATTCAGAATCTCTAATGGCCGTTGTAACGCCACCGATATCACCTGTAATAGTATCAGCAGCAGCACAAACAGCAGCAATTTCTAAAGAATCATCCACACCATTGATTATTCACCCGATGAAAAAGCGTGACGATAAAGAACCGATACAAATTATTCGAGGCGGACGAGTTATAACTTTACCGCCGATCGAAGCACCGGCAACACGAAGCAAAAGGTTACAAGCTAAACCGGAAACAGCGCCAAAATTGTCTCAACAGTCAAAAAAAGAGGCTGAAAAAACTATGTATGTATTATTATTATAAATTAATGACAAACAAACAAATCAACCATGTAACTTTATTGTTTTTTTAGGTTCAACAGGAGACAAATTCAACAGCTTGCATCGCATCAACGGGCAAAAGATATTGTATTGGTGGTTAACGATGAGCATAATCGAGACGATTATGAGAATGATGATGGAATTGATCACATGAAAATTGTCAACGTCAGCAACGACGAAAAAAACATTAATGACGATGATGTTGACGACAACGACGACGACAACGAGGACGATGATGATGACGACGATGATGAAAATTCAGACTCTGAAGATGATCCCGATAGATTATGGTGTATATGCAAACGACCACACAACAATAGATTTATGATATGTTGCGATGTATGCGAGGATTGGTTTCATGGAAAATGTGTCCATGTGAGCAAAGCAATGGGTAAGTTTATCAATTAAATTTAATTCTTATGAAAATTTACTCAATACACATAAAAAATGGCCAATTTCTTCACTTCTGGATAAAAGTTATCTGCCGGATATCCTGAACCAAAAGCATTGGTTATCCGACGGATAACTGCATCTGCCAGATATCACCCTGGTGAAGAAATTGGATATAATTAATGCAAAATATCATTTATCTCAATAATAGGACAACAAATGGAAGAAAAAGGCATTGAATGGGTCTGTCCAAATTGCATTAAGAAAAAAGAACAAGAGACGACCAATACGAAGAAGAAAAAATCTCAGCGTCAATCATCGATGCCTGGAAAAACATTCAAGAATGAATCAGCTTCGTCGTCATCATCATTGTCATGGTCACCGTCATTGTCACCGCTCGTCACATCGACGGATCACTCAACTACGATGCAAAAAAATGTGACGACGTCCATGAGTGTCGGCTCGTCGACCGATAAAATAAATGTCGACGATACTCCTCCTGTTTCTACTGCTGCTGCTGCTGCTGTTGTTGCTGTTACTGCTGCTGCTACTGTCGTACCTGACAGCTCCAACACTGTCGCTTCCACTTTGACCGTGACACAATGTGTTGTGTGCAAAAAGGAAGCTAGAAATTCCAGCATTTATTGTTCAGACTCTTGCATCCTGGCGCATGCCCAGGAAACATTCACGAAAGAGAGCAAACCCGTAAATTCAACGGCCACAACAGCCACAGGAGCACAAATGAAAATTTTACATGGCCCAAATGATCCACAACAAAAATCACATACAGACGGAAGAGTTATAGTTTTTGAGAGAAGAACCGGCAGAGTTCTCACAGGTTCTGTAGAAAAAATATACATATATTTCTGATGAATTATAACCGAGAATTTTTTTTTACAAAAAGAGAATTTCTTTTTTTGTTTTGCGATTGCACTTTTGTAACGTTATTTTTATTGTTACAGGCAGCGAAGCTCCGACAACGTCAAACTTGAAAACGTGGCTTAAAGAAAATCCAACATTCGAGGTTGTTCGCCCAAATAATCTCAACACATTGCAAATTAGCGGTAAAACGGTGAAGGCCATTCAGACACATGGAGCTGGCAAACTTGTATGTATAAGAGATTTTTTTTATTATTATTATATATTTTTGTTGATTTTATTTTGTTTATTTTGTTTTGCGAAAATAATTTTGATATCTTCATTGGATTTTTGTCATCAGGTGAACAAAAGCATCGGGCAACAGGCAACATCGTCTGGTGGACAACAAAACAAAATGGTTTATACCAAAGTAATGGGTTCGAAGCAAACTGTGCTTGCTCCGAGTAACAAGAAGCTCGTAATAATTTCGGGAGGTCAGCAGCAACAGCAGAGAGCGAGTATTTCGCCCAAAACGATACAGCACAAGCAACAAGCATTGGCGGGAAAGAGTCCAAGTGGTGTAATGCGACAAACGACGATAAAAGTTTCGTCGCCCCAACAGATTAAATCACCAACAATCGCTACAAACTCGAAGCAAATGATGGGAAAAAAACAAGAAGTTGCAAAAGCTACCAGCACGTCTCAGCCACAACAGCAGCAGCAGCAGCTAAAATTAATCGTAAAAACTCCACCAGCGAAGAAAGCCGAACCAGAGCCAATAAGACTGAATGTTCGTAAAACTCTCACCGAATCATTAACAATACGAATAAAGGAGAGCGATGATCTTAAGCTCAAAGATGATGAAATAAACGAATTAGCATTGAGTATCGAGCTTGAACTTTACAAATATTTCCGTGACACCGGTGCAAAGTACAAAGCGAAATATCGTAGTCTCGTTTTTAATATCAAAGATACGAAAAATTTAACGCTGTTTAGAAAAATAGCCGATAGATCATTAACACCGGACGCTGTTGTCAGACTCAGTCCTGACGAAATGGCCAGCCAAGAGTTGGCCGAATGGCGAGAAAAAGAGACAAAGCATCAGTTAGAAATGATCAAGAAGAATGAGCTCGATCTGATGGCGCAAGCAAAATCGATCGTCGTAAAAACTCACAAAGGTGAGCTGATAATCGAGAATGAAGGCGGTATCGAGCATGTTGATCCAAAAACACCCGTCCAGGATATCGTGACGGCTCTCAATAGTCATGAATTGACCGGAACGAGCGATGATAATAAAACGGATAAATTAATCGACGATACAAAAAAGTCACTCACGACAAAACTTCCAGCATTATCTCTCGTTAACGCCGATGATAGAAAAAAGTTAAAAGAGGAGAGAGAAAGAGTGAGGGAAAAAGAGCGAGAAGAAAAGCCTGGATCAAAATCAATGATTGACAAGGAGAAAGCGACGAGAGGAAAAAGAGATCAGCAGCAAGAAGATAAACGAAGTCATCGAAGTAGAAGCCAAAATCGCCGAAGCAGAGACAGAGAGAGAAGTAAAGATCGTCGATCAACAACGACGAAAAGCGCCAAGGAGAGTAAACGCGACAGAGACAAGAATCGTGAGAGAGAGAAAAGCAGTAAGGAAAGCCGAGAAAAAGATAATAAGGAAAGAAGACAACAGAGAAAGGGTCATGGCAGCGATAGAGGAAGTAAAAGAGATTATAAGAGTAATAAAGGAGAAGGAAGGGACGAGGAGGATCCTGCTGTCACTGCTGCTTCTTCTTCATCATCTTCTTCTTCTTCCAGAGGAAATAAGAGAGAGGATGATAAAAAGAATCAAGAGGGATCGACGAGCTCGTTGCTCATGCAAACTCATGGAATTGAAGGAGAGAAACCAATCGAGGACAGACTGTGGCGTCATGTCGAGGAAGAATCAATGCAGAATAGCAATACGACAAACACGAGTTATCTCGATGGCAATGATTCAGATGTCTCAGACAGAGAGCCAAGCTCAACGGTCAATATCAAAACACCTGACATTAATGAGGAATCAACGGAAATTGTCACAGTTGCGCCATCGTCGCAGCAACAATCAACGAATAAGCAGAGCTTAAATAATCGAGATACCGGAATTTTTACAACAAGTCAAACTGTTTGGCGTGGTTTTGTCAATATGGCTGATGTTGCAAAATTTTTTATAACCGCCCAAGAAGTGAGCGGTCTGGCAAAAGATCTCATGGATGATTTGCCCGATACGGTGGACGTTGTTGGTAGAATAAGCCACGATACCGTCTGGGATTATATCTCAAAAATGAAGAAAACCGGATCTAAAGAAATTCTCATTATAAGACTAACAGCCGCTAATGATGAAGAAAAAATACCATATATAACACTTTACAGTTATCTCAATAGCAGAAGTCGATTAGGCGTTGTTGGAAATGTTTCAAAAAATATTAAAGACTTTTACATAATGCCATTCTCTAGACAGAGCGAAATACCCCCAGTTTTGTTGCCCCTTGTCGGTCCAGGATTTGAAGATCAGAGGCCTCATCTTCTATTGGGCATAATTGTACGAAACAAACGTAAACGGATCTCAACCTCAGCTCCGAGTCTCGCGATTCCCTCGAAAATTCAAAAAAAAGATCACGCTGATTCGTCAATAAAGGAAAAAATAAATTCCAGCCTGGCGCGTCATCATCATCATCATCATCATCATCATCAACAACATCAACGGCAAAGTCATTCACCATCACCAGATCGCCCGAGACCAATTCACAAAGGTCTCCTGCTCGAGTCACTTAGAGATAAGCAAACTGCCAATGTGACACAAATGACTCTTGAGAGTTTGAACAAAGCTCACATTGGCATGTCAACGAGATCGACGATTATCGATAATGCTGCAATCTCAAAATTAGTCCCCGAATTGTCATCGAGAATTGATCTTACCGGTTCACCGGTGACAGTGACAACTGGCTCAGCAATGAACCCCATTGCTGATGATGAAATCCTCGATGATGATGATGATGATGATGATGATGATAATGATAATAATGATGATGACGATGATGATGATGGTGATGATGATGATAATGGCGATGATGGCGATGAACCTTACAGTCCTGGTGGCGCTACCGATCTTGATGAACCCGAGGAGCCACCAATTCTTGTAAAATCGACTCCGACAACTCCGACCGCTGCCAATATCGCTGATGTCGCTGCTGCCGTTGCCGTCGCCGTTGCTGCTGTTGCATCTTCATCTTCAGCTTCCGTTCTCGCTACTTCCAGCATTCTCTCGCCGATAAAAAATTCAACCGAATTGCAACGGAAAATGGATGAATTGAATCGGCAAATTGAAGAACAAAAGCAACAAATACAGAGTATCAGCTCGTCATTTCTCGGCGATACAACGACTGCTGCTGCTGCTTCTATCACTACTACAACTATTACTAGTACCATCACGAATACCGCTACTCCCAGTGCTAATACCACCGTTAATACTCTACCGGTGAGCAAAATCTCAAAAATCGATCAAATAATCGATAATCGATTATTAATCGATCAAATAATTGTACATTATCCGAGATTCGTAAACTTCTAATCGCCATTGTTTTTATTTATTTTCATTTCAGGGCCTGGGTCTGGATCCTCCGGAAATTAGCGACATGGACGAAGCTTACAGTCCAACAGACGCACGATCATTTACACCTCCACCTCAGACAATAGCTAAATTTGCTCAGCCAATTCTCGACAAAGTCTCCGATATAACGATACCACCGAATCTTCAAGAAATATTAGCAAATGTAAAGCGCCAAGAAAGCTCCAAAGTTGATCCGTATCTTCCGTCAAAGCCGAGCGCGACTTTTCTCACATCCTCGACGTCAACGCTTTCCAGCCCCTCGTCGTTATACCCGATAAAACCAGCTGACAAGTATACACCAACATTCATCAATAAAAATAACAGTCCGTCGACCATAACAGCAAGCCGTGTAGATGGTGAAATTTGTTCATCGAACGTCGTCAAGGAGCATCAACAAACCAAGAGTACTCTTCGATCACTCAGTGACCTTGATTTGATAAAAAAAGCTGAGGAAGAATTGGCAGCGGTTGCCGCAGCCGATGCAGCTACCGCCTCGTCGACATCGTCCTCATGTAGGGATTCATCGATTATCCTCAAAAACGATTTGGCACAATCTCTCGGAATTCCTAGCATGTTTTCGTCACCACCACCGCCTCAGCCGCATCAACAACATCATAGGCAACATCAGCCACCGCCTCCGCCACCTCCACCACCACCTCCGCCTCCTCCACCCACATTGTTATTACCGACTGCAAAATGCAACAGCCCAGGATTTACCGGATTAGTCATGGATTCGATGGCGGATAAAGAAATTATCGATTATCCATCAACTCCGAGGACAAGTGGAGTTTTACAGTCCATCGCGGATAGCGAAAAAAGGACTAGCAGTAGCAGCAGCCTCGCTATGGAGCAACCAAAACCACCCGGTCTCGAAGACGAGGAATTACCAATTTTCCCGATGACTCCCCCATCGAGCGTCATTCTTGAGGCAACCAAAACGACAACTCAACAAAAATCAGTGCCGAAGAGCGGTATAGTGCTGCTCAGTGTCAAGCGTAAAGTCGGCGATGATGGTACAAACGCTCCTACCCCTGTTAAAACTCCAAGGACAAAGTCACGATGGGGTCAAGGACCCACCGAGTGAGCATGTGCTCTTTTGTCCCTTGCCGCCATTTTACGGACAATTTTTTTTGTTTTTCTTTGTTGTCTTTCTCGAAATTGAGCTGTGCTTGCCGACGACGACTCCGCGCCATCGAGCGCCACTCTCGAGACAACCAGAACGACAATTTCACAAATATCAGTGCCGAAGAGTCCTGCTTTAGTGTCAAGCATAAAGTCAGCGATAATGGTAGAAATACTCC
The DNA here is from genome assembly GCA_963669185.1 of Dyspetes luteomarginatus. NCBI lineage: Eukaryota > Metazoa > Arthropoda > Insecta > Hymenoptera > Ichneumonidae > Dyspetes > Dyspetes luteomarginatus. The sequence continues at coordinate 2,729,184 of OY769910.1, read as the reverse complement.
TATCCCTGTTAAAACTCCAAGGACAAAGTCACTATGGGGTCAAGGACCCACCGAGTGAGCATGTGCTTTCTTCTCCTTGGCCGCCATTGTATGGACAATTTTTTTTAATTTTTTTTATCGTCTTTCTCGAAATTGAGCTGTGCTTGCCTTTTTGAGAACGATCGCGCTGCTCCCATAATTCTCACTTTCTCTCTCGTCGATGATAAAATGAAACTTTGAAACGTGAAAATGAACGTTCTCAATAAACACTCGATGAAATTACATCGATGTTTTATACGAGTTTCCTCATAACAGTGGATCTGAGATGTTCAATCGCGCATTGCGACAAAACGAGAAAACAAAATGAATATGAGATGAAAAATATAATTTGGCGATCGTCATTTCCTAGAAAATAAAGTCTTATTTTCCTTTTATTAAGATATTCGAATACTTGACACTCTGATGTTGACTCGAATTTTTCATGCAATTCATTTGAGAGAAACGATCGCCATTTAAAGAAAAAAAAAAAAATAGCATCCGGTAAATTGATACAATTATTTGTTTTCATTTATTATTCCGCATTTGTGACCAAGTAGAATTACTTCCGCAACGCGATGTACAATTTACCATTAGTTGCAGCAAAGACATTGCGCATCAAATCTCGATTAATCAAATTGCGTTTGTCGTTTGAGCTTATTTTTAACGACAGCACTGTAAATACCAAAGTAAGCGCAAAAAGAAAGACATTCTATTAGTCATGTACTTGCTCTGTTAATGCTTTTTTTTTTTCTTTTCTTCAATTCTTTTTTCTACTCTCTCGCGAATAAAATTACTTTCACGATTATACTTGACTTGTACATAGCATAACTGATAGTGAGGGGAAAAAGCTGAAGATGATAACGAGTGCAAAGAAAATTCGTGGGTTTATTGGGGGAAAAAAAAAATGAGAAAAAGCGTTTTAGTATATCGGGGAAAAAGTGGCGCGTAATTTGAAAATGTGTATGTGAGCTATACGTGTGTGTGTGTGTGTGTGCATACCGAAGAAATGATATTTTTTAACTAAACTACTGGCTTAATTGATCACTTGATTTTGAGTTTGTACAATTTTTGTCTCCTTTCGATTGGATTAATATCTCTCATGTGTACTGCAGATAACACCTGCGCGATAAAATTTCATGCTTATCATTGACATTTTAAGCGGCGGTAAAGGTGAAAACCCTCTCAGTTGGTTGTAGCTTGTAGAATCTATGTAATGGGAGAAAAAAAAAAGAAATAACAGAAAAAATTAAGTAGATCCATTCTATACTCTATTTCGGTGATGCAATTCTGATATACGATGAACGCGTAAAATCCCAAGTGTGTGCGCGTACATATTATTGTTGGTGTATATTATTAATTATAGAGATGTATACACGAGTATGTGTAACTTTTGAAATGAATCCGAGAATGTCTAACATTCGTTTCTTTTCAATATGACGGATCACACCCATTTTTTTTTTTTACCGTCTTTTCGATCAGTTTAAACATTAATGAATATATATATATATATATACACATATATATAGTATGAGAATAGACGAAAAAAAACATTTAACTACTTACCCATCATCCAGCACGAGACGAGAACAAGAGAACAAAAAAACCGATACTTTGTGTACAAACATCTTCCTCGGTCCATCTTCCTCATTTTGCTTTCCAGTGGAAGAAATCAAACCAGACCACGTTTTTATAAATAATGATGATAATAATAATACATACATAGCAGAAAATCGCATAACTCGTTATTCATTATTATACCGTATGTATTTCATTCGAATTACCATGTCGAAAGAAAAAAAAGTATCGATTGTTTATTTTGTCTTCCAACCCTGTGCTGTTGTGGACCATTTTTTTCTTGCACAATTTTCTCATGTAACGATTAATTCAATTAAGTCATGAGATACATTTGGTTAAAAGTGTATCCAACAAAAATGTATTATTTGTACTAAAATTCCATGTAGCAAAATTCCATGGGTGTCCATAATAAAAAAGTCTTTTGAAAACAAAAAAAAAAAAAGAAACAGAATGGAATTTCTTGTGTAGCGATGAATATAAATTTTCTACCTATATTGGAAAATTGTTGATATGAAAATTTCCGATATTTTAATATTACGTTTACATTATTGAGACGAATATAATTTTTTCCAGGTCTGTATGTGAGTTTTTGGCACCGCTGGTCGGTAAGAATTTTTGTGCCCTCTATAATAGCGATTAGAAAACAAAAATGCCTCTTTTTATCGTTTATCGGTAGTTACTTTTTCTTTTTAGTGCCACGAGTCGGGGGAGGGGGGGCGATAGCGCGCGCCTAAGAAGATTTTCAAGATGGCGGCCAATGGCGGCGATCGCTCCAGAAATGTTATTGAGGTTATTTTGTTGGTTGTTCCGTTTTACACCGATAATTCGATAATATATAAGCGCAATTGATACATTGTATATAATATACGTGATAAGGCCAGTACTACAAGTGCAGGTGAAAATTGCGGTTTTGTAAAACACTTGAGACAAATGTCGATATAGATTGTGTGTGCAACAATAATCAAGCAGCAGCAACATGAATGACGGTGATTCCATCTACGGGACAACTTTGTCCCAGGAGTCGATGAAAGTTATTGCCGAAAGTATCGGTATTGGTAATTTACCGGACGAGGCTGCTAAGGATCTTGCCGAGGACGTCAGTTACAGACTCAAAGAAATCATTCAGGTATGCGCATACATGATTATCGAGCCAGCCGCGAGCTTGTTTACATTTTTCACTCGTTCAATTTTCACTCAATAAACAATCGCATGATGCAATTCCTAAAAATGTGCTTGATACGTACATCTTGTATTGATAAATCGTGTGTTGCCTCGTATCTTTAGCATTTTGATTAAAAGAATTCACAATCAGACGAATTCGTTGCTTATTGCGATTATTGTATGATAGACACAGGTGCAAGAAAGATGGCGCTGGTGACGCTCGTGGCGGGAGCGAGAAAGATATACGTACACAGAGAATTGCGTTGCCCTAATACCATAAATACCATATATGTATAGTGATATACATACAGTTGTAGGCGCAAAACTGAGAATCAATCGCTGTCCCCATCTCGAAATTTATGGCAAATTACGATAGAATTATGTTTTTAATTTTGTTTCTTCCGATTGCAGGACGCAGCGAAATTCATGAGGCACGGAAAGCGTCAGCGTATGACGACTCATGATATTGATCACGCACTGAAGATAAAAAATATCGAGCCCACTTATGGATTTTTCTCAAAGGATCACATACCATTCCGTTTTGCATCTGGTGGTGGCAGAGAATTGCACTTTGTCGAGGAAAAGGAGATCGACCTCAATGATATGTTATCCATGTCAGGAGGCCAAACATGGCCCAAACTACCGTTGGAAATAACACTCCGAGCTCATTGGCTCTGCATAGACGGTGTGCAGCCTACCATTCCGGAAAATCCACCTCCTGTCTCCAAGGGTAAAGAGATGAAAATTCAAAATAAAATAAATCATAAAGATAAGAAAAATTATTCGTAAATTAAATTTTCCCTATTTCATTGTTAAAGATTCACAAAAATTAGAGAGCGTCGATCCTACGAGTAAACTTTCAGCAAAGAATCAAAGTATGGGTGTGGGTAAGCCAGGCGGTGGTGGAAAAAGCCAAAAGCTTCGAAATGTCGAGACCGTTCATGTTAAACAATTGGCCACTCACGAATTGAGCGTCGAGCAACAATTGTATTATAAGGAAATAACAGAAGCTTGCGTGGGCGCGGACGAGGGAAGACGAGCCGAGGCTCTTCAATCTTTGTCCGCAGATCCGGGACTTCACGAGATGCTCGCGAGAATGTGTACATTTATTGCAGAGGGCGTTCGCGTCAATGTCGTACAAAATAATCTTGCGCTTCTCATTTATCTTATGAGAATGGTCAAGGCGCTTCTTGACAATCCGAGTCTTTATTTGGAAAAATACGTGAGTTATCAAACGGCCTAATCGACTATCGAATCGTAAAATTTATTTCTTTCTTTTTTTTATTAAAATTTATTCGACAGCTTCACGAGCTCATACCGTCCGTCGCCACGTGCATAGTATCACGACAATTATGCATGAGGCCCGAGCTCGATAATCATTGGGCCCTGCGTGATTTCGCCTCTCGACTAATGGGCCAAATTTGCCGTAATTTTAACACATCAACGAACAACGTTCAGACAAGAGTGACTCGTATGTATAGTCAAGCTCTTGCGAGAAATAGCCAAGTGAGTTTAATTCTCAGTTAACATTTTTTTTTTTCGTTTTTCTCACATTAAATTGCGAATTAATTCTCGTTTATCAAACACGCAGACACCTCCGGCTTCGCTTTACGGAGCAATCGGTGGTCTGTGCGAGCTCGGACCGGAAGTTATCAAAGCTCTGGTCATACCAAAAATCAAAGCAATTTCTGAACGTATCGAGGGATGCGTCGAGGGTGCTGCTCTCTCAAATGCTGACAAAAATGCCGCTGGACACATAAGAAATGTTTTATTGGTAAAATTATATGACTTAATTTATAAATAAAAAGCATAAAACAAAATAATCGATTATTCTCGATTGAGAATTTTAATTAAATTCAATGATTTTTTTTTTTTTTTTTAGAAATGCGTTGCGCCAGTTCTCCGAACTATACGATCACCGCCTGATTTTGTCGAGGAATATAAACAGGAGTATGGATATATTGGACCGATGCTGTGCACCGCAGTCGCTAAAGCTCGTACCCAACCGACCGCTCTGACGTCATCGTCATCATCAACCACCACGACCCTTACGACGACACCGACGACAACGACAACCCCGCCAACTCCAATTACGACTCTAACGACAGCTACAACACTGACGACATCGAGTCAACAAACTCCTATCGTCGCAACGACCACCGTCACATCCGCGGCCGCAGTCGTTGCCGCTGCTGCTGCCGCCAAGAATATCGTTCAAGCCGGTGAGTGACCATTTTATAGACGATTCTCGATTCTCGCGTCAAGCCAATTCACGGTGCATGCCGATCGGTTGGGATAAGTGAGAAAAAAAATCGACACGAAGGAGAGTAATCCACTTTTATGATTGTGACGTAAGAATTGAAAAAAATAATAATCAGACGAATGACATTGTGATTTAGAAAATATTACAGTTTCGTCAACGTCGATAAATTCGGTGCAACAGCAACAAACTGGAGGACGTCCTATAATGCTCGGTACTGGAAGAAACGCAGCTGTAACTCCAACTGGTGGTGGACAAAAATTTGTTATTCTTCAATCACGCTCGCAAACTCCGACAATTTCAGGAATTGCGAATAATATAATACAGCAACCACAGACGAATCCACATCCCCCACAGCCCCAAATTCAGCAACAGATCAAAATATCTCAAGGTACGACCTCGGTTCAACAACAAATGAAATCACACTCAATTACGCAGCAGCAGCAGCAACAACACGTTAGTGGTGGCACAGCGACAATTCCGAAGAGAGTTGTTGTTTGCGTCGCAAACAATACTCATGTGAATACAACAATCGTATCTCAGGTAATAGAATTAAATCAAATGGCCCAAAAAAATAATAAAAAAAACATCTTACGTTAAAAAAAATTTAATTTATTTCTGCTCTCTTCTGTTTTTTAGGCAAATTTAACGGTAAAACCACAAAATATATTTGTAACGCAACAGCAGCAGAGTGTCGAACGATCTCCTAGCCCGGTCGACGACCACACGTTTTTATGATTGGAAATTTGAAAATTTTTCAAGCAAAGAATGATAAATTATCGATCAGGCAGTTAATGCTGATACGAAAATTTCTTCAATATAGGTAAAAGAATTTCATAAGTTAAACTTGAGAATAGTACAATAAATACATTTTGTACATGATTTTCTATTTTTTAAATTAATTTTTCATCATGTCGGATCCTCTTTTAATCCACTTCTTCGTCCAAAAGTCTCGGTTCAACGCGTTTATTTGGACTCTTCGGATTGTCGATGCCGACTCGCGACAAAATTCCTGAGATTCTTGGCCATAACGTCACCGGTTTGACCCAACATCTTATCAAAGTGTCCATTTGGATTGACAAATAGAAGCTCGTAAGGACTTCCAAATTCCTATTAATGAGACAAAAAAGAAAATGCCAATTAACCAACGCAATTTGCAATTGATAATTTTCATTATCATCGAACATACCACCATTTGTCCATTATCCATAACTAGTACTCGATCACTATCGATTATCGTGTTCAAACGATGAGCGATAGTAATAACTGTGCAGTTGACGAATTTCGTTCTTATAGTTTTCTGAATCAATGCATCGGTTCTACGAATGAAAAATATGAAAAAATGATAATTTTATCGTAATGTATCGTATCGTAAGCAAATGAGTTGAAAAAATCAAATAAATTTGGTCATTACCGGGAATCAATGTTGGCCGTTGCCTCGTCGAGAACGAGTACGCGATTATTCCGTAATATTGCTCGTGCGAGACAAATTAGCTGTCTCTGTCCAACGCTGAAATTTTTTCCGCCCTCTGTGACTCTGTGATCCAATTCAGCATCGCTCAGCTCAACTTGGCGTAGAGCGTCCCAAAGCTCCGAATCTGGATATTTTCCGAAAGGATCGAGATTGTATCGCAAACTTTCTGAAAATAGTACCGGCTCTTGGGGTATTATTGAGATGCAAGAGCGAAGTTCCTCGAGTCCAATGCTAGCCGTGTCACATTCGTCAATCGTGATTTCACCTTCCAAGCCATCACCGACCAGCCTGAATAGGGCAGCTATTGGAAAAAAATAAATAAAATTACTGATGGTGGTGGCGCTGCTGTAAAAAATTGTCACAATCGCTCAAAAGTTTTGCACGGAAAGAAATAAAATATTGAAAAAATCATATATAAAGCAAATACGATTCATGTAAAATTATTAAAGAATCGTAAAAAAAAGTATTTCATCATAATTTGTAATGAATCATACATTTTATTCATAGTTATTTTAAATTTTTGCTCTATGCTTGCTGCGTAAAGTCACTTTAGGGCGGCCATATTAGTTCAAATCTCGAACAATTTTAAATCCGCTTTTATATTTTTCTACAATGCAATGCTTTTAATTCAGGATTATGTCCCAGGTTGACGAAAAAAAAACACAAAATTAAAGAAAAACTTGCATAAAAGACTTGTCTTGCCGGCGCCAGTCCTCCCAATGACCCCCACCTTCCAACTAGGTTCGATCGTCACGTTCAAATTCTGTTTATTTTCGTGATAATTAAAAATTATTAAATTTCCATGGCTCTCTGGCTCCTCCATTATAACAGCATCTGTACGAACCTTTAAAACTGGTGGATCTTCCAAATTGTATCTCATCGATACATTTTTCATCTGGATTCGTCCGCTGTCCGGCCATGTAGCCGGAGGAGGATCTTTGGACGTCATAGGACCCTCTTTGGGCAAATCTGTGTATTGCAAAACTCTCTCAACGGCGGTCATTTGAGACTGAACTTCAGCCGATTGTTTTATACCAAATTGGAGCATTCCCGTTAGAATCAACGATTGAGATATTGCCAGACCAACGTATCCTCCGAAAGTTTCGCCTGTGGGTGAGTTTAATTTTTTAATTTTTTGTCAATTACTCGAAACGATGTGTTTTTTTTTTCATAATGTGTGTAATGTTTAGATACGAATTACGAACCTACGTCGATCATTATGAAGGAGAAACAAACGCATGAAACAAATAAGCAAGAAACAATATCGAGGGCCAGACCGAAAGACGAAGCTGTTGCAATGTACAAATACCATGCACTAGTGTGAGCATCCTGGCAATGATCAAATTCCTTGCGCAATATTTCCTGAATATCCTTGCCGCTGCTTCTTATAGTCGTTAGGCCATTCATAGTTGCGCTGATATGCGAAAATACCGGACTTTTCGCTGAAATTTTAACGATATCTTATTATTATTTTTATCATAATCGCTATTATTGTCCAAAAGTTTATTAACACTAGAAATACCAGACCGGTCAAAATCACTGGTTTTACAATTTTATTTAAAAATTCTTACTTCATGTTACATTTTTATTCCCGCAATGATATTAAAGCGACAACTAAAGGAGTAATATAATGATTTTTATTTTATTCAGCGAAAATCAAATTAATTTTGCATCATGGCACATTTATACCAATATCAGACCTCGGTAGTTCTAGTGTTAATGCATTAATGATAATGTAGAGACGTACCGACTCCCTCGATACGTTTTATATCCTGTGCCGTATTGAGATAATAAATTCTCACCGTATAAAATATAATTCCTATTATAATCATTGGTATTACCATCCAATGATTCACAAGAGTAATCATTACGAGTATTCCCATCATAACGAGAAAAATTTGCACCGCCTCGAGCATAGCTTTTGGCAATAATTCGTCCATCGCGCCAACATCCTTTGCAAATCGATTTAGGATCCTTCCTTAATTGAAAAAAAAACGATAATAATAATACAAGCAATTTAAAGGTAAAAAATATTTATCTTTTCACAGAATCGCCATCACTCATTGGTCTTACCAGAGGGATTCGTGTTGAAAAAACGCATGGTAGCCTGAATTATATTGGCAAACATTCTATTGTGAAGAATACGTCCGGATTCGGTGGAAATGCTCATAAAAAGAAAACTACGGGACAATACCAATATTATGCAACCGAATATGCAAGAAGTATAGACGTAAATGGAGTATATGGTGGGAAATAGGCCATCCTCATCTAGAAGACCAAAGTACGCGAAAACTGTGTCATTGACAACAGCATTGTACTCGCTGATTGGTATTCGAATTTCAGGATTATGCAGACTCCTTCGAACTGCCTCCATATTTGTCCAATAACTCAGCCAATAATCACCACCGCTCGTTACTACTTGACTGATAATCAGGTTCAGTATGAGTACCAAGAGAATAAAAATTCCACCACCGGCACGAAAATAAGAACAATAAACACGACCGGCCAATCTTCCAGTTGCCATTGATTCTTCTTGACTATTACCACCACTTCCGTTTCCAATTACAACATCCTCCTCGTTTGTTGGCTGCTTGTGATGAATGGAAAAAGAAAAAAAAAACACATCAAACGGTTCTCATAAATTGTGTAATCTCACTCAGGACTTATACTCACGAAATAAAAGCTGTCCTGTGATCGGCAAGATGATAATCTTTGCAATTTTGATGATTTTCTTGGAGATTGAAAATCTGATAAGGCCGGTGGAATAAATTTTTTCTCATGCACGGATAAAGATGGCTCATTTTCTCGGATATTTATTTTATCTTCAATTGTAATTTCTTGACTAGAGCAACGAAAACTTGTCCACTTGTCAATGGAAATTCTCTTTGTCTCGTTGTTTGATCCGTAATTATGCAATTCGGTTTGTTCAATATCATTGGTCGTGGTCATCTCGCTGTCTAGATCTTCCGTCACAATCGGGGCGCAGACCGATGCCCTCTCCATTGCCTTTTCTTCTTCCATGCGATCAAGCATCTCTTTGAATGCGTCACTCGATCTTAAAAGCTCATCCCACGTACCTTGATGCCTCGCCGTGCCCTGATTAAGTTAACAAAAAGTTAAGAACAAAAAACAAAAGAAAAATGTTGACAAAGCTATATCGCTAATATCATAAGAAAAAAAACTCACACGTTCCATCATAACAATCGTATCGACCCGTTTCAGATATTGCAACTGATGAGTGACGAGAATACGAGTTTTATCACCAAGATAATCGAGGATACAATTTTTGAACAAATGACGACCGACCTGAGGATCAACAGCACTCAATGGATCGTCCAGAAGATACAAATCGGCTTGACGGTAAACAGCTCTTGCAAGATTTATTCTTGCTCTTTGACCACCGGAGAGTCCAGCTCCTCTTTCACCGACAATCGTCATATCGCCCTCTGGCAATTGACGAAAATCACGAAGTAACGCACAAACTTTTGCTACTTTTTCATATCGAATTTTTTCATATTTTTGGCCAAACAATATATTATCACGCACGCTACCGACAAATAACCAAGGATCCTGACTCGCGTATGATATACTAAAATTTGGATTGTCCTTGATGTAGCCTCGCTTCGAATTGAGACCGAAATTTTTTTCATCGTTGTATTGCAACAACGAAACCGTACCAGCTCCAATTGGCAATTCTCGAAGTAAAACATTGAGAAGAGATGATTTTCCACAACCAACTGGACCAACCAGAGCGCACAATTTGCCACTTTGAACTTTCATCGAAACATCACAGAGGGTCGGTGGTAAAATACCATTTAACCAATTTGCCGATATTCTGTGCAATTTTACGGTAACGGCTTTTTTTCTACTCTCATCGTGTCCCGAATTTTCGTTCATTTCTTCCGAAAATTTATCAACGGCAGCCTTATTTTCCATCTCATTGTCATTATTCGTGACCTCGTCGAGTAACAGAAAATCCTAACAAATCATCATAAATATTATTTGACACGATCGAGGAGGTGAAAAAAAAAAAAATCATACGATATATCTTATCGCGCGTTACTTACCTCGAGTCTTTCAATCGAAACACGTGCCTCGCCACACATTATCAGAGCTTGAGGAAACAATATCGCGGCACTCATTTGAAGAATATTAAAATAAGTCGCTAATGCAAAAGTTATCTGTGCGGTCAGAGTATTGCCCATAAGAACGAAAGATATGAGTGTGAGAAAGAGCGTTGTTCGTTCAGTAAAAACCATTATGCCAAGATAAAGACCACGAAGATATGCCAATTTTCTTATAACTCGTATTTCGCAGGCTCTCGTGTACGATACTATTTTCTCAAATGGTTTTTCCCAAGCGTACATCTTCAGGACCTGTCGGCACGTTAAAAAAAGACAACAACAATTACTTCATTTGTTGGGGGAAAAAAAAAAGAAAAATAAGAAGAAGATCCGTAAATAAAATCAACAAAGTTCAAAGTTCAAAGTTTATAGAATCACAAAACCTGGACTCTGCTTGAGGCTTGAAAAGTTTTGCGCTTCTATGTATATGAGATTTTTATCTTCTTCATTGATAAAATTAATTATGCGAGCTCGAACCTGAATTCCAGCTATGAGCTCGCTCATCATTTGTACTCGACGATCCGTCAGCTTTGCCGTTTGTGATCTGAGTCTGCCGCTGACTTTGCTCAAATGACCTTGAATGGGGACTCCTAGTAAAAGAAGACTTCCTATGCCAACGATCGTACTCACACCAACGCTCTGCCACATAACGTATCCTACAACGACCACCTGATAGACACGTACAACGAAAAAAAAATCATTTTAATTATTTTTTCTTCATTTTATCAACTCTCGTTGTTTTTTTTTTTTGTTTTTTTTTTACGAATTTCATTGTTTTACATACTTGAAATGGCATAATCCATACATAATTGAGATAAAGGGGAAGAGTATCGAAACGATTAACATCATTACTGAGAAGATTGACTACTTGTCCGGCTGCGGTTCGATCGAGGGCTGATTTACTCAGACGCAATGACTGTATAAAGACAAGAAAATTTTAACGCATTTTTCCTCATCTTTAATTATCAAATAAATAAAAAAATCTCTCTTCTACTCGCTGAACGATCTACAGCTACGCGACAAAATTTATTATTTGCATTTCAATCCTCAATGTCGTGTATGCACAATGATAAAAAAAAAGAGGCAATATAACAAAAAGCGAACGAACGCCGAGCTCTTATCTCTCTCTCTCTCGCTTTTATTCGAAATGATAATACGCGTGTGTTGTATTAAAAATTCCATCACCTCGCGCATCGTTATCAATAATTATTTCATGGTGTTTTCGATTCACCTACACTCGGCGTAACTCATGCATGCAAGAAAAAGAGAGAGAGAGAGAGAGAGCAACCCAAGCAAGTGCAAGGCGGTGTAGGGTGAATCGAAAAAGGTATTATTTGAAAAAACGCCCTCGCTCTCTCTCTTTTCCGACATTTTCTTTGCAGATTGTATTTTTTTTTTTGCTATAATTAATTTTGATTATTATTTTGCAGGATTTTCTTCAAACTCTCTGACCTTTCAATAGACGAGAGAACAGCAGGCGACCCGAACGTTAAAAAAAAGTGCAAGGTGGTGTAAGGGTGAATCGAAAAAGGTATTATTTGAAAAAACGCCCTCGCTGTCTCTCTTTTCCGACATTTTCTTTGCAGATTGTATTTTTTTTCGCTATAATTAATTTTGATTATTATTTTGCAGGATTTTCTTCAAACTCTCTGACCTTTCTATAGACGAGAACAGCAGGCGACCCGAACGTTAAAAAAAAGTGCAAGGAGGTGTAGGGTGAATCGAAAAAGGTATTATTTGACAAAACGCCCTCGCTCTCTCTCTTTTCCGACATTTTCTTTGCAGATTGTTTTTTTTTTTGCTATAATTAATTTTGATTATTATTTTGCAGGATTTTCTTCAAACTCTCTGACCTTTCTATAGACGAGAGAACAGCAGGCGACCCGAACGTTAAAAAAAAGTGCAAGGAGGTGTAGGGTGAATCGAAAAAAGTATTATTTGAAAAAACGCCCTCGCTCTCTCTCTTTTCCGACATTTTCTTTGCAGATTGTATTTTTTTTTTTGCTATAATTAATTTTGATTATTATTTTGCAGGATTTTCTTCAAACTCTCTGACCTTTCAATAGACGAGAGAACAGCAGGCGACCCGAACGTTAAAAAAAAGTGCAAGGTGGTGTAAGGGTGAATCGAAAAAGGTATTATTTGAAAAAACGCCCTCGCTGTCTCTCTTTTCCGACATTTTCTTTGCAGATTGTATTTTTTTTCGCTATAATTAATTTTGATTATTATTTTGCAGGATTTTCTTCAAACTCTCTGACCTTTCTATAGACGAGAACAGCAGGCGACCCGAACGTTAAAAAAAAGTGCAAGGAGGTGTAGGGTGAATCGAAAAAGGTATTATTTGACAAAACGCCCTCGCTCTCTCTCTTTTCCGACATTTTCTTTGCAGATTGTATTTTTTTTTTTGCTATAATTAATTTTGATTATTATTTTGCAGGATTTTCTTCAAACTCTCTGACCTTTCTATAGACGAGAAAACAGCAGGCGACCCGAACGTTAAAAAAAAGTGCAAGGAGGTGTAGGGTGAATCGAAAAAGGTATTATTTGAAAAAACGCCCTCGCTCTCTCTCTTTTCTGATATTTTCTTTGCAGATTGTATTTTTTTTTTTGCTATAATTAATTCTGTTTATTATTTTGCAGGATTTTCTTCAAACTCTCTGACCTTTCTATATACGAGAGAACAGCAGGCGACCCGAACTCTCATACCGATCTGTTGAGCATCGAGATTCGTGTGGTGCATAATGAATGTGATGCTCAATGTCGTGAGGACGAGACCAGCTGCATAATAAAGCGCCTCGTTCCTAGTTGGTATTTCATTCGGATCACCACCACTAAAGTGCTTGATGACCCAACCTTGAAAAATCGGCTGCATCGTTCGTAAAACTATCGCTTGTAGCATCATGTACATACCGACAATTAGATACTTGAGCCAAAAGGTTCGTAATATTGCTCGAGCCAAACTTGGCCTTTGAACTTTTTTTATCTTCTTTCCATCATCATTAAGGACATACTCCGAGTTTTGTAATTTTTCAAGCTCTATTCTCCATTCTCTGTGGCATAAGAGATGAGAAAATTTATTAATATTTTTTCTATCGAATTAAAAAAAATAAAAAATAATAATAAATGATTACCTCTCTAGCTTATTGCCAAGACGCTCTGATTCATCGTCTTTTACTGGATCATAAAGATCTTCCATATTTAAATTATTCTTTGCGCCTTTGCAAAACAGTCTGAGCGTCCACCTATGAGAGTAAATAAAATTATTCTAGTTATTGTCGTCATCAGCGTTTATTGACTCTTGAGACTTGGAGTCAATATTGACTCAAGAATTGATGATGTTAGAAAAATATTCGTCGTTATGATCTTGTTTTTGACTTCTAGACCTGCTATATGCTGTATTATAATTTTTTTTTAAATATGTGATATTGAAAGAAAGATTAGAATTTTTTTTTCTTTTTCTTCGAGACACTTTTAATACTAAAATATTAAAAATGTTCGAAAACGACGAAAAATCATATTTTTACATAATCGATGAGCTTGAAAAATTTATATGGTTGTAATCTCGAGAACGACAGCAATTTCTATTTGTTATTGTGTTTGGGTTGAATCGATCAAATATTTTATAAAATTTTGAAATTTACAAATTTTTTTAATTTTTCCTCGTATTACATAATTTAAAAAAAGTTCCCATGAGTGTGATTTTTTCGAACTTAAACGAACTCAATAAAAGATGTTCGAATTAAAGTAAGCCTCAATGTATATCTGGATGAAAAGGAAAAGAAAATGTAACAAATTGCAACTTGCGCAATGCTTCGTCCTAATTTTCCAGCATAGATGAAAAAAAAAAATGTCCTCTATGCGAGGAAGTTAAAATGATAAACGCGCTACTCTCACAGATAAGAATTTGTTAAGGCTGAACAAAAATTGTAAAAGCATTGTGCAAATTTCAATTTGCAACGATTTTTTTAAATTCTTTCACAAGAATTGACAATTCGTGTTACGAAGAATTGCTGTACTGCAATGATTGTCACCTCATATCGGTGATAAGAATTTTCATTACGTATAACTTTTCGACGCAGGATGGATTTTTAAGTCATTGCAATCGCTATTTGCATCATCACTTGTGTGTCAATATTCGTGTATAAATATTAATCATGCGTGTATAATTATCGTTAATTTCAAGGATAAATTTACGAACCAGAAGAATAATCGACTTATCGGATTTGCCGTCTCTTGTGGATTTTCTTTCCTTGTTCTCTTCTCACGTGTATCCATGATGTTGGTTAAATTTAAAAAAAATCCAAACGTAAAAAAAAACGTCGATGCTACTGAATTGAGGGATAATATAAAGTTGGCAGTAGCAGGGACGATGATGGATCGATCATGCCGATCGATGGTTCAACCAGAAAAAAACTTATCACTTTTGGGTTTAGCCAAAAAAAAAAAAACACGACGAAAAAAGAACATTCAGGGTCTTGTCGTTACGATGGTTTTATCAATACTGATCGTAACTGATTTCACAAGTGGTATTGAAAATTTTCATAAATGCAACAAGCTCCGTTTTAATAAGATAAAGAAACGCGCGCGACCGGCGTCGCTAAAGAAATAGTGCGCGTTTTTCGTCTGGCTTCACGTGTGCCACCGTCAGAGGGGCAGAAACTGTCTCTGGGCAAAAGAGTGGAAATAAAAAAAATTGTAAATCAATATTACGCAAAGTCACGAAACTGTTGTCTTGATAATAAACGGTATATTAATAATTATCAAGGGCGGCAAGACTCTCTGGAGTTAATTGTATTCAATATATATATATATATATATATATATAGTGTTTGATATCGTAGAATATTTATTTCATTCGCATCGATCATGTCCCAACGACGTGGATGAGCTAAAGAAATAAGAACAGTTGTACAAATAATATACTTAAATAGTTCAAGGTCTTTGTAACGACCAAACTCGTAATATATATATATTTTTTTAATTATATTTTACCTACTAATAGATGATGGAGAGTCACGAGGATTTTTGCACCACCCGAAGAAAAGCTGCTTCAGCCAGTTTTATTCGCTGGTCCGGCAAAACGGAACGTCTTGGTTACCGCAAAAAAGCTCACCAGGAATAGCTAAATTCCTGGAAAATACAAACAATTAATTATTACATAAATAGGCGGATAATTGATGGTAGAACCAAATGCCATATTATGTGTGTACGAACCGCACAAGAACGAGTCTATAAGGAAAGCTAAAATTCTCCTCTTACTCATCACCAAAATACGTACAATATTTTTTTTATCATTGTGATCAGACGATGAGCTATACGGTGATAACTTTATGTTGTGCAAATTTCGTTTTTATGATCTTTTGAATAGAGCATTAATGCTTAAAAAGAAGGAAAAAAAAGTGACAATTCTCCTTTCGTTTATTGTTCGCAATTAAGGAAGTAATATATAAAATCAAACATAATGGAGAAAAAGAGCCAGAAGAGATCATGAGACGGGGGGAGCGTCTCGACGCCATACGATGATAAAGAAGAAAAGTTTCAATATCGGCTATTAATATTCTCAGTCGCCTCATCGTTCAGTACCAGTACATGATTATTCTTGAAAATTGCACGTGCTAGATGAGTGAACTGCCTGTAACCAGCGCTAAAATTCGCCCCTTCTTCAGAGACTCGATTATCCAGTAATTGGCCAATTATTGGAGAGCATCCACCCTATAGAGCATCTGAGTCCACTACAAATTAATGAAAAACTCAAACCGTCTATAATTATTCTTGAGAATTGCACGTGCTAGATGTGTGAACTGTCTCTGTAATCAACGTTAAAATTCGCTTCTTCTTCAGTGACTCGATGATCCAGATTGAAATTAGTCAATTCTCGCAGAGCCTCCTCCCTAGACCGAGGTAGACAAGCTTCACGACAGTGACGCACATGACTGAAATGTGGCGAAATTAAGTCACACGTGTTGCATTTATTGGGAGAACATCTGCGTCCATTAAAAATTAACGAAAAATCAAACCGTCTATAATTATTCTTTAGAATTGCACGTGCTAGATGTGTGAACTGTCTGCAATTAACGCTAAAATTAGCCTTTTCAGAGAGTCGACGATCCAGATTGAAATTGGCCAATTCTACCTCGCACAGATCATCCCCCTAGCAAATTTGAGGCCACTAAGAATTAATGAAAAATCAAACCGTTTATGATTATTATTGAGAATTGCACGTGCTAGATGGGTGAACTGTGATAGATGCTAAAATTTGCCCCAGTTTCAGTTAAAAACTGAGAACTGAAAGTCAACGATTTAATTCGAACCTGCTAGGGCCACATAGCAGCATCCTCGTAAATAGTCGAAAAGATCAATGTTGTAACGCAAAATAATCGAGAAGAGAATGGATTATTGTGCCATTATGGATATCCGTGAACGAAGTTTGTCCAGACGTAGATTGTCTCTGGGCATCTTGAATCGACTGAAATTGTGGTAAAGTGAGAATTATATGAGACATTTCTACTCTCTACTCGATCATCCCACCAAGATCGATCTCGCCACTTGATTTTTAATAATATTTTTTATTTTTTTCTTAATCCTGCAAAAACAGCAATAATAATAGGAGAGAAAAATTTGAGTGTTTATCTTTTAAAATTGTAATTGAGATACAGCATTTATTCTGTCCCTGTGTCTGTCCGATAGAACGAAAATTTGTTCAAACGTAAAATCTGTGGTGGATCTTTAATTTTTTTCTTTTCTTTTTTTCAGATAAAATATCAAAAAATACTATATACATTATTTTCGTTTAAATATTTTGTTTATAAACATCAACTCAGTCTCAGAGCAACTTCATCAGCACGAGCTCTGTTATTATTCTTTTTTTTTCACCAGAAAAAATATACAAAGCTACAATATTTTTTGTTTAAATACTTTTCAATAAAAAAAAATATCGCGCGCAGATCAAAGTCTGAACAAAATTTGATAAGCCCGAGCTCCGGTATGATTTATCGTGATAATAGTAATGAGACCATAAGTGAAAGTCTTATCTGCTCGTAACTCACTTTGTAACACTTTAAGTAAAGTAAAGCTGCTGGTGGATTTGTGAAGAATTATTGTTATCAGGAAGCATGGAAAATGGCTCGAAACCAGTTGAGAACGAACGAGCGAGCGAGAGAGAGAGAGAAAAGGTAAAAGAAATTAAACACCGATTGTTTTTAATAATTTTCCTATTATTATCGTTTAAATGATTCTTCTTTCGTAAATAATGTACAATAAATCTCATAAATTATTATCTAGTATGTACATGTAGAAATTGTGAGATTAAACAAGTCGCACCAAAAAGTGTGAATAAATTTTAAGTTGCGGATATAATGAATTATAGTATACAATTTTTCGTATATATACCCCAAAATATCTCAAATTTTCCCCTATATTTTATACATTATATAATATACTATCTATAGTGTATACTCGACAACAGACTCATCGTACAATTGCTGGCTCGTTTTTTTTTTTTTTTTTTTTTTTTACTAAGTATCATGATTCTGTCAGTCAGTTTTGAAATATATTTATAAAAATTATATGTTTCAGGTATGATAAACACTATTTCGTGTACATTGGCCATCGTTGAGCATCGGATTTGCTCAATTATTATTTATTGTCTTCAATCTCAAAGACACGATGTGTAAATATATTTCTTCAATAAGAAAAATGAATGAATAACAACGTTGAAAGTTTGCGTAGAAAAATAGTTAATGTAAATATATAACTATTGGGACCATAAGTCAAATTTGCAACGTGACCAATAATGTCACGATACGAATTTGATCGGATGATAATAATTGGAAAAGTAAATAGGTACATAGATGCTCACAACTTTGTCCATCATAATTAACAAATTTGTTGTATTCTAAAGCACTCAATAAATTTAGGGCACTGAAAATTCCCGTATCACACTCAAAGCGTTATACAATCTCTCCAGGGCTGAAAAGCTTCAGAGCTCTTCAGAGATCCTGTAGCTAAGTACAAACTGATAATTTTTTCGTCACCCTCAAAGATTTAAACATCAATTAGATATCCAACGCGTAATATAATGGGCGTTTTTGTTTTCTCTCTGTGTTTCATACTTGGCAATGCTCGTATAATATATTATTATTATTATTATTATTATTATTATTATTATTAGAGTCTTTTAGTAGCAGAGCCTTGTGACTCGAGGCTGACACTCGATTCTTTGGTTCAAAGACAAAAATAAAACCTCATCATCATTATTTAATATTTTTTTCTGGCAAATTGGCAGTATTGACTGAGAAGTGATTTGTTCCAGGAAAAAGATGAAAAAAAAATCTCACAAACGCTCGCTGTATTTGGCCATATAGGCTTGCCTGGCTACCCTGATGAGTTGATCGGTCATTGCACGACCAGTTTCTCTCACCATCGAGCTAAATTGACTCTGTTGATTTTGGAGAAGTGTGTGCGGGTGATCGTATTCCTAAAAATTGTAAAATATTCATCGAGTTATGGGCATAATAAATCTCAAAATGTCAAACGTAAGTCAATTTTTTTTTTTTTTTCCATAACACGAAAACTTACCAACAATCGACCCTTGTCCATCACCAACACTCTGTCGCTGTCCATTATAGTGTTGAGCCTGTGAGCTACAGTGAGTACCGTGCACATGGCAAATTTCGTTCTAATAGTTCGTTGAATTAAAGCATCCGTGTGTGGATCGACATTGGCCGTTGCTTCGTCCAGCATGAGAATACGATTGTTTCGCAATATAGCACGAGCTAAACAGACCAATTGTCGTTGGCCAGCGCTATAGTTACCTCCACGATCTTGGACTCGGCTCTCCAAGCCATTACCGTTCATTATCGACTCTTTGAGCTCGACCTGTGATAAAAATGCAACAAACAAAGAATATACATGTAAAAATTGATTTAAAAAATTTTAAAAAATAATAACTCGATACTCATAAGAAAGAATTAAAAATTATACGATACCTCCTCGAGAACCGCCCAGAGTGCCCCGTCTGAGAATTCATTGAAAGGATCGAGATTTCTTCTCAGAGTACCGGAAAACAAAACCGGATCTTGAGGAATTATAGATATTTTACGTCGTAAATCCTCGAGACATATCGAGCCCGTATCGACACCATCAATTTCAATTACACCCTCGACTTTGGCAAGACGAAAAAGTGCAGATATGATGCTGCTCTTGCCAGCTCCAGTTCTGCCAACAATTCCAACTTTGAATCTTGGCGATATAACGAGATTAAGACCTTTAAGTACCGGTGGATCTTCCTCCGCGTAACGCATGTAAACGTCACGAAATATAATACAACCCTCGCTTGGCCAATTGTTTGGTGCCAAAGGCGCTGGCACATTTTTCAATCCAGCATTATCCTTTGTGCTGTTTCGTATTATTTTCGTAGCATAGCCAGTATCGCGTAAATTTTCCTCCGGTGGCAAAAGCGTGTATTCCAATATTCTCTCGACTGCCATTAATTGATTGGCAACTTCGGCACTCTGACGCATTCCCCACTGTATCATTCCAGTCATAGCCATAACTTGAGTTATCGCGAGACCAACTTGTCCACCGGAGAATGCTGTTTTATTGAGAAGGTAAAAAACAATGAAAAAAAAATATCAGAGGCTCGTTTTTTGGCTCAAATTTATACGAAAAAAAAGAACACGAGTCAAGAAAATAAAAAATAAGAAAAATCAATAGAATACGTACATCCGCCCATTAGTAAAAAACTAAAGGTGACCAGTGTGGTGAAAATAAAGCAAAATACATCCAAGGAGAAACCAAATGCCGTACTCGTCACGATAAACATGTACCACGATGAGCTGTGAACGTCCTGAAATTTGTCAAACTCTTCCTTGAGAATTTTTTGTGCCCCATAAGCTCGTATTGTCGATAGGCCGTTTAGTGTCGCATTGAGATGCGTGAAAACTGGCGAACGTGCTGCAAATAATAAATAATTTTTGTAAAATAATAATAATGATACAGTGCGAATGTGAATTTTAATGGGGGGGTGGGCTGGATAAAAACTTACTCATTCCTTCCAAACGTTTGATATTTTTGCTCGTTCTCAGATAAACTTTTCGTATCCAGTAGAATATAAAACTGATAAAGAGAATTGGCGCGAGAAATATTGGATTAACCGTACAAGCTACAACGAGTGATCCGATCATCATCATAGTTATTTGACCAGAATCGAGCATTGCCTTTGGCAATAGCTCGTCAATTGCTCCCATGTCTTTTGAAAATCTATTAAGTATTCTGCCGCTTGGATTAGTATCGAAAAATCTCATTCCCGTTCTTATGAGAGCACCAAAAATACGATCATGAAGACGCTGACTGCATCGCATCGCCAATGTGTAAAATAAAAATGATCTCGTTATACCAACGAGAAATATACCAGCGACAATTGCCGAATAAACGTAGATATATATTTTGACCGGTTGAAAAAAATCTTCCTCCTCTGTCTCGTTGTACGATAAATTAAATGTCTCGTTTTTCGCTGCAGCGATATTAGCATGACGTTCCTCCTCCTCGGTGACTAATATCGGTATGAATAAATCATTCAAACTTGCCAAAAGCTGAGTTAAAATGAATAAAATTGCAACGGTAAGCCCAAAGCAAAGATTTCCACCGGACAAAAAGTATTTCACGAATATTGAGCCCTTGACAACACCGCGCGATGTACCCTCGACAATTCCATTAAGTTTGTCTGGATCCTCATCGTCATCCTCAATGTCTGTATCACCACCACTGGCATCCGGTGTTCTACTTCTTGTGCTCGACGTTGAAAATTGCCGGCGCATCGCGACGCTTTTTTCACACGACGAATCATCCCCTGTCTCGCTGACTCCTTCGCTGGCGAGTAAACTCGCGTAATCCGGACGCTCGGCCAATAAACCATGATAAGTCGAGAAATATTTTAATCTTCCACGCTCGAGCAACAATATACCATCGACCCCTTTGATGTATTGCAACTGATGAGTCGCGAGAATTCTCGTTTTTCCGGCCAAATAACGCTGCAAGCATTCCTCAAAAAGATGCTTTCCCACGTGCGTGTCAACTGCACTTAATGGATCATCCAGAAGATATATATCAGCCTGTCTGTAAACTGCTCGTGCTAGATTTATACGAGCTTTTTGTCCACCCGATAATGAGCTACCCCGATCACCGACAACCGTCTGATCACCCTGGGGAAATTGCTTAAAATCCCTGAGAAGAGCACAAGCCTTGATGACTCGTTGATAACGTTGACGATTATACACCGAGCCAAACAATATATTTTGTCTGACGCTCGAACCGAATACCCAAGCCTCCTGGCTGGCATAACTCAAGCCACCTTTTGTCGACACGTGTCCCTCGGAGAGTGCGAGCTCACCAAGAATCGCTGAGAGTAATGAACTTTTGCCAGCACCAACAGCACCGATAACGACGTACAATTTTCCTTTCCCAACGGTCACGTTCAGTCCTTCGAGGGTATTTTCTGACTGAAATGGATCCCATTTCGCTGTTACGTTTGTTAGCTTAACAGCCCATTGACCTTCGGGTTTCCGACCTTTTTTTTCTGAAAACAAATTTTTTTTTCATTCTAAAAATGGTAATTTTTTGTACAAAATTTGGAAAGAATCGTTAAATTTATCATACAACTTACCACTGTACAAATTTGCTGTATTTTGTAGTATATCATTGGCCACAGTGACCAAACCATTTTGTTTTTTCTTCTCGATATTTCGATCGCCATTAGCGTCTTCATCGTCATAATCATTGTCATCATCATCATCATCATCGTCATCATCGATATAAGGTAATTCTTGTTTTGACGTTTTTCTCGATGGTGTTCTCGATTCGTACGAATCCATCGTGTCTGTGGATGCTGCGAATCTCGATGATGTTGCTGTATTGCCCGTTTGAAACTCGTCGTACATAAGAAAATATTGCAATCTTCTAACTGCTACCATGCATTCGGCTATTTCGGCAAAACCACGTACAAACATTCCTGACATCGTGTGCGCGAGTATATTGAAATAAGATGAGAAAACAAAGACTTTGTCGGCAGTGAGATTCTCACGGAAGAGCAACATCGCTATGAGGGTACAATAGAGGGCCATACGTGTCGTGAAAATATTGAAGGTCATGTATATACCACGTATGAATGAACTTTTTCGTACGACGCGAAGCTCGAGACGTCGAGCAAGCTCAACCATTGCACAAAAAGCTTTTTCCCAAGCGTACATCTTTATCACTTGTACACCCGATATTATCTCGTCCATCAGTCTCACTCGTTCGTCAGTTTTTATCGCTGTTTGCAGACGAAATATCGACGAAAGTTTTCCAGTGTAAGCTAAACAGTAAAAGAGTTGACATTTTTTTTATTTAATTTTTCTTCTGTTTTTGTTTTTTTTTTTTTTTAATATAATCAATTCTCCTTTCTTGTCAAATTCGTTTCTCATTAATAATTTCAAACTATAATCGACGAGCTTACATTGAATTGGCACAACGACGAATACAGCTCCGATCCCTAAAAGTCCCGCATAGCCAGCCTCGATCCACAAAAAATAGCCAATTATCAATGCCGAAATTGGCGCTGACCACATGTGATTTACAAATATCGAAACCAAATCGAATCTGTTGACATCGTTGGCAACGAGATTTACCACTTTCCCCGGTGCTGTCTCGCCAAGTGCTGTTGAGCTCAGTCGCAGGGCCTTGGAGAGAAAAAAAAATCATTCTATCATTCATTTTTGACCCACGTGCCCTTTTGCCACGTTTGGGTTAAATAAAAAAATAAATAAAAATTATTCATTCATTCATTTTTCACCCACGTGCCCTTTCGCCACGTGTCTTATCCACGTTTTCTCTATTGGGAGAATAAAAAAAAAAAATCATTCATTCATTCATTTCTCATCCACGTGCCTTTTCGCCACGTGTCCTATCCACATGTTTTCTCTATTGGGAGAATAAAAAAAAAATCATTCATTTTTCACCCACGTGCCTTTTCGCCACGTGTCTTATCCACATGTTTTCTCTATTGGGAGAATAAAAAAAAAATCATTCATTTTTCACCCACGTGCCTTTTCGCCACGTGTCTTATCCACGTTTTCTCTATTGGGAGAATTAAAAAAAAAAATCATTCATTCATTCATTTTCCACCGACGTGCCCTTTTCCGACGTGTCTTATTCACGTGTTTTCTCTATTGGGAGAATAAAATTTTTAAAAAATCATTCATTCATTCATTTTTCACCCACGTGCCCTTTTGCCACGTGTCTTATTCACGTGTTTTCTCTATTGGGAGAATAAAAATTTAAAAAAATCATTCATTCATTCATTTTCCACCCACGTGCCCTTTTGCCACGTGTCTTATCCACATGTTTTCTCTATTGGGATAATAAAAAAAAAAAATCATTCATTTTTCACCCACGTGCCTTTTCGCCACGTGTCTTATCCACGTGTTTTCTCTATTGGGAGAATAAAAAATAAATAAAAAAAATACCTTTCGATAAACAACCGAGCAAACGGCAACTCTGATACGTCCACCGATATGAAAAGCACCGAATACAGCTTGATTGATCGTGATTACGTTTATTGCGGTCGCCAAGCATATTCCACCAGCGTACCAAAGTGCCATTTCGTAGCCTTCAATGCGATCTTTCTCTTTGTCGGATCTGAAGTAACGGAGGAGTCCACCCAAAAGTATCGGAGTACCCAATCTGTAAGAAACAATTACATTTATATTATCAACCAAGTTGCTCGGACAATTATTTATTATTATTATTTTTTTTTTTTCAAAGATTCAGCGAACATAATAAAATTATTCACCTTATAACGAATTCATTGAGTATCTGCATGAGAGCGAGTAAAAAGTATTCCCACAGAAATGTACGAAATATCGTTCTCAATAAACTCGGTTGACGCTTTGAATTTCGTGAATTTTCCAATTCTTTGCTCCATTGTCTGTTAAATTTCAATTTACATTTATTATTATTTTTGTTATTATTATTATTTAGGGAAAAAGGAAAGATTTTCTCAATAATGAGATTTTTGTTGAAATGAAATTCTTACAAATCTAATCTGTCGCCGAGCACGGCCGATTGATCCGCCTTGAGTGGATCGAAGAGATCGTCAGTGGCTAATACTTTGCTGTAGCCTCTTTTAAATATATCTATCGTCCACCTGGAAAGAAAATTTTTGACAATTAAAATTTCGATTCGAAAATTTCTCTCGAGAATGGAAAAATATTAAATAATTAAATCGATATAATACTCACCACCAGATCAATACCGATATCGTTCCCGCCTTTGACCTTGGATTTGGTCGAATTTTTGCTTTTGTCGCGTCCATGATGGATGAATCGACGTGAAAATATAGTCTTATCCTCTCTGGCTTATATGAAATTTTACTCTATTTTACGTTAACGCGATGCATTTACTTTCGATTAATTCACTCTTGCGAGTATAAAAAGTTATCAAATAAATTTATCGAAATAAATTAAATCCTCTCTGGATTTATGAGAAAAAAAAAACAGCAAACTTTCTTGCTGGTTTTTTTTTTTAATTGATCACGATACACGTAAGACGCGCCTTTATTCTCGATAATAATTTGAGAAACAAAAAAACGGATTTAAGTTCATAGAAGGCACTTTGTTGTATATATATATATATATTTATTTACTATTATATTGCACAGATTTTTTCTTTGATTTATTCTTGGTAGAAAAAAAGTTTATGCTATACGCTTTCTTTTTTTTTCACTGTAAAACGTGGCAAGGTAATTATAATTCGACAACGACGATTAATAATCTATCTCAAGTTAATTTTTCTCTCTTCTTGCTATCAGACTAGTTCGCTCGATTTTTAATTCCTCGACAGTTGTGTTAATTGAAACGAAATTATCGTCTGGAAGTACGAGAAGACTTGGTTCATTTAGTTTTTCTCTTATCGTCAAAATGCTCGACACTCTCTCCCTCGTGACAACACGGCATCTGTGTAAAAAAAAAAAAGGAATAAAAAATTAAAAAAATTAATTAGCGTCTTATCTCGTCGTAAGAGCGTAAAATTGAACTCGTCGACAGCTGGTGCTGATTCATCATTACAAACAAAATTATTTCTCACCATTTTTGCTCCTTTCTATAATCGAATATTACAGATGAGATAAATTCTTCTACTCGAAATTGTAAAATTATATATTATAATTAAAATGGACCGTAAAAAAAAAAAAAAACAAAATTATTTCTCACCATTTTTGCTCCTTTCTATAATCGAATATTACAGATGAGATAAATTCTTCTACTCGAAATTTTTAAATTATATATTATTATTAAAATGGACCGTAAAAAAAAAAAACAAAATTATCCTTGGCCATGTAAAGTACGAATATTTAACACGAACGAAATTATAATGGTGCGAGGTAATAAATAATGAAAAAAAAAATTACGAGATACGCGACAATGTGAAGCAATTGTCCGTTTATATTTAGCTATACAGAGATAACGCATGTTGACACTCTCGCGTTTGGCTCGTTCTATCGTCAGTGTATTCACTTACGAAGCGTTTAAAAATGCAGCGTTTATTCGATCTAAGTACGGTAATGGACAGTCACGTAAATTTTTGGATAAACTTTATCTCCTATGCTTATTCCTATCACAATCTTATACGGAATCGTTTACGCATCTTTTTTTATTTTTTTTCTTTATTTTTTATAGACGAGCCTGTTTATCATCGTTGCGTCAATGGAGAAAATATTTTTAGTGAAAAATTAATCATCGCATCAGCGATCACTGATATATAGATATACATATATATCAGTGATTTATATCAGTGTTACTGATATATATATATAAATTCTCAAAAGCAATAGAAAGACTCTCACAATCAGTATTGTGATAAGGGCGGATTTCATCTACCGCATCAACACTATATTCGTACTAAACTATCATAACTTGCAACAACAACAACAATATCGTTTCGTTATAATTAAATTATCGAAAAAATCTTGCCGATGACGCAGAAAATATCGATAAGAAGCGTGTCCCGGATTAAGATGGATAGCATCGAGGAATTTTAGGTCATCGACCGATCTGTATCTCAGCAAATAAATGTTACAGCACATTTCGTAATATATCGAGATAAAAATGGAGAAAAAAAAAAAGAAAATTGTCCAGAGCCTAAATCGCACATGTGGAATTTCCAATGGCGGCTGTGAGCTTGGCTCGTCTTATCTCTCTAGAATCTCTGGGCGCGCTTCTCAAGTATATAACATATATAAGTATATAGAAGTATATGGAAGTATATAGAAGTATATAGAAGTATATGGAAGTATATCGAAGTATATAGAAGTATATGGAAGCCAATAGAAGTATAGATAAGTGTATCTGTATATATAAAAGTATGTATAACTTAAGTATATAAAACTAGGATCTCGACTTGATATATATGACTTGAAATTACTTAGATCTCATTGTCAACTGTGAAACTTGTGCATGCCCCATTGGCATGACTCGGCGTTTCTTCTCTATCTTTCAGATACACGTGACGTTTCGTGCCCATATACGGGGTACCCCATATATATGGGGTATTCCATGCCAAATCGACATACCCGTGGTCCGTCCCTTTGGAAATTGTTCGCCAATTTTTTTCTATGACTATTACAACCATAAGAGACACAATTATTTTTTTCGCGTGATTTTTTTCAGATTTTTAATAAATTTTTTTCGCTCGCATGTATGGGGTATTCCATGCCAAATCGACATGTCCGTGATCCGTCTCTTTGAAATTCGTTCGCCAATTTTTTTCTATGACTATTACAACCATAAGAGACACAATTATTTTTTTTCGCGTGATTTTTTTCAGATTTTTAATAAATTTTTTTCGCTCGCATGTATGGGGTATTCCATGCCAAATCGACATGTCCGTGGTCCGTCTCTTTGAAATTCGTTCGCCAATTTTTTTCTATGACTATTACAACCATAAGAGACACAATTATTTTTTTTCGCGTGATTTTTTTCAGATTTTTAATAATTTTTTTTCGCACAAATGTATGGGGTATTCCATGCCAAATCGACATGTCCGTGATCCGTCCCTTTGGAAATTGTTCGCCAATTTTTTTCTATGACTATTACAACCATAAGAGACACAATTTATTTTTTTCACGTGATTTTTTTCAGATTTTTAATAATTTTTTTTCGCTCGCACGTATGGGGTATTCCATGCCAAATAATCGTGACGATGACTATGCATGTATGGGGTATTCCATGCCAAATCGACATGTCCGTGATCCGTTCATTTGAAATTTGTTCGCCAATTTTTTTCTATGACTATTACAACCATAAGAGACACAATTATTTTTTTTCGCGTGATTTTTTTCAGATTTTTAATCATTGTTTTTTTTTTTTTTTTCAAAATAATTATCAAATAAAGGCTGGCCAATTTATAAAAAAATTTACCAAAAGAGAAAACTTTGCGTTTTCTAGGGTTGTAGCAACCATATAAAAAAAATGTGGATCAAATCTCAGAGGGTAAAGGTCGTCGAGTTCGCATGGAATGCCCCATATACATTATCATGATTGATCATTTTTCTCCCGCAATGATAGTCTAGTGCGCGGAGTATTTGATGAGTGATATATATATATATACATATATTAATACATATTATATTATATATATATATATATATATATATATATATATATATATATATATATATATATATATATATATATATATATATATATATTATTTATTTATTTATTTATTTATTATATATATATTATATATTATTTATATATATATATATATATATATATATATATATATATATATATATATATAGTATCAGACAATCTGATGGGGCGCAAGTATGAGCGAACATTAAATTAATTGCACAATGTAGATATCCAACATTGTCATTGTCATTGTCAACATTATAATCAAGAATATCAACTTTTGCTGCGTAAAAAGTCCATAATACTCGTTCGTTCCAAAAGTATTATTCGCCAATGAGAATTAATCATTTATAGATTTTTGTTATCTCATCATAAAATATTCTCAATTGCAAGGCAAAATAATATTTTTTTTAATCAAAGTTATTATGTAAAGAAAAAAATTTTAGCGCAAGTAACTAATGGATGATTCTCGCGCCTATTCTGTCGTGGTGTTTGCTCTCTTATCTTCGAGTCTGCTTGTATTATTATGAGTATACTATATATATATATAAAGTTATATATATATATATATATATATATATATATATATATATACGTATATACACACACACATATATATATATATATATATATATATATACCTTGACGACGCTACAAATGCCACGAGAATAATCCTGAGGCGAAAGACAACAGATAGAACACGCGCACTCATCATGATGCAACGCGCGGCGGTTCATAACAATTTTTGCTCGTCTCGTTTTTTCTCATTTTCCAATGCGCTATTGTATTATATTATATATGCAGATTTAAATGCAAGAGAGCGCAGCTTAGATGAAACAAATTGAGTTGCTATAATCGGAACATCGGAATTTATAATAAACTTAATGGCAAAGCCTTGACTTTCCCCCCCCCCCCCACCCACCCGCCCACCTACCTCCTCCTCCAAGAGTCATTATAAATAATTAGAATAAGAAAAAATGGTAAATGTATTTGCAAATCGTATTTATTACCTATAGTCTCGCATATTAGGGGGAGGATTTGAAATAATAGGAGAAATACCAGTATTTTGATTTATTTATTTATTTATTGATTTATTTATTTATTTATTTATTTATTTATTTATTTATTTATTTATTTATTTATTTATTTATTTATTTATTTATTTATTTATTTATTTATTTATTTATTTATTTATTTATTTATTTATTTATTTATTTATTTATTTATTTATTTATTTATTTATTTATTTATTTATTTTATATTATCGCGTGGCTTTTTTTATTGACATGGGACACCTTTAGAATTCGTCTTAATTGGCAGAATACATAAATGGTGAAGAAACTATTATGTATATAGAATAAAAAAAAAACCAACACTTTTTATCACTTCGTCGCTGATGCTGGGAACGTTTTAGCGTGCCCGGCGCAAGTGTAATTGGGATTGTGAGAGCTGACACCCTCATATATATATATATAAATGGATCACGGCGGGTCAATTGCAGATAAATGTGGCGCGGACTGAGAGAAATGTTTCCAGTTAAGATTCTCGCTTCTTAGCTGCCATATATATATATATATATATATATATCGATTCGTAAGCACGTATAATGATCATAACGTTATCGTCTTGTGTTATATACACTCGCATGCGAGACATAAACTCGTGATGCACACAATGCCGAGAATTCGAACGAAACAGCCTCGTCAGGAATAAGCAATATATATATATATATATATATATAAGAGTATGGGCTCGCGTTTTTATGTACAGTGCATTTGTCGCCTCTAATGCTCGATTCCTTCGGCGTCGTTAAAACCTGATTTGTTTTTTTTTACGTAGCTTTGAGCTATCTCAAAAATTATATTAAAAAAATGCGACCAGGATAACCAGAATTTAAACTCCGATGAACGTCCAAGCAAAAACGGTCAAGCAGAACGCGTGTGTATAAAAATAAAACCCAAACACTTTTTTGACACACGTCGATGATTTTCATGTTATATTTATGATTATAATAAAGAAACAGTTCCAAGAAGGGAGAAAATATAAGTTTGCCGTTAACTAAACGATCCATGCGAATCTATCCATTTATGCTTATCATTCTGTTGTGTAGTTTTATCTTTGTAGGAAGACTCATCACCGGCAACAGCACAGATTCCGATACAATTTTATCAAGGACTTTGCCATTGACGTACCAATAGCGAATAATTCTACTATATATAAACTGTTACAGTCACGCCTCACTTTGTACTTTGTACACTATTTATCCTATTCTATATTATTCCTTATATTAGCAGCCTTTTTGAATTATTAAATAATTCGCGCCCTCTCTCGTGTGTTCGATTTTTTTCTCACGTCAATTTATATATTTCTCTTTATTCCGAAATTTACGGACAAAAGTAGAGATTTTTTTTGTTTGGGTCAGCGGGAGAAGTCTGATAATCAAGGTCATTGCCACGCTTCTATATTCTCGTTGAGTCTATAACGCGTCATAACTATATAGTATATATATATATATATACGTTATTGCAATGTGTCTTCTTTCGTTGCTCTGCCACTATCATATACACGTATATATATATATGTCTGTACGAGAGTGGTGCGATTATTCATTAATCTTGAACATTGACATGGCCGAGAAGGCTCTCCAATTTCATATTGTCGGAAACGAATGTCAACGATAACGCGATCAATGGAGAAATAAAATCGCAAAGACCATATCACGGCCACGGGCGATAAAATTATTGAAAATGGCGACTTTTTCAGCTCATGAGCAAGAAACCCTACACCAACCACCTACCAAGTCATGTAACAATTCTTTTTCATACAGTGTATATCTATATATGTTTGTATAGATATACACAGTGGATATGATTACGGCGACAATAATAAGTTTGCAAACGACGCGAGGCGCCGGCTACAACGATAACCATAATCATTATATCGTCCTTACTCATCGACAAGTCATAACTCTTAAATTTTTGCAAAAATCAGAGAATCCTCGATCACGATGATAAGGCAACTGATTGGCTATCATTCATCTACCGTTCTTTAAAATCTGATCCGAATTTTTTGCCTATATAATACAAATACATTCCAATTGACTAGTCTCTACTGTACCAACACAAATTTTTGTGTTGGTACAGTAGAACGGGCACGGAGGAATACACAACATATATACATTAAAAGTGGTCAATCTTACCTTGCTGAGCACAGAAATTCGTGCTCTTTCTACACGTACACAGTTTGCGTAACTCTTATATTACATCTGACCCCTCAGCCAGAGACGTGAAAGCTTTGGAATTTTTTTTTAACAAATTATAGAGATTATGATATATATTTGTTTCTTCTTTTTGATCTCCTGTTGACTTCTCAATACGGATGAGAATTTTTCTCACTCTTGTTGCACCGGAATCGCGTTTAATGCGTTTCACTCACGTCCAATGCATTTTGTCATAATTATAAATTTTTCATTTATCAATCGGAAGCACAAAAAATCATTCTCTAAACTTGACAACATTCACGCGCGCACGATCATCACACAATTTTAGAGAAGAGAGTTCGCGACCAAAAGCCTCGAGCTCCGCGAGCCAATTGATGAAACGCGAGTCGCGAACTCTCTCGTACTTCCAAGCTGCCGCGGCCTTGAGTCGTTGCGAAGCGCGCCGACACTCCATCTGGCGGGATCAGCTGCTCGCGCCGGGAATCTCGAGCATGTGCATTTTTTCTTTCCCTTTTATCGATACCAGCGCTGTGTCGGCCGCCGGTATAAACTTTCGTATTTTAATAACAGGTGGAAGATGGGAAATAAAATTGGGGAAAAAGGCTCATTACAAATAGAATATTTTCGATAATTAGTTTTTAAACAAATACACAAACAAAACACATTGTTTCCGGTATAAAATTAATGTGCGACAAAATTAATGTGCACATTTAACAAATTTATTCATTATTTTGGCTCTCGAACATTATTATTATTATTATTTTAGTTATAAGATTTTTAATGTATTCGCGCACAAAACATTTTCGCAATTCAAACGAGGTCATTCGAGGTCATTCATCAAATTTATCAAAAATTCATTTGTCTAGTAAATAAGCTCAACAGATATTATTGTCTCCTTGTACAAAATATTTCTCACACTCACTAATATCCATCTCTTTCTCATTGAGCTCTTTTTATTCTTAGGAGAAAAAAAAATCGTCATTTCCAGTCTCGATTATTGTCCTGTTATTGTCTCAACTTGATTAAAAAAATAAAAGTTAAATATTAAAAAAAATATACGCAGTTTTTATTATTATTTATATACACTAGCTCAACTTTTTGCAGATTCCTTAAAAAAAAAAAG
The DNA here is from genome assembly GCA_963669185.1 of Dyspetes luteomarginatus. Classification (NCBI taxonomy): domain Eukaryota; kingdom Metazoa; phylum Arthropoda; class Insecta; order Hymenoptera; family Ichneumonidae; genus Dyspetes; species Dyspetes luteomarginatus. The sequence goes on along the minus strand of OY769910.1, from coordinate 2,696,560 downwards.
ACGCTAACAATTATTACTATAAAGTAATAATTGTTAGCGTAGCATGAAGCATGATTCTTGGATTATAATCCGAATGATTTTTTTTATTAAGTTAAGGCACAACTTTTAAGGAATCTGAAAACTGCGTATATTTTTTAAAATATATATATATTTTTTTTAATCAAGTCGCGACAATAATAGGACACAATAATCGAGACTGGGAATGACGATTTTTTTTTTCTTCTAATAATAAAGAGAGCTCAATGAGATAAAGATCGATATTAGTGAGTGTGAAAAATATTTTGTACAAGGAGACAATAATATCTGTTGAGCTTATTTACTATACAAATCAATTTTTGATAAAGATGTAAACCGTGAGAATTATCATTCAAGAATCATGCTTCATATTACGCTAACAATTATTGCTATAAAGTAATAGAAAAAAGTAAAGGAAATAAAAAAATTCCAAGTACATTAAGATGTAAAATGTGATTCCGAGTACATTAAGATGTAAAACGTGAGGATTATCATCCAAGAATCATGCTTCGTATTACGCTTTAGCGCTTTTTACGCTGTTAGCGTAATATGGAGCATGATTCTTGGATGTTACTTCTCACGTTTTACATTTTAATGTACTTCGAATTACTTTATTTCCTTTTTTCATTCTCCCATTTTTTTTTACCTGTCCTCGGTGTCTCACGTCGATCTAGCTATTTTTTTTTTTCGTTCTTCACACAAAAATATATATATATATCCTAATCGAGTCTTGAAAATTGTTAACAGTTTTTTTTAGGCAAATTATAAGGACACAGCAAGTTTAGAGTTTCGATTTTCCTCCTCAATCTGCATTCTTGTTTTTTTTTTTCAATAAAAAGGGTGTAAAATGTCGACGACTTGCGTATAAGCAGAGACGTTAATAATAAAAGGAAAAACAAAAAAAAATGGATATAAGAAATAATTGTCATTTGTGGGACTTACTGCTACTTGTACTATCGTCCCTGCATATTAAAAAAAAAAAAAAAAAATTCGCGTCGTCGGTGATTTGCATGTCGCTCATTATTTGTCACATGCGTAGAGCGCACACATTGTAACAAAACAAACAACAACAAAAAAAGGCCGTCTCTAAAAGTACTCATATACACCTATACAGTGGGGGGGGGGGGGGGGGGGGAGAGAGAATATAAGGAAAGATTAAAGTAGTTCGGCGATATGTGCTGCCGGGATTTTCGACGTATTCGCGATGTTTCTCAAATTGCGCGCGATATACTTGGCGATCGATAAAATCGAAGATTATATCCAAGAATTCATCAATCGAAGAAAAATAATGAATTCTTCCGTACAATCTTCGATTTAATTCGATTTTCAATGTTGTTGGACGTGATTATATCTCTTTTTTTTTTTTGGCCCATTAGTCTTTATAATGGCAAATGTTCGGGACGGCCCCGCCAATCTCGATTTCCCGCTCGATTCTCACCCGGAAAATTTGTTATCATCATGCCAATTTTCTCATAAGCGTACTCCAGATTCTTCGCCAGGCCGGCGATGCAGCCATTTTGTTGAATAGTCTCAAAGCGATATGTTCGGAAATTTTTTTCCTGGTCTATGTACGTTACTGCGGCCATCAGCGGACACATGATGATTTTCGTGTGATCGAGGAAGTTTATCTATATTTCATTTTTAAAAAATCAGAAAATTTTAACGGATTACCAAAATATTTGTATAAAAAAAAATTTAGGTAAGAAAAAAAAAAGTACTCCGGCTCGAGTGTGATTTCGCTTTGACCAAAAATTGACTAACCTGGACAGATCCGTTGGTCAATTGCATTACAACTGCCGTTTGAGTTCTGAACCATTGGTGCATGTAAGGTATTCTTGACATTGAATCGCTCCATTTAACGGCCACCGAACCACCGGCTTTCATCAAATGCTCGTTCATGTATTGAAGAAAAAAATTCATCAATTTCATTTTCTTCTCGATATTATGCGGATAATCCTTGACCGTGTAATACAATTCGGTGCCATCGCGATTAATATAATGAATGTTGTATTTATTAGCGAGCATTATGAGACGCGTGCCATCATTATACATGACGCCAACACCATCGTCGCACAACTGATAGCCAAATCCATATTTGTCCGAATAATCGACCCATTTGCTGACCCACAAAAATGGCTGAGAAGACGGATCGGTCATTTCCACTGGAAAAAGGACAGAGAATATTTCGTCACGAGTCATGAGAGAATAAAAAGAAAAAGATTTAACAAAATGGCTCGTTATTTGGCCAATTTACCAGCTGAAGAAACACCAACGCGTGCCGGTTTAGCAGCCAATACCGCAGCTAGTTGATCTTTCAGCGTTATCAGCATTTTCTTTATGTCACGGGTAGACTTTGCCACGTCGACTGTCGTCGTGTCCTTGAGCTTGTGACCTGGACTCGTTGGTATCCTAAAGTGGAAGTCCGTTTCAGTTCCATTTTGCATCTCCGAGAGCGGCTTGCGCTGATTATTGTGCAATTCGAGGGTGTCGAGACGCGGCGCCATTGTCAGACACGAGAGTGGCAAGCTCTGCGGTAAGTAGCCTAAATAATTCAATCAAGCAAGATGAAATTTTGTTAATATTCTCCATGGGCAAACGAGGGCTGATGTAAAAGAGAAATAATTAATTAATTAATTTTTTACCGGACGTGAAAAATGGATCTTTGAGGAGTTTTGAGACGCTTGGTCGTTTTGATGGATTTCCTTGCAGCATATTTGAAATCATTGTCATTGCCTGATTGCCAATGTGAGTTGGCGTTTTATAATTAACCTGTTTGATCCTCGCGTATGTTTCTTTGAGACTGGAGGTCTCAAAGGGTGGCTTACCGACGAGGAGAGTATACATGATACAGCCGATACTCCATACGTCCACCTCGTACGAGTGACCAACTTTGGTCAAAATTTCTGGAGCTATGTAATTTGGAGTACCGCACAAAGTTCTGAAAAGTGATGAAAAATTAGTGTCTATTCGATTTTAACCAACGAGATTTGTCATATCGTCATTTTATTTAATTATTAAAAGGCCAATATTACTTTTTTCTCTCTCCATCGTGTTCTAATTTTGTTGCCAGTCCAAAATCTCCTATCTTAACTTGTAACTCATCGTTCAAAAAAAGATTTCCAAGCTTTAAGTCTCTGTGTATTATTCTATTCTTGTGCAGGTAATTAACTCCGTCTAATATTTGCTTCATAAAGTATCTAGTCTCGCATTCTGTCAAAGCTTTGCGTCTTTTGTGTAGCTCCATCATCGACTGAAAGTAAAACAGAGTGGCAATTTTTTATTAATTTTTTTTTTTCAATTTTTTTCAATAAAACTAATAGAGATTTTTTTTTTTTTTTTCAATCACACACACACACAAATGTTTGGCATAATTTTTTTATATTTTTCCTTACCCTTTTGCGACACAGCTCCAAAATTATGTAGACATTGTGAGAGTCGTCGAAGAATCCATGAAAGCCCACAATGTTCTTGTGATCGAGACTCTGATGGATCGATATCTCCTGCGTCATTTTCTCTCTCTGATTGCTCTTTGTTATTATCGACTTTGGTACGATTTTTCCTGCATACACGAGATGCGATTTGGACTCTCTGATCTCGTAACATTTTGCAAAGCCACCCTGTCGATTAATCATTTTTATTATTGAAAAAAAAAAACTTTTTTTTTTTTAGTTTACATAGAGAGATTTTAGATTACATAGAGAGGTCAATGGGTCGTTTCATTTTTTATAGACAAACATCATAAGAATCTCTATGTGAAAAGAGACGAGCAACTTTTCCTTCTTATCAAATACCATTATTGTAATGTAACAAAATTATCACGAGGGGAAATTTTCTCAAGTTTCAATAATTGTATAATATAAGAAATAAAAAAAATATGAAATCGTTTTTTTTTTATTTCGGCCAAATCGAGTATCAAATATTCTCAGATGTTACTTTATTTTTGGCAAAAATTTTGCATCGATGGATCAAGGATAACTCAAAAATGGTGGCTTACAGGTATTTTTGAAATGGAAAATTTCATAAAATTCCAACTGAATTTATCAATTCTTGTTAAATTTAATACTAATTTTTCTTATCTCCCAGTCGGCTAATTGGACGCAAAATTTTTGCTCCAAAGCTAAAAATTTAACAAAGTTCGAATCACGAAAACTTTCCAAAAAATACGAGTAATTTTCAAAAAAAAATTCTTTACCAATTGTTTCGAGGACAATTGTTCAAGGAATTCTCGAAATATAATTTTTTAAATTTTGCAAGACAAAATCAGATTTTTTTTCAAATGAATAATTTTTTTGTGACAATTTAATGTTAATATTTGAGATGCTTTTGAAATTTTCACCTTTTCACTTAGATAAATTAAAAAATAATTAATATGAAAAAAGAGGCTTTTGAATATATGAAAATTTCGAATAAAATGAGATAGAAAAATAATGAGCTGAAATTTTACATGGAAATAATAAAATGGAGAGATTAGGGATGTAAACATTTCGTTATATACTCTTATTGCCTCAAAACCCATTATAATGTATAATGCAAATGACAAATATATATATATATATATATATATATATATATATATATATATATATATATATATATGAATAACCGTGATATGGCTTCATGTTGAAGGTCGCGGGATTGTACAAGTGCTGCCAGGCTCGCGAGAACAATAATTTCGGAGATATTAAACGTGTGAAAAGACCGAATTCTTCACGCTGTATATCTATATCTATGAGTAAAAAAATTACACCAACACAACGCTGACATTTAGAGTGAGAAAAAAAGGAAGAATTTGATCCATCGCGTCCTCACTCGTATACACAGGAGATATATAAAGCGAAAACAAACGGATGGAGAAGACGGAATGAAAAGTCGAACGAGGTGAAAATTACGAAGCATCCTGCTGCTCTGCCTTATTACCTTTCCAAAGAAACGACCCTTGATGTAGCTTTTGTTGGCTTTTGTGTCGTATATTATGTCCGGAATAATGGACTCCTTCTCCTCCTTCGACATCTCGTTTGATATCGTGTGTGATAATTAACTTTTGTGATTTCCGGTGACACAACTCTGATATTTAACGATCACCAAAATTGTTGTTAAAAGTTTCACACTGGGACGACCAAGGGACACCGCGCGCTCGTCGTTTTTGCTTCCTCGCTCACTCTCACTCTCTCTCTCACTTCACCACCGATCTTCGTTCAAACCGCTGTTTTTGAGTCGCGACACAACGATGCAACGGCCTCGCAGGTTTAAATTTGAAGATTATAACCAATGAGAGTTTAGCCGTGTACGTCACGTGATCGGAAGTGAGCAGGATCACAGATGGCAGCACTGTCTGATGCTCCTTATATACGTCTCTCGAGATGTCCAAACACATTTATCGTTAAATACTGATAGAATTTTTCGCATTATTATTCCTCAAAATTATTCATCTTGCCGATGATAAGCTTTGATTTATTGTTACAAGCATCGAAACATTGATTTTACCCTTGCGACAGACATGCGCGTGTCATAGACGCCGGAAGTGTAACCGAGTACGTTCAAATAATGGCGGGAATAATAATGTTCGCGCATCTGCGTATTATCGAATTAAACCAAATAAATACAATTTATACAATCTAAAATGATAATTAATTGTGAGAAATATATAAAATTCACGATAATACATGTAAATCCGATGGATATATGATGAAATTGTAAGAAAAAAAGCCACACGACCGGTGTTTGTTTTCCGTGCGCGAGATTCATAGTGTCAATGTTTTTGCACAGGGATTTACGCTCAGTCAGAGCCCATTTTGATTAGCGGACGGTCGATGCTCTTCTTTCCGGCAGCCGGCGTCCATTTTCCCCCCTGTTAGCATCTTGCTCGTTGGCGCGTTTATCCGTTTCTTCGTATCTTCCACAGTAAATAAAAGAGTGAGTGAATAATTGAATATCATGAAATTTTTTCGTCTCAAATATAATTATTGATAAACGCATCGCCAATTTGTCGCGTGAACGACGAACGCTCGTGAATATTCGGATCTGCCGAAAACGCGCGAATCTCGCTGCGTGCTTTGCTCAGTTTAGCGACATAATTACGAGCGGCGTCCACGCTCCTTTCGTTTCGTCAATACACGCAACACGACGGAAAAAAAACATATTTTCGCGTCTCGTAGAGTTAAAAAATCATCACGAGACGATCTCAATCATCTTTTATTATATTTATTTCAGACCGTTTGAGTTTTAACAATGGACGGCCCACCCCCTGGACGAGGTGGATTTCGTGGTCGCGGTGGACCTGGTGGACCGATGAGAGGACGCGGTGGCTTCGGTGACAGAGGAAGGTGAGTCCATAATTGATTCAATATTGATTTATTTAAAAAAAAATTGTCTAATGTTGCATCTGCTCATAATGGACACCATTTTTTTTTTCTTTCTTTTTTTTTTTATAATTCATTTTTCCCTCGATCGGTTAATAACTCTCGACCATGTTGTTTTTCTTTTTATATTACCAGGGGAGGTCCCCCAAGAGGTGGAATGATGCGAGGCCGTGGTGGTCCTGGCATGGGAATGAGAGGAGGTCCTCCAGGTATGAGAGGCAGAGGTGGTCTTCCTGGCAGAGGTGGAAGAGGTGGACACTTTCCTCCTGGGTAAGATTTTTTATTTATTTCCCATATAAAAGACAAACGTTGTTCAGTTTTCCCATCTTTTCACCAAACACATAAAATTTCATCGTTACATTCTTACTCATTAAACAATTATATTTATTATTATTATTTATCTTACTATATTATTATTTATTTATTTATTTATAATAATGATCATTATGATCATAATAATAATTCCCCTAACCATCACCCATTACTGTCCTACAGCTTTGGGTATTCTTTTTTTCTTCTATTTTCTATTTTCTATGTCAAAATAGAACAAATGTTGAGATGCTTACATTGATAATTTTTATTAATATTGATTTATTTATGCATTTTTCCTCTCATTGTCAAACATTCAATTAAGTTGTTGCGCTTTGAGATTTTTTTTTAAATTTTGTTGTTAAGTTTAATTTTATTGTCTTAAAATTGTCCATAAAATCACATCAAGGTGGGATGTGCTACTACTCAGTCGGCAAAACAGATTTTGCTTGAGCGATTGCGAGTGCGAGAGAGAAAGCTGCTTTTACTCTGGTATAAAAATTCTCCCAAACGGTTGATCTTTCAGTGAAACGAAGAGAACGACGAATTGCAGAGTCGTTATACAGAGTTTGTTGTTCTCTTCGTTTGTTTGAAAGATTAACTGTTTAGGAGAATTTTGGTACACAGTTTCCGTTACTGACAGAGGAGTAGCTCATCGCCTTAAAGAGACACGCAGTACTGGCTGATTTTGTATTAAAAGAAAAATTCCAAATTGGGTAAAAAAATTATAACAAAAAATTGGCTGAAACGGATTTATATGATTTTTTTTCCACCCAAGTCAACGTTAATGATTGTTGAAAAAATTGAACCCTATGGATAATTGCAATTATTAATACGGAATAAACGATATGGCCAAGGAGATGTGAAATTTGCATCGAATTGAGAATAATAAAAGAAATACAATTATTGTTACAGTCCACCCGAGCCTGGCTTAGGCGGCCCTGGCGGTCCTCCCCCACCTGGAATGGGTGGTCCGATGAGAGGTGGCAACAGAGGCGCCCCAGGTGGAGGTTTTCGTGGCAGAGGAAGAGGAGACTTTGGCAGAGGCGATAGTCGAGGTGGCGGTTTTAGAGGACGAGGTGGTGGCATGGATCGCGGAAGAGGAGTCGGGTAAGATATTTCATAATTTTCCTCAACAATCAGACACAATGGTGATGTCGAAAAATTAAAAAATATAAATTCGTGCAGTGGATTTGGACCACGAGGTGGTGGACCCCCACGTGGTGGAGGACCACCGAGAGGAGGTATGGGCAGAGGTGGTGGAGGATTCGTTGATCGCGGTGGCCGTGGAGCTGGTGGCGGAAGAGGAGCAGGTCCCATGAAACGTGGTGGTGGTCCCCCAGGTGCTGGTGGACCTCCCAAAAGGCCAAGATTCGATCCACCACCGCCACAACCGGCAAACGGATACGGAGCTCAGCCACCGAGGTATGCTAATTAATTATTTATTTCTGTGCTGATAAAAAAAAACAAAAAACGAAATTTTCATTCTCATTTCAGATATGCGCGAACATATCTAATGATTTTAACACGTTTATTAATTCACCAGGGCTGATAGCGTTAATTTACTCTCGAGTCTACGATAAACGAATAATCGAAAATGCTGATAATCAGTTTGTTGCTTCTTGCGTGTTCGTAGTCAAGGATACGGGGGTGGTCCTGGCAATGGATATGGTGGAGTCGGCGGTCCACCGCCACAAGCGCCAGTTGGCAGCGGACCAGGTTATGGAAGTGGAAATGGCGGCTATGGTGGTCCAGCTCAAGGCGGATATCCCCCTCAGACGTCCTATCAGGGTTACGAGAATTATCAAGCAGCACCGGATTACTCGCAAACCGCGGTAATTATTTTTCATTTGAATTTTGCGGAATTTGCACTCTGACGCTTTTTTTTTTTAATATTATTTTTATCTATCAGCAGGGTTATGCCGCACCTGCACCACCTGACAACAGATACGGAGGTGCTCCACCAGCACCTGCAGCCGGAGGTTTCAACGCTGGTGATCCTTACGGCTACGGGAAAGCACCACCGCCGGGTTAGTTCTCACTTAAGATATGCAAATTTTTTTTTGTTTCCTTTTTTTTTCACGTTAAAGGGGAAAAAATAATAAATCTTATTGGGTTGGACAGCAAATTATCAGCAAGAGGCGGTACCCGCACCAGTCGCTGCGAGCGGCGGGGGTGGTTACCCTCCAGCTAATCCGTACGACGATCAATCCTGTAATCCCGCGGGTATGATGGGCAGGGGTGGTTACTCGACGCAAGGTTATGGTTAGTTTATTTTTTTTTTTTATACACTCGATTATTAATAATATTTATACGAGAAATGTATTATTTTCATATTTCTTATTTTTGGTTTACAAAATTAATATAGTTTTTTCCAATATCGTTATTTCCCACGCAAACATCTCACGATGACTGGAATGATCATTTTTTTTTAGAAAATTACTTGTAATGGTAATAAAAAAAAAAAAGCTAATCCTTATTTTCTTTTTGTCCTTTCTCAGACTATCCGAGTCAAGATGGTGGATATGGCAAGCAGGATTACGGTAAGTACCAGACGCCTCAGAATGAATTTTATTAAACGATCGGGGCAATTTATTTATGGCAAAATATACGTGCCCTTAGGACGAGGTCAGATAACATTACCGATTAAACTACCTCAATGATAACTAGTGAGAATTCAAAGAGAAAGAGAGAGAGAGCGAGCGAGAGCGAAAAAAATGAAAAGAACCGAATGAGATTGAGAGAAAACGGATGCCCTGGCCATGAGGGAGGCGTAGGGTACAGGTTTTTGTTTTTTTTTTTTTTTTTTCTCCTCTCCTTTTAGTTACTTGTCCGAAGTAGTGTCAGAAATATTGTGAATTCAATATAATACTTTTTTCTTTCTTTTCTAACGAAAACACTCATTTCAATATTCATAGAAGTGCAAGTAGTATCTTGACGAAAAAAAAAAAACAAACAAAAAACGCGATGCATGTGTCGCATCACGAAATGGAGATTACCAAGAGTTTTAAACGAAGAATGGATACGGTACTTGTGTGTACAGAGCGAAACAAAAAGAAACAAACAATAAATCGATCGATGTTATTTTAATTACATGCATATACATATATATATATATATATATACATATATATATATATACATATATATATATATCTATTTGCGAAACAACAAGAAGAATACAAAAAGTAACGAAAAGATAAAAACTTGAAACGAAAAAGCGAGCTTTACCGATTAAATGACTGGAGGAGCTATGGTTGTTCGCAGGTGGCAGTGCTGGTTACCAAAATGCCCAGTCTCAGCGATGCTATTAGCTATAATAACGAATTATAATAATTAATTACAGTAACTTAAAAAAAAAAAAAAAACAAAACAAAAGCGTTTAAACAGTTTGACAAACAATTACATAAAACCGTTGCGTGACAAAGTTCTTGGGTTTACAGCATTTTCCCTTTTTCTTTTCCACGATGCTATTTAGTTTGTACACGAGAAATCTTTTTTGTAAAATCGAGACGGATAATAATATGAAAAATTTGAATTTTCATTACAAATCTCGGGGGTGTAGCAGAAAGCCCGATCATTGTCACACAACGGATTAATAGAGGTCTCTCTTGCGTCGAGTATTACGTATTTCAAATCGACAATGAAAGAAATGAGACAACGAGAGAAAGAAAATGAAAGAACGATGGAGATTTTTTTTTTTTTTTTTTTTTTTTTTTTTTTTTTGGAATTCACGATGAGATAATCATTTTATATTTGACCGACAGATTTCAAAAATAAAAGACAAAAAAAAACGGCTCTCGTCGCGTTGTGTCGCGATAATCGGTTGATATAGAATTAAGCTGGCCTCGGTGTACAGTCACTTGAAAACTTTTACTCGTAGTTTAATTTCAATCTAGAAACCGCAATTGTCACTGTTAATCATAATTGAATTGATACAGTTGTGTTGGTAATCGATACTACGTGTTATGTGTAGGTAAAAAATGATTGTAGCTGTAAACAACTCGATTTATCTCATGAGAGACGAAATGTTTTGAGGGTATTTTTCTTGATACTCATGGCGCGTACATTTGACGGAAAACTGTGACGAGAAAAATGAATAATAATAATAAAAAAATTGAAAAAAAAAACAATAAAAAACGAGAGCGCGCATCGTAATTTGCTTGACTATGCGAGGCACTTTTACAAATATGCGAGATCGCGAACGAGTCATTTTGTGACATTTTAAACTAATTAAACTCGAAAAGTTCAGGATCAGGATACGCATAAATCCGTATCGAAAAAAAAAAAAAAATAGCTCTTGTGTGGCGCAGAGTATACAATCTCTCTGGCATGAAATGTTAAAAAAAAAATTAAAGAAAAAAAAATGTGTGTGTTCTTAGCGGATCTGAATAAAAGTTTTTTATAAGTCGAAGACTATAACAAATTAGGTACACATATATATATATATATATCCTTTTGTGACATGGCCCATAATAGATGAAAAGAAGAAAAAGGTTGAGGTTTAACGAAGCACGCACACGTGCAACGTTTTACCGTGCCGATACTAGTTGTGATTTTTTTTTTCCTTGGCTGTAAACAAAAAAGAAAAAAAAAAAAAAAAGAAAAAAACACGAAACAAAATACCCTTACGAGAATCAAGGATGGAGCCAATACAAAAGGAATGACGACACATATTCCTCGGTTGTCCATCGATTTCTTTTTTTTTTTTTTTTTTATTTATTTTCTTTTTCATTGAGAATAATAATTAATAATTAATTATCGATATTTAAAAATATAGAACGAAAAAAAAAAAAAATGTCGATTGTCATCTTTTTAGTAGAAATATATTGTAAGCAATAGCGGAATCGAATTTAAAATGGACGTAAAAAATATGAACAGTGAGATACAAAAATCATCACATGATTTGAAAAAAAAAAAAAAAAAAACTAATAATAATAATAATAATGATAATGTACGAAATACTTTTTATATTTATTAATTCCTGAACCTTCTGTACAAGAGAGTGAAACGCTATAACTCTGAGAGTGAAATTGAGAAAGAAACGAATTGAAAATTCGATAAACCAGCAACTGCCCTAGGATACAGGCACAACCAATAACACAGCGTGATAAACGAGACCACATGCTTACCTTCTGCTCTCTGTGAGAATTTTCTCGTTTAAGAGAAAAAGCGAGAGAGAGAGAGAGAAAAAAAAAAGAGTTTCGAGTAACGATACAGCCAACGTTAGGTATCGGTACTCGATCGACCAAGTATACAGACTCTTTGCGTGTTGCATTAACAAAGAACAAAAAAAAAAAAACAAAGAAAGAAAGAAAAACTCAAAGCAAAAGAAACGGTAAACAAAAAAAAAAACAAATGCTCGAGTAGAACCTCGGCCCAAGCTCAGGTGAGTAAAAAAATAAATAAGTTATATATCCGTTTTTTCTTTGTGATCATATTGATGAGAGAGATCGAAGTGAATTTTCACGTAGGACAGTAATTATTAATTTCTATAAATAAATAAACGAGAGAAAGAAAATAGAAAAAAAAATCGTCGATGTAAACTGCAAAACTGCGTTTATCGGCTCTAAAGTCGTACTTGTATATTTTCCTTCTATGAAATTATTATTTTTTTCTCGTAATTACAATATCCAAGCAAATATAATCATGCGAATTATCCAAATTTTATGTGTATAAAAATATATATATACATATATATATATATATACGAATGACAAAGAGCCATGCATAACACACGAATATATAAGATGCAAAAAATAATGAAAATAAGATGAGAAAAACTAAAAACTAAAAAAAAAGAGAATCGATTAAACGATCTGATTAATTATTTACCGAAGCAACATAGGAATTAGGTCGTCGTTATGTAGGAGTTTTCAAAAGTTGACTAGAATACCATGCATGATTGTCATTTAAAAAAAAAAATATTGAAAACAAAATCTACCGAATAAATATGAAAAAAAAAAAAAAAAAAACACGTCCACGTGTTTCTTTGGCTCACTTTAAGAGACGTGTTTTGTACACGTAGGCGGAAAAACTTATATAAAAACGAGAGAGAGAGAGAGAGAGCATTAGGCTAATAATCTTGAGATTATAGACAAAATGAAAAAAAAAAAAAAAAATACAAAACGAGATTTTTTTTTTTAATGAGTCACAATGAGATGCAATCCAAGAGCGAACGAGATGGGACAATTCAATTGTCGTTGGAATGAAGCGATGAGAAGCGATATGGAACATAAATACCAGATGTGTTGATTTATTTTGTTAACTTTTTTTTTTCTTTCCAATATCCAATATCCAACTCTGTAAAGAGTTTAAAATGACAAATATTTGGTAAATCTTAAGGATTGCCCGTTACTTTCTCGCTGCAATATCAAAGTCCCTTTGCCGATGTTAAATTATTTTTTTTCCCCCTCTCTAGGCTGATCAATGCGTACCGGTCTCAGCCATTGAACAGGAAGAGACATCTCTGCTTGATCACCACATGACTGGCAATTCAAGAATCGTGAAAATCCATCGTGAAATCCTCGAGCACGATCGGAGCATCAAATCGAGGACCCAAAAAAAAAAAAAAAAAAACAATAAACAAATCTCTGTGATGAGTTGGGCCCTCGTCGCATCTGCAATTCGTATAAAGGTAGAAATTTTCTCGTTTACCGTTTGTTCTCGTGTAATTTATCCATTTCACGAATAAACAATTGAAACATTGCAATATTGTCTCGATCATTCTCTGTTTCGCGAGTTACAGCGAGGAGGACAGAGGATTATGAGAATTAATGGAAAAAAAAAAAAACAAAACAAAGAAACGTTAATAAAACTTTGTCAATTAATCATGGCACGAAGTTCATCATTAGACAAAAAAAAAAAAAACGACGTGTATAACATGCATCGTAACTTAAAACGAACATTTTTTTTAGTTCTAGACTGTTGGCAGCAGTCGTGAAAAAAAAATGAAAAAAAAAAAATTGCCCAACTTAGAAAATAATTGATAAATGAGGTTGATCTTGCGCTCAAATGGCTCGAATGATCTTTACATACGATGAGACGATCACAATGGCCTATCGGAGATGAACAAAATTTTGAGAAACTGAAAATTTCGTTACCTAAAAATATAACGGCGGTCACACGCCGTTCTCCGATAATAGTTGTATAAACTTAAAACAAAACTCAATCGTATGCTGGTAACTATATATATATATATTTAAAAATAATGAAAAAAAAAAAGTCTCAGTATGTCAGGTGAAGATCATGACGATTGATAAGTACGGCGTTGGCGATCGATCAGACTATTTGACTCTTTTAAGATCCTCGTCGTCTCGGTGATTCACTGGACAAAAGCATTATTTGCACGTAACTGTGACCCTCGCGAAGATTGATCAGTCTGAATGGAGAATCGTATCGTATAAATTTCAATTAAAAATAATAAAAAATTGATAAATATTATTGTTTTTTTGTTACTAACGTGTAAATTAATGAATATTGTTATTACCTGTCGCGTTCCTGCTGCTGTATGTGAATTCTGTCACCTCTTTTCAGTGGTAAAACAACACTCGTGTAGCAAGACGCTTCGCTCGCAGATACCGCTGATACTGTCGCGCATTTAATAATTTTGCGGGTATTCGATGTGCCCTCGGAAGTCAATAGAATCCAATAAGAATAGTGAGTTGGTTCGCCAAAATAGTAAATCTTTAAATTAAGCAAAAAGCAATGAATCATTTTATGAATTTCTTGCACTAAAATTGTGTGTGGCCAAGACAAAAGTGAAAGAATAATTTTATCTCACTTGTGCTGAAATCATGTATAAGCCATTGGCAGTAACTTCGATCGATGTTTTATCCTCGACTAGATGAAATTTGTTGAAAGAGTATCGTGACTCGTTTCTCGTGCTCTTCACCCATGGACCTACGTATACTGTGAAAAGAATTAATTTAGCATTTAATAATTTCAAATGTTTCCTTTTTTTTTTTATTTATTTTTTTAACAACACAACACTCGTATACTAACTACCTGTATCGGTTACATGCTGCTCGGGTACAGCACCGACGAACGTTGCTACCAAGGGTCCTGAAAAATCAGCGTAAAATGTAAAAGGAGAAAAAAATAAATAAATGAATTCGTAAAAAAAAAAAAAAAAATGTTTTCTCTCAGCCGTCGTGCAAAAGGTGGAAAATTAATCTTTGAAGAACATTAAATGAACGTGCAATGAATAAAATTATCTCAAAGTTGCAGTGATTTTTTCGTTTCCAGATAAAGAGAGAGAGAGAGAGAGAGAGATAAAGAGAGAGGGAAAATGAATCACACTGTATCCAGGTATACTAATACAAAAATCTAAGTATACCCAATCGCCGGCGACTGCGTTTGAGCCTCCTTTTGATCTTTCTTCGTTTTTTACCTCGTCCTTCGTCACGACGCGATCTTCCAGCGCGGGATTCGTTCCAAGGATTCATATCTTCGTTTAAATCGTCCTGGTGACCCGGCATTGCCGTAGTCATCTCGTGATTACGCGTCTCGAATGCCAATATTGCTCTCTCGTATCTATCTCTGTCAGCGCTATCCGCCTTTTCTCCTCCTCGTCCTTCGCCATCATCGACAATCCTAGATTCCTCGAGCATATTATCATCCTCGAAATTTTTTCCAGCTCTCTTGACCGGCCATTTTTCACCATCCTTTGTTGTATTTCGTCGTGATACACTTTCTGCATTTTTTCTTGTACTTGGAGAATTTTTTACTTTTTCCGAGCTTGAATATTGAGCGATTCTCGACGACGACGACGACGAGTGATGATATTTGGGAGAAATTACGTTTAATTCTCCCGTTGAATCCAACGTGCTGGATTCAAATCGATGATGATTCGCCACTCGATGATACCAGATACGATTAAAATTTTTATTCAAATTTTCATATTTTAGCATGAGTATCATGAAATTCGAGTTGACGCAATTCATCTGCAATATAATCGAGGGGTGATGAACATTAGTATAGCAATTTAAAAAAAAATGTCGGATCTAATCAAGAAATTTCAATTTTATAATCTTTTCGTACTATCTTGAGAGACTCAAAGAGTCACCAGTCACGAGATAAAACGTTTTTTAATTTTGCTTCTTTTTTTTCATGATAAATACAGATGATTAATCGCTGGTGCTAAATGCACTCATTGGGTTTACAAACAATAATGAAGTATTTATTTTTCCTCGCTGTTATACGATCTCTCATTCTATGAGTAACATTCGTACACTAATAGTAGTCTATGAATGTTACTCATATCATTGTTTCCGGATTATAAGACTTTTTTTTTATCACAAACGTGTCTACGAGCTTGGAATTGAAAAGAAAAAAAAAATGGAATATGCAATCTCCTCTGACACAGATCAAGAACTTGGCATCGTGGATGAAATTAAAACGTTTTTGTTTTGTTCTCAATGGAATTTCAACATCAAGCAATGAATGAGCATATAAACTCGATGACGTGAGAATTTTTGTCAATGATCCATAAATGTAAGGAACGGTAAAGAAATTTTTCATTCGTAATTTTCATTCATGTTTTACCTGAATTTCCAGAGCTCGGACTTTCCTCTTGAGATGAGAGCACACAATGGCAAAAATAATCGATACTACGAGCGTGGAATTGAAGTGAAAGAAAAAAAAAATGGAATATGCAATCTCCTCTGACGCAGATCAAGAACTTGGCATCGTGGATGAAATTAAAACGTTTTTGTTTTGTTCTCAATGAAATTCCAACATCAAGCAATGAATGAGCATATAAACTCGATGACGTGAGAATTTTTGTCAACGATCCATAAATGTAAGGAACGGTAAAGAAATTTTTCATTCGTAATTTTCACTCATGTTTTACCTGAACTTCCAGAGCTCGGACTTCCCTCTTGAGATGAGAGCACACAATGGCAAAAATAATCGCTAATATCACTATGAAGAGGCTCTGCGCCCTCTGAAAAATCTTTGATCTCTTTGAGTTTGATAACGAGACGTTCATGTTTACGCTGCACTCGATCACATTCGATCCGTTTTTTTCTGCGCTTTTATCATCGACAATTGGAATTTTCGTATCGATCATATCGGATCTTGCACGGATCTTCGTATGTGAGGACATTTTTATTTTCTTCTTCCTTTGTTATTCTCAATATCGAACACGGAATCTCGGCCCGGCTAGATAGCGCCTCGAGGAATTCTGAAAAAAATTAAACAATTAGTAGAAAAAAGTTGAACATTTTTTTCATTCTCTCTCTCTCTCTCTCTCTTTCTTTTCTCTCACAATAGGGAATGGCGTACCGTATATTTTCTTTATTTTTTCTCTACAAGCTGCCACTTTTGGCAAATATCCCAGGTCATTTGAACCAAGCCTATGCGTATCTTTGCTAATCGTGATAGCTTCGAATGAACAACTGACATAGTATATCTTATCACAAAGTGCAAAAGCCTGTTGGAAAATACCAGAGATAAAGTTTTTCGTTTTCTTCTTAATATTGTATTCTTCCTTTTTATATCGTCGACGCTCTTTTTCGAGGCAAAACCGCGTTTAGGGCAAGCAGGTAAAATCTTCGCGAGATTTACACAAGATATATATATATAGATGTATATATGTATATAGATAGATGTATATAAAGCAACAGGTATCGAAGTCCACCCTCGGCAAAATACTTTACAGCACTGAATGTCTCTCGTTCCAAGTCGTCGTTGTCGGGCTGGTCGGCTAAACAGAATCCGCACACGACCGACTCGCGTGCACAGAGCGAGGGAAAACAGCGGCGTGTCGAGTTTCGCTTTTCAGAAGAAATAAAGAAAAAAAAAAAAAAACATTACACCGATTTCGCGTAGAACGAATCACGTGGATTTTCTGCGACATCGTTGGCCCACGGCAAAACGAC
Organism: Dyspetes luteomarginatus; assembly: GCA_963669185.1. NCBI lineage: Eukaryota > Metazoa > Arthropoda > Insecta > Hymenoptera > Ichneumonidae > Dyspetes > Dyspetes luteomarginatus. The sequence goes on along the minus strand of OY769910.1, from coordinate 2,678,994 downwards.
AAAAATCGCGTAATCAGAAGCGTGTGAGAGCTCTGTTGTGTCCATTGCATTCTTGGAAATAAATTCCGGTGCAATGTGCGACTCTTCTCACTTTTTATTTCTTTTTTTTTGTTTCATTTTTTCGTTTTTTCTTTTTTTTTTTTTAATTATTCGCAGTAACCATTCTGTGCTTATAGCCCGCGAGAAAGCCTACAAAAAGTCACAAACATATGCGTCCAGAATACATGCGAGAAAAAATTATATATATGTTATAAATACAAAACCGGTATGTGAAGAAAACCGGCGAGGGCGGTTTTCATTAGATTATTTTTTTAATTTTTTTTATCACTCACCCATCAACAAATTGATGAAATTTCTCAAACTTTGTGAGAAAGACAAAGAAGATCTACAGTGTGAGATCGATAATTTTTGGCAAAGCTTGAATTTGCCGAAGAATCGCGTATACGCCGCTACTGTCGCACGTTTAATGCTTCTATGGGACGCTTTGCTTGTCCATCTTTTGTTTACTATACTATATATAGTAGCTATAGTAATATCCACCAACAGTATATACTATATATATATATATATATATATATATATATATATAAAAACAGCTCGGGTGGACCTTTTTGCCTCCTCCGCCTAACGGTCCACCAACGACCGGTCGCTCCGGCGTATGTCCATCGACTGTTGCTTCAGAGCTCTCACTACCAACTTTTCCATTATGAAATCCCTAGTTTACTCTCTCTCTCTCTCTTTCTTTCTCTCTCATTCTCTTCTCTATCTTTCTTTTCCGTTACAACGGACCTCGCCTGACGGACTTCAGCTTCAAACTTATCTTCAACTCTGCTTTCGCCATAATTTTTCACTCTCGACCTCTCGTTTCAACTCTTCTCCAATTTGCACACCTGCAAACATCACGATGGACCATTTTAGCTCAGATTGTACCCTCGAGTGAGTTTACTCATGCATTTTTGCTACGGTCGAATATATATATATTTGACCGTAGTAAATATATATATATATATATATATATTCGACCGTAGTAAATATATATATATATATATATATTCGACCGTAGTAAAAATATATATATATGACAAAGCAAATACTGGTGTCATCAGATGGGCTACACAGTATCTCACCCACGTGCTGGTGCAAGATTTTGCTCAGCTATCAAGCATATTATCAACTTATCAACAATTGTCTCCTTCCACCCCTCCAATCTTGACAAGTTGTCGCGTTTATTTTAAACTCAACGATCACTCTTCCCTTCATTTCTTCTTCGCAAGCGCTGCTGGCTTCTCTCATTTGCATCTTTGTATGTTTTTTTTTAGTCTGTAAAATAAAAAAAAAAATGAAATTTTATAAATCAAATATTTGCCATTTCTTCATTCGTACAGAAAAATATTATTTTATCTCTGAGATATGGTAAAGATGGGGAGGGAGAGAGAGTATAGAAAATATTGGAGAAAGTCTTTCTAATTTCAATATTCTGTGCGTGAGGAACAAAACACGAAATTCACGCGTTTATGGAATATCAAAGAAGTAGGACAACAAACGCGGTTCTCCAAAAATTCAAGGACTAATACGGGTTTCACCGTTTGTACTATATATATATATATAGCTTCGAGCCCATAGCTTTTGAAACTTGTTTTTTTGAAGGACGTGATGCTACTTTTTACATCCTACCAACGAATTCAGAATTCGTTGATCCTACCTATAAAAAAAATAAAATAAAAAACGCAACTCAATGGGATTTACAATTAGTTCCAATATTGAAACTATTTGTAAGTCCCATTGAGTTGCGTTTTTTTTTTAATTTTTTTTTTCACGTCAGTCAGTCAGTTTTTCACGTTTCATTCATGTTTGGGTCACGTTAGGGTCACGTTAGGACGTGAAGCTAATTTTTACATCCTACCAACGAATTCAGAATTCGTTGATCCTACCTATAAAAAAAAAAAATTAAAAAAAAAAACGCAACTCAATGGGACTTACAAATAATTTGAATATTGAAACTATTTGTAAGTCCCATTGAGTTGCATTTTTTTTTATTGAAACTGTAAGAGAAAAACAATATTAAAATTATGAAATAAAATACAATCGCTCTATATAAAGTGCGTCATGCATGGACAGGACAGAATTTAATTGCGTGCGGATGGTCACGAACGAGATTTTTTTTTCCAGTCGTAATACATGTGTGGAAGGCAGGTCGTGAGAGAATGACAAAGAGTCGAATTTCAAAGCTGTGTACAGTTTGATATGTAGAAAATTCGCACGCTAGCTGACACGTCTTCGAATAACAAGTGTCAATGTACTTTTTCCATCCTCTGACAATCATATTATTCATATAATATTAATATACAAAAAAAAAATCGTTAATTCATTATTTATTTGGATGTCACTATAAATAGTCCCCAAAATATATTTTTTCTTAATTGAATTCAATCTTATCTTGAAGCTTAAGTTTTATTCATCTCTCAAAATAAATAGTTTCAAAAATACACAACAAAAAAAACGACATTAATTATTACTAGGCCTTATATATATATCAGGCCTGGTAATAATTAATGTCGTTTTTTTAACACAAATTTCCAACATGCATGTGATTAATTAACTAGTGTCTCGTGTCTTTTGTCGTAATTGTCGAACAAAGGAATACTCATATTCATCGAGTCATTTTTCGGAAAAAGGAATTTTACTACACGCAGGTGTGATCGTAAAACTGCTACACAGGTATAATAATAATATCAATTATACAGAGCAGCTCGCAAACACACACACACACCAGCATAGAATGATCGAGTTTGTGTTATGTGCTATCCTGGGAGGAAAAATATCGTGGGAGAAAATAATTTTGTCTCCTTATTTACTAAACGATTAGCGTTTTATGCCCGATTGGCAATTCAATTTCCTAGAAACGTATGAGTTACAACTTCGTCAAGGAATCCTCGTCGTGAGAGTCTCTCGACAATTCTTTCGCATATGCATATTAGCAAAGTGTCGCCCCGTAAATTAGCAAATGACAATACTATAACTGGAGTATGATGAATCATAAACAAGATAATAAAATGTATCGAGAGCATTTTCTCATGGGAAAAAGTTAATGTCTCTGTTTTTTTCTTTTAGCAAATTAGCAAATGACAATACTATAACTGCAGTATGATGAATCATAAACAAGATAATAAAATGTATCGACAGCATTTTTTCATGGGAAAAAGTTCATGTCTCTGTTTTTTTTATAGTAAATTAGCAAATGACAAAACTATAACTGCAGTATGATGAATCATAAACAAGATAATAAAATGTATCGACAGCATTTTTTCATGGGAAAAAGTTAATGTCTCTGTTTTTTTTTTTCTACTATTTTCATCGAAACTGTTACTGAAACTGAAAAATTAGCTTACAACGAGTTGTTCTCGTGACAAAAGAGACTTTGCAATATCTCATCAAGCTCGAATTAATTTCAACAGGGGCTTCGTATTGTCGGTGGCTTCTGTTTCTTTCTTTAATTGTCATTTGTCTTGTCTTCTTTTGACGTATTCTTTGAGCACGAGGAGAATTTTCATCCTACACAACCGACATTTAACCCGTGAGAATGTCTGATGATTTATGTTCTCGTTTACGTTTGCACAAAGAAAGAAAGAGAAAGAGAGAGGGAGTACGAATATTTTAAGGGGATATTGCACTGCCATAATGGCAACGACGATATTATTGCGCCGCCATTACAATTATCTTGTTCATCACCGCTCATCTCTTCTTGATCCGGAGAATCGAGTGTTTGTCGTCGCATTGACCGAATATAATAATAAATAAGCATAGACAAACACACACACACGCACACAGAAACACACAAATGAGAAAATTATCTGAATAATCTTACAAGCGATGTGGTCTGTCCAAGAATTTCTTTATCTCGTGAGCGCGATTAATCGCAACTGTAAACTTTCTCACGCGATATTGCACACGATTGATAAACACCAGGATAATCTGTAAATCATAACGAAGAGTCATTAAAATAGTTTGCTCGCTCTTATTCTTTACGAAAATAAATACAAATTTGCTGTTTAAATGGTATAAAAAAAATAAAAAAAAAAAATGCTTTTAATTTCTATATCTATATGTCTACTTACAATGCTTTTATTATTTATAGCCGAGGCCCAGCGTTCGCTGATACTACGAGAAATCTGAAACTCGCGTCCAGGTGCGAGGTGAAGGACGCGAGTTATAATCAAAATTCACGTACGATGCTCCTCCGTGTAGTAAGAAGAGATGCCATATACATGTTTTTTCTTTTTTTTTTTTTTTTTTTTACCTCGGATATTCGGTAAAGGACCACCTGCAGTAGTTGTGAATTCGCTCGTTACTCCCCCAAGCTGCTGACAATTTTACTTATCCAAGCATTATTATATTTAAACGCAAGAGAGAGAGAGAGAGAGAGAGAAAGAGAAGAGAAATTGGCATTATACGCACATTTTCATATAGCAAAAAACAAGTCGATTGATCGTGACAAAAACACACACACACACACACTCACGAGGTAATAAGAGTCTAATGAGTCACATTACAGTTATTCAACTCTTTCTCTCTCGCTCGCTCTCTCGTGTATACCTTCAATTATATATATATATATATTTGTGTATATTATATGTATGTTATATATATATATGCCCAAGTTGGTGGAGGACCGTTTACTTGGCTCATACGGAACACAATATTCCATATATGCGTATATATAAGATTGAGAGATTTTTTATTGAATTTTCCACGAAATCATATGTGTTGGATATACTTCACCCCTCATCAGCACCTCCTTAGGATATTTTATCGGTGAAAAGAGTGACATGAGAGACAGTGGCAGCTCACAAAAAAAAAGAACTTTGAAACTTTTTTTCTCGCATATTATCTGTAGAACGTTGCATTCTTGGGTCTCTCTCTCTCTCTCTCTTGCTCTTGCTGTCACTCTGTGTGTGTGTGTGCAGTGAGTGCCTCTTACGACGAGGATAAGGCAAGATGATGACGAGATTCCTCGGTAGCGCTTAGTGGTTCCTCCTTTTGTTCTTCTTCTTCTTCTTCTTCTTCTTCTTCTGCTTCTTCTTCTTTTCTTCTTATCGCTCATATCCGTGTCGTGGAGAAATGGCGGGAGATAATGAGAGCCAAACCTATAAAATATGTACATTTAGCATTGACTACATATATATATATATATATTAGGTTGATTCATGAAAAGATTTTTTTTACTACTTCAGCAACGATTTTAATATTTGGAAAAAAAAAAAAAACCATTTTTTGCACATTTAAAAATAAAAATATCGTTAAATTCTTCGATGTATAAATTTTCAAATATCGAAATATCAATGTTTTTTTTTTTGTTCTTTCACACGAACCAAAATTGTCTACGTGACACCGAAGGGATGTTCGCGAATAGCGAATATTAATTACTCGATACTAAAACAAAAACAAAAAATTTACTTTCCCCAGGCTTCACGTGAGCTTTTTTTTTTTTTTTGTGAGAAAAGGGCGAACATTTTGATGAAAAAAGAATCCTCATCTGAACCAATATATATTATTATTGAGCAATGATAAGATCTCATTGCGTATGAAAAAAAAAAAAAAAAATGCAGCGAAGCGGATTCTTGGAGCATCCGCATAGGTGAAATTCGATATGGTTCTTGGAACATTCATTAATTTTAATATACGGCTATGAGTCGTAAAAAAATTCATACGCATTGCGTGTCCCTTCGTTGCTTCGACTCTGCCAATTTTTCTTCCATTCTGAAAAGAAATATCAATTTTTCTCCATAAAGATTATTAAACGGGCTAATATAATTCTGTATAAAAGCTCGAGTGGTGGAGGCGACAGTGACGGCGTCGTCTTTGCGTACATACAGAAGAGTACACGCGTAGGAGTGCCAATTACCGCAGAGAGGCTTTCGAGGCGCCTCCGTGATAAACTTTCAGTGAGAGTAACAGAGATAAAGAGAGAGAGATAAAGAGAGAGAAAGAGAGAGAGAGAGGGAGAGGGAGAGAGGAGAGACTAAGAAAACAAGAAAGAGCGATACGGGCGTCAGTCTCATCCCTATAGAAGAGAGTTTAGTCCGCTCGAAACCCTCGTGAGTGTCGGTCGTCCTGTCCTCTCTATAATAATAATAACTTGTCAGTTTCAAAATATTAAAATCGACGCATCATTCATACAAAAGCAAAATTTTGCTTCTCAAGCTTCATCGTCTCAATTGAGCATAATTGGAAAATTTACTCTACGAAGGGATGAAGAAATCCCCCTGGAGTGTCGCGTTTTCCAACGAATTTGAAATGGCGATAGAATTATGAGAAGTAAAAAAATTGCCCGGAAAGAAAAGAAGAAAGAATAAGGTAGATAAGAGTAAGTGAAATAAGAAGGGAGGAGAAAGAGAGCAGAAGAATTTTTCGGGTTTTCATCGCAAATAGCCAGTTCGCGTCAGCGAGTTTGGAGAAAATTTTTGAACCAGCAAGCGGAAGACAAAAATTGAAATCGTAATAGTATTGGCAGTCTTAGGACGAAGAGGAGGAGGAGGAACATGATAGAAGAAGGAGAAATCGCGTACACTCTCGTAATAGTCCAATTGAAAAGTCGAAAGTTGGGAAATCTTTGAAAAGGCTAAATGAGGTATGTAGACATATAGATATCGATCTCCCGAACACGATTATCTAAGTTTAAAAGTTTTGCCCCAATGGTAACAGGGTGAAAAGAATAAATTAATGGTTGAATTAATAACTCGAGAATGGACAAAGAAATGAAAAAAAAAACAAACAAAAGTTGTAGAGAAAAAAATAGGGCGTAAAAAATTTGTTGGCCATTTTTTTGTAAAATTTATCGGTGAATGATGAGAGACGATTGAAATTTCAACATCCTTCGAAATGACAAAAATCGGCAGAGCACCATTGGTCCATGGAGAGGGGGAATTATCCCTCTTCGAGCCGATAATTTCGCGCTGAGATAAAAACGCGAGCAGCCCCAAACAAAATACAATTTATCGTGTCGTCAAAAATGTGACGTCTCCACCCTACAGCGGACTCGCTCGGTCGGTTCGTCAGAGCACAGGGCATGCGGCATGAAGAGGGCAAGTCCCCTCTCCACGGACCAGTGGTGCTCAGCCGATTTTTGTCACTTCGAAGGATGTTGAAATTTCAATCGTCTCTCATCATTCATCGGTACATTTTCCAAAAAAATGGCCAACAAATTTTTCGCGCCGTATTTTATTCTCTACAACTTTTGTTCGATTTTTTTTCCCATATCTTTGTCCATTCTCGAGTTATTGCGCTTTCAACCCTTAATTTATTCTTTTCACCCTGTTCCCATAGGGGCAAAAATTTTAAACGTGGATAATCGCATTCGCGAGGTCAATATCTATATGTCTACTTATCTCATTTTGCCTTTTCAAAGATTTCCCAACTTTCGACTTTTTCAACTGGAACTTTTCATCCTCTCTTTTCGAAGAAGATCCTTGCGCACGAGAGACAAAAACCAGCTCGACAGGTTTCAAAGAGGGGTCTTTCACTTCTTCTTTTGCTTCGTCGTTGTCGTTGTCGTCTCGTTGTTGTGGAACGCGCGGGTTTTTCTCCCCAGGTTCATCGATACGTGGCATTGCGACCAAAAACCAAAAACTTTATCTGCAAAATCAGACATTTTATTCGGTGAAAAAAAATCGTGAAGCAGCTCGTGATACGCGAGAGGTAATATTGAAAAAAAAAATCAGCCTATACGTACAGTTTTTCTCACTTCCTCTCTCTTGCGGTAAAAAAAAAAATACTGAAAGCTTCTGTGGTTCGCATATTTGATGATTTTTTTTCATCCTCTCGTTGAACATTGAACGTCTATCGGCTCATTTCAAAATACGAATATATACCGTTTCTATGTAAATATATGCAACGAGAGAAGAAGAAATGTGAAGAGACGTTGAAATTTGCTAAAATAACGAAATATTATCTGCGAGTGTTTTCCATTAATAGAGTATAAGATAAAAAATACTCACACAAGAGAGGCAAAATATTCTTGCCGGTGTGTCGTTTGAATATTTATTGGTGGATCCGAGTATTAAATTCTTTGCTTGAGTGTTTTTTTTTTGTTTTTTAATTGCCATCGAAGAATTACTCGTGGTGGATATTGAGAGGCCAAAAATTAAAATTTCTCTCGCCTGTGTTATTGCCTGCTGGTGACATCTCGATCGAGAGATTCTTCCTCTCTCTCTCTCTCTTCCTAGAGAGATTAACGTGGACTCATCAATGAGAAGATGACTCTAGTCTTGCCGGTGGAGGAGGATCGCAGAGCAGCAAAAATGAAGCCAAAATCATCATCGGGAAATGAGAAAACTTTAATCGACGGTAGTGGCTGCGCAGCAGCAACGATCCTCGGTAGAGACGACACAAGATCTTTTCTCAATTTTTCTCGTGAAAATCTCAGTATATCCCACTCAGAATTGGAACAAGGTTTCAATAAACCATCGAGATCTTTTCGCATAAGGAGACAAACGTTGCTCAGTCTCATTGCTATTCTCGTTGCTCTGATTTGTGCCGGTATCGAAATCTGGAAATTACACAGAGTCATTAGTAACACTCGTGACATTGAAATTATCAAAAGTGACATCGAGAGCCTGAGGCATCGTTTGTTCGGCGAGGATTTCATGGACGAGCTCAAAACTTTCGGGGAACAGGTAAAAATTTGTAGAAAATAAGAATATTCTACACAAATTTTATCGACTGATGGTATAAAATGTTCCATCTTTCTCATTGCATTTAGCCCACATTTTTATACAATTATCTTCCAATTGTATAATTGTCATTTTTCAAGCTTAATTCGAGAAACGTAAAATACCTATCTCGTGATAAAATTTTATGATGAATTTTCGTACCCAGGAAATGTTGCCAATTGAAATTAATATTATAATTATTCCAAAGGCATTCTTGTGTGATGAGCTACAAGCGAGAAAAAAAAGATTGATATAATTAATTCGACGTTACTTTCTCGTACGATAATATCAAATAATTGTTGATTTAATTGCTCACGATTTATCGTAGATGCAACTAATATCACACACAGACACGCATATATATATTTTTTTTTTTTGTCCGTCATGGAAATGAGAAGAAAAAAATTAATGAAATTTTTAATTCAGCTGTACGCGGATAATACGGAGATTGGCGATGAAGATTCTGGCGAGGCTGACATCGAGAGTGCAGATTACGATAACAATTATGACGACGATTACAGTTTAAACTGGAACGATTATGCAAGTGATTCGAGCGAGTCAACATTAGAAACAACGAAAATTCCTCATGAATCGTCTCTCGTTGATCAGCAATCAAATAATCCGCCATTAGCGTTAAAAAATGATCGATCGACGAGGACGAATCGTCAGCTCGTCGAGATCCTCGAGAATATTCACAAGGTCGAAGCTGACAAACGTGACAGTCAAGCAAAATTAGCTGAGAAAAATATGGCGAGCAATGAAAATCGAGACTCGTCAGCCAATCGTGAAATTAATAAAAATTCAACAATTCTCAAATACGAAAATAACATGAACAAAATCCATCATCGTCAGCGACGACGTGCCATTACCGAAGAAACGAAAAATCTTCCCATGTTTCCTCATCAAAATCGAACGAGACACGATCACAGAATTTCCAAAGCTACGACGTACGTCAGCGATTTCTAAAAAAAGTGAAAAATCTTTTGTTGAACAAAACAAAATTTGAATTGAAAATTAAATAATATTTTTTGTTTGTTTTTGTATCAACAGCGAAGCAACAAGCCACGATCGACATCCTCCAAAGAAATATTTTGCCATAACGAGATCGGAAAATAGTCAAGACTCAACGATGAGACGTCACTCGGTCTCTTTTAGCCATCATCCACGAAGACTCCACCATCATCCTCATCATCAGGTATCATCATTAGCTCACAATAATTTATATCTTTCATCAAAAGACTATTGAGAAATTATTATTATTTTTTTTTTTCATTTTTACTTATTTTTTTTTCCAGAAATCCGAGCTAACGAGAAGATCCTTAGAACGTAGACGAATGAAGAGACGTAATTTGCGCGTACCTAGGCAAATATTCGCAGCTCATTATGGCGCTGACAGCGCTCTGTTTGGCATCGGTGACGAGCACACCGGCAATGGAAGGGCCAAACACAATGAGGGCATTTTTAAAGCCTGGAGACCAAGCGACTGGGTCACAGAACTCGGAATGAGCAAACATTTTACCCTATCGCGAGACGGTCGATTGACCATTCACGAGTCTGGACTTTACATCGTTTATGGCCAAATTCATTATCTCGATGAACACGACGAGAATGGCTTTCATCTGCTTGTTAATGATCAACCAATTTTACAGTGCATGGTCAGTGTATTTGATAGTTTTTATGTACTTTATAGATATATATATATATATATATATATATTAACGAACTTGATGATCAATTTTTTACTCTCTTCATATTTCAAATTTAAATTTTACTCTCTTTATATTTCAAATTTCAAATTTACTCTCTTTATATTTCAAATTTCAAATTTACTCTCTTTATATTTCAAATTTAAATTTTACTCTCTTTATATTTCAAATTTAAAAATGACTCTCTTTATATTTCAAATTTATTATTACCCAATCTGGCAGGATTACAGTCCAGGAATCGGTCATAAAAGTAGATCTTGCTTCTCGGCTCAGATAACATTTCTCGAGGCTGGTGATTCTTTGGTCCTCAAAGACGTTGGTCCAGCGAGATACACACTTTTTCAGCACGACAAGAGTTTCTTTGGTCTCGTTAAGCTCGGAGAATCACGAGAGCAACAGCCGAAACAAACGATGACACAGTCAACACCGGAAACTGAGCGTTAATTTCAATAACTGCAAATGGAGAAAGAAAGAAAAAAAAATGAGTTTATTATTTTTATAGATATAAAATTTATACGTAAATTATGCGATAAGGGATGATAGGGTGAAACGCGAGCTTCTTCTAGGTGCCATTTCTACAACTAATATAATTTAGTTTGTTAATAATATGTTATGATTATTAAGCGACATTGACGTATATTACAAGAGTGTGGCAAAAAAAAATTAAACTTTCTTTATAATTAATTGTCATTCGGGAGACTGCCGTTTATTTTTATATTATTATTATTTACTTTTAAAATTATTATAAATAATGTATCTCACATAATTTTTTGTTCACGCGCGTCCATGACGGATTAATGTAAATAATATTTTCTTTTTTCGTTTTCTTTACGTATCTACAGTATATGGAATTTGGTGGAAATTTTTTTTTAAAGCGAATCAAACTTCGCAGATAATTTCACAATGAGACGAGATCGGAGAGCAATAAGCCCGAGCTCGTGAACTCTTCATGGGAATTAAATCGCCAGGTTTTTCCATCAGATCGATTATGTAATTTTCCTGCAGCAAACTCGTAGGTAAAAATGTTTTCAGACTATCATGGATCGATCCAGTTTTTTTAGTTGCCAACTTTTCTTGCTGAATAACAGCCTCATCGATCAAACTACTTTTTCTCTTCATTTTTTCTTGCACTCCGAAAAAACTTTTCTTACTCGGGTTGGATAATCGTGGCGGATCGATGCTGGCATTTTTTGGCTCAATCTATGAAAAATAATTAGCGATTATATTGCGATATGATATATATATATTTGTTGAGTTACTCGAGAGGTTTGACAAACTTGCGGAATCGCTATTTCATTCCATGCTTTGCCATATTCGCCACGTACGAGAGTAGCGGGCAAAAAAATTCTATCGGCTATAACTTTGAAGAGCAATGCTCGTTCCAGATACGAGCCAACTCGAAGCTGACCCAGTGGAATAACGCTCGTCTCGATATCCTGACGTATCTCTCGAATGTGAATTTCCAGCTGATGATCAATGCAAGGATTTTGGGGATCCGGGCCGGACATTTGACGAGCGACAAATTTACCAAGAAGTTTTCCTCGCGATCCAATTTTACTGACATCCATTATTTCTCGCCTCGATTCATCTTCAATTCTGTTTTTCGCCTCAAATTTATTAATTTTCATTTTTGTAAATGATAAAATTTCGTCGAATTATTTGAACGCTCACGTGTAGGCTGGTTCGTTCGCTGCCAAAATGCATTTGAATAATTCCAAATACTCGTGGAGATAAAAATCTTTCTGCAATTTTCCAAAATTCACCTCGAGCCAAGCACTCGTTGAATTAATGGACAATTGTCTCATTGCTGCTTCAGATGCTTTTGATGGAGAGCGAGATTTATCATCCTTAATCACGCTGGACCGTGAATCGGAAAAATTTATCACATATACGGGTTCCATAGGGCACATTTTCAGGCGAAATAGTTCATCCAGTATGGGAAATCTGTGAAAAAAATGAATTTTTGTCAATGAAACGTTTATGGAACGATAAATGCTCGATAAATCATAATCGTTATCAGAAAATTTGAGCACGATGATGATATTATTCATCTATGAATCGTACATCGTACCAACACATACGGGCAAATATGACGACGCATAACGTAAAAGCCATCGTGAGTAATTTCGTGCAATGAGAGACGACCAGTAACGGCAAACTTGACTGGCAAATGAGCAGAGAATAAAGCATCGATGCAAGTATTCCATGTTGGTAAAATACTCGAAACAGCAGATCGATTCTTCAGCATGCTATAAAGAGCAATTTTTTTTTAAATTATTATTAATCAATTTAACCAGAACGAAAGTAGAAATTTTATCGAAAGAAAAAATCAAACGAGCTATTTATTACTAATTTAAATATCCAGCCTGAATAAATTGCTCGGCAATCTCGGGATCCGCGAAATTTTTTTAAAAAATTTTAAGAAATTATTACTAATCAATTTAACCAGAACGAAAGTGGAAATTTTATCGAAAGAAAAAATCAAACGAGCTATTTATTACTAATTTAAATATCCAGCCTGAATAAATTGCTCGGCAATCTCGGGATCAGCGAAAATTTTAAAAAAAAATTTAAGAAATTATTATTAATCAATTTAACCAGAACGAAAGTGAAAATTTTATCGAAAGAAAAAATCGAACGAGCTATTTATTACTAATTTAAATATCCAGCCTGAATAAATTGCTCGGCAATCTCAGGATCCGTGGAAAGTTGTTGGACGAGCTGCACTGCCGCATTTCGCACAAGAGTCGATTCGGTCTCTTGTAAAAGATTGAAGAGTTTTTTAGAGACATGTCTGACGAGAAATATTTCACGACAATGTTTCTCGATAGAAAAAGTAGCCAAAGCTCGGCAAGAAGCGATTTTTAGCTCGTCGTTAGTTTCATCTTTGACCTGCACCAAATGAAACCATATCAATATTCATTAAATATTATTGTTTATCGCTTATCCATTGATAGAAAATCCTCATTAAGCGTAAAATGAAATTTTTATTACCTCGAATGAAGCGCACAAAGCATCGATCAGTTCCGCATCGATTACGAGTTTTCTCCACTCGACATCACCACCAATAAAATTCAATACATCAAGAGCCAAAATTCCTAGCTCTGATGAAATTTTTCCAATTGGTTGCTTCAACAATGACTCAAGATACGATGGACCCTTAGTGATTAAAAAATTTTCACAATTTTTACGATCGCCAATGCACAATTCTCTAAGTGCAAATGCTGCTGCTTCTCGATGTGAGAATTTTTCGGAACCCTCTTCCGATTTCAGCATATCTGGCAAAATAAAGTCTGAATTAATTCGGCCGTATATGGGAAGAAAATTTGAGATAAAAAAAATACCAAAAATCAAGTCGATGAGATTTTCTTGTGCAATTTCCTTTGCGGCCAGCTCATATCTTGACATCATTCCAATTCCATAACAAGCCGCTATTTTAATGCCCATTTCTTGCTGATTGTCACGCGAGGAGCCTCGCAAATTTCGAACAAAATGTTTGACCATTCCTAAACGGTGCAGCGCCTGCGACAGATTTATCAATTAAAAAAAAAGTCTTTCGTGTAAAATTGATGATCTTGCTTCTTCATAAGAAAATCTCTGATTCGTCTACCTCTCGAGTGGTTGCCGTTTTTGCGAGACGCACAAGAAGGTCCAAAATGTCCCGGAATTCGCGAGTATTCGTCCGAGTCTCGAAATATCTGACTAGCTTTGCAATTCCATCACCCTGTGTATTATTGAGCGATTCTACAATTGCCGGATGTTCAATTGCATGGATCAATACTCTCAGAATATCGGAATGTACATCAGCAGCTGACGAGTCAATATTCTGATAAGCCAAAAAATATCGTTAAATGTATATAAATTAATTGAATTCTATTGAGTTCACTGACAATTCATTGCTCACATCGGCTAAAAGAAAATCCAATAATGCTCTCAAAGTTGCTGCCTCCTCGAAAAGTTGAAAAATTCGATTGTTGTCGCTTCGAGCCACCAGAGATTCGATCACGGACAATGCCAGAATCTGAATTTCCGGATAAGGTTCCTCGAACAATTGACAAATCGGACGAAAACTGAATGACTGAAAAAAATTATAGATAGAAATTATTTTTACACACGTGAATGATATATAATTAATTATATACTCTTGTACTATATTTATGATATTTATGCAATAAGAATCGATGACCTTTGATCCAACCAATTTATCTGCCCCTGTTAAATCCTTCAGCAAATTGTCCATTATCTCTAAATTATTCTTCTTTATATCGGGATCGGATATTTTGAGATTTTCGATAAGTATACCGAGATCGGTAAAACTCTCCAAAAGCTTAACAGCTCCATATGGATCTTTCGAGATTTCAGCGAGAATTCGAGAAAAATATTCTCGCATAAATGTATCAGCAGAGTCTTCGGTCAAAATTTTAATGAAACGAGCGAGATAGAATTCGGATTCTAGCAAGTAGCTTCTGACAAACGGTATCGCAGCAATTTCGGCCAAGAGTCTTGCAGCAAATCTAAAAGCAGATTTATCGAAAAATTCAATTGCTACTATAACGAGGAAATTTATTTCCTCGTTATATTTTTAAAAAATTCATTAAATATAAAGAATAATTTTACGCGATTCAATTATTTTATGATGCTCGTACGAAACATTCTCATTTTCGGGTTGGCAAGGACACTTGTTTTGCATTATTCTCATTTGAAAGTAAAATTTAATGAAATTTTTTCATGCAATAATTTGATCCATGTGAAGGAGGCTTGATTGCCAAAAATTCATATTATTATTATTCATATAATAATAATATTAATAATTAACAAATGTAATGATAATATTAATGATGGTAATTTTGAAATAGTGGAAAAAAATATTGAAAAATTCGTATATATGCAAGAATTGAAATCTGATAACAAATACAGTCAAAGAAACAAAAAATTTCGTATTTATTATCAATTAGAATATTTCAATATGTTTAATTTTCCAGCTTTATACTCAAATTGCATCGTTTTTACCTTTTGAGTAATAAAAGCTAAAAAAAAAATCCAACACGTGATTATCGTATGTGGAGAAAAACTTTTACCTTTGAGTAAGCAAATCATCGTGATCAATGAGAGGAATTAAACTGTCGACAATATCGAGCTCAAAGAGTGTTTGTAAATTTTCTTTCCCTTTTGCAGCAAATTTCGTCAGTGCCATGGCCGCCGCAACGAGTACCGGTCGTTCTCGACTTCCGAGAAGAAGTATCGCCGTATCCGGACATTGAACGTCCAAATGTACTTGAAAACGATTTTTCATCTGTACTTGACGATCGCCGCGCTCCTTACCCGTTGAGACGCACTCATTTTTCTACAATGCGACATTTTTTCGAAAAATATCGTTCGTGTCCATAACAATAACAATAATAATAATAATAATAATAATAAAACAGGGTAAATACTGAAAACACAACAACCATACTCACATCATCATCGGCGCGCATCTTTAGCGTCTTTTTGTGTGAGTGTGCGTGCACTTTCTGTATAATAGGAAAAATTAACCACCTGATGATAATATTAATATAATAGATAATATTAATATTATAGTAATATTTTTATTCCGCGTGTAAACGTCTCCGACAGCACATTATATTATACACACTGACGTGCTCGCAGATGAAATGCGAGAAAGCTACACTCAAAGGTTATCCAGAGGTCACACTCTAGCCCCCAAAAGGATTGTTGATAAACAAACAAAATGGCGGATGGCTAGTGAGACGCGACGTGTGTTTGACCAACGAATTTCGTTTGAACGGTTTGACGACGTAGTGGAGGTTAAATTTTTCTCATTTCTCACAGTTTCAATGTTCGCGAGTGCAAATAATCATATAATATTCAATTATTTATTATATCCGCGTAATGTGGCGTAAAAGTTATCGCATACTTAATTATGAAATGAAAAATGATGCGTCCGAGAATTATCGCAGCACAGGCCGATGGGAAACGAGGGCAGGTAAAATATTTTTCGTTTGCAACTCTTTTTTGTTTTAATATAAAAATTTATTGTCCGATGCGACTCGTACGCGAGTCAACATCTTGTATAAAATATTTTACGCTTTGATATTGTACTTTTTGAGACACATACACAGCATCACACACATATTTTGAATATGAGTTTTTAATTGCTCTGTCTTATGCTCCCTATGTATATATATATATATATATATATATATATATATATATGCGACCTACGTTTACGACGAATGCTTTACGTCAATAAAGTCTCTTTAATTTCTAACTTTACATAGAAAATAATAAAAAAACACAATCTCATACAGTCTGTATAGATAAATATAGCTAATACGTGGTTTTTTTTTTGCATTTGAACCTTTCATAACCAGCAATTGAGACGTTTCGTAAAACGTCTCTTATACACGATGGGCCTGGTTTATAGCAATATATAGCTATAAGAAATTCCATTGGTAGTTTTTTTTTTTTTTATTAAATAGCGAAATCAAAACGGCAAGCATTTTGCAAAACGTTCGAATTAACGAAACGTGCGAGTGGAATAATTATTCTGAGAAGTTTACAGGCTCTATATAGGGTTACAAAGGGCAAACATGTAAGGATTAATTGAAATAAAAAATAGTTCCAGAGGTCAAAACGACCCATATATATATGACTATACATCAATTACTAATAGTTTCTTGAATGCAATTTTTGAGTTTTTGATTAAAACTCGTATCATTTGCATCGAATGAAAGAATGCAATTTTTGATTTGGCGCAGAAATGAAAAAAAACACATCAATTATTGTGAAATATTAACTTTACTGAAGTTTCATCAATTTGAGGAAATTTATTTCATTAATTCTCTCCAAGAATGTTCGTAGAAAAAATAATTTAAAAAAAAAAATGGAAACACATTTTGTCTCATTATGTGCATCGTGTTGTTTTTCATTGAACCAACAATTCTCTAAATTACAATATAAGTTTAATCTATGTCTTTTGAACACTTGCATTTGCTTAATTCCTAATAACTTAAATTTTACATTATTTTAATTGATAAAGTTGTGTGTGTGTGTGACTTTTGCTCGAGTCGCTACACATATATTACATACATGAATATTAAACTCGATTATATAAAACTTGGTGTGTGGATAAAGTAATTTTATCATATATTACAACATATATTACACATTATTGTATATTATATGAAAAATATTCAAGTTTTTTTTATTATTTATCATAGATTATTATAAAATTGTTTCGATGGACGGATAATCTGACTGAAAAGGTCTCGCACATTTATATATATATATATATATATATATGACGAGATTGTGAAATTTAACGAGCTATTTCCGATCAGGGCCTTTTGTTTATACCAGTCCCAAAATAATACGTGAATAACTGGCTAGGCTATCAATGAAAAGTTTGCTCATATAAAGCTTCGCTATGGCAATAAAAGCCTTAAATGGTAAAAATTGTTTTTTTTTTAACTAAAAAAAAAAATATACAAGGCACTTTTTAACAGGGATACGCGATTATGAGATCGATGAGAGTCATGAACAATTCTGACGAGAATAATCATTTAAAATTATTAATAATATTCTCGTTATAAAATTATCATTATTGACGATTATTTCAAAATCATATTGAATGATTCTCCCAGTTTTGTCAATATTTATGTATAAAAAGTCTCTTTATTAGAAATAAATATGTTTTTTTTTTCTCTTAGATTCGTTGTCAGAAGTGGAAAAAAAATTGTGAATCGATTCGTCAAACTGCAGTTTGTGGTACTCCTTGTACCACGTGAGTTCTGCCATTTTTACCTTTGGTCAATGTCGTCTGACTTGATGCTCTACCCATTGCTCTTGTTGGATGTCCATTTGGCGAGCTCGTAACAAAACCCTCATTTCTCATGTCCTTGAGTGACATATTTGAATTACTCCTGAGGGAAGGTGTCGAGCTAAATTTACGATTTTGGGCGAGACGCTCTTGGAGCTTTGTCTCATTTTGTCGTGGTAATCGTCCCTTAGACGTTGGCGCTGCATCTCGATACTCGTACATGTTTTCCTTTGACGCTCGAGTCAAATTCTCGATTCCCTCCGAATGATCGTCGTCTCGGACCATCAGGATGTCTCCGCTATAGTAGTGATCCGATTGTCTGAGATTATGGGAGAAAACGGAATTGAATTTTATATTTGTCAATACATTGATCTGATTTGACAAATAAAAAAAACAGTAGATGCTCTCTAATTTGTGGAAAAAAGTGCTGATGAAAAGACGAGAATGAAAAAACGAATAAAACAACTAAAAAAACTCATTTTTGGAGTGTGCGATTAGCTGTGCGATCTGGTGATTTGTCACACCTCACCTGCGTATCTTCTCGCAGCCTCCGTTTTGCTATAATTTTATCGTTTTTTCAATCACAGATAAATATAAATTGATTAGTAATAATGATCGTATGCAAAAACTTAATTATTAGCTCCTCTCTAGATCTATAAATTTAAATTTGTAGCTCTATTATTAATTAATTGTGTATTTACAAATATTTACAGGTTTTTTTTTTTTATTCCGATAAGAAAAGCAGAACCAGTTATCCCGTGCACTACCGGATACACCAGAGGAGGAACCCACTCGCGAGGTAATATTTTTACGATGTGTAATTATACACGCGATTTTAAAAAGCGGAAATCACGTATCATCGTGGTCGTGGATCACTCGGACATGGTTCTGTTTACCTTTTGCTTACCTCTTGGCGTTGCGCCACAGCATGCAACAAACGACCGACAAAACAATCAGTAAAAGGCAGGCTGTTGACATTGACCAAAAGGCTATTTGCAATGGTTGCTTCGGCTCCCACCAGTACTGAGGAAAAAAATTAACATTAAAAATATAAACAAAAAAAAACGAAAAATAAATGTTGATAAATTATTTGTCATTCTCACACACCTCTGTAACCGGAGGATAAGTTGGAACGAGACGTCCTATGACTGTAGGAAGATACTGCGACCAAAATGCACTCTCAGTCTGACGATAATTAAACATTATTGTACTATTGAAGGTCGTGTTGATATTTAAATATTTCAAGTAGCCGGGCTTTGCAGCTTCAAAGTGTAGGCCGAGAATCTGTGAGGGAGTTGGATTGCTTGGAACAAAGAAAAGGATTATTATTGTTTTTTTTTTTTTTTTTTTTTCATCTCGAGGCATGAAAAAAGGAAATTTATCAAATTGACATACCCATAAGTCGCAAAATTTGCGTACATCTTCATGAAAAGATGGCTCATGTTACGATCATTGTCCGTCCACATTTCACGTCGCAGTCCCAATTTTTCCGGAAAAAATTCTGAAATATGAAATATCGTTCGAACAGCGCAAGTAGTTTATGAAAAAAAAAAAATTATTATCAATCGAACTCACGAGTATCCATGAAAGGAGCCCCTGTGAGCAAAAGATGTTCCGTATTGTGTGGTACTCGACGCCAATGTGGTAAATTAAGAGCCTCGATCGTTGTATTCAAAACGTACAAATAAACTGGCACTTTTTTATCCACTAAAAGTTTGGCCATTTTGTCAGAAGGTGCGACATAGTGAAAGTCGGACAACAGCTATAAATAATTATTTTTTTTTATTTTTTTTTACTCAGAATATAGAAAATGGTAGAAAAAAATCGAAGAGAAAAACTCACATTTATATACTGATCACGAATGAGTGTTACATTTTTTGGATCTGGCCAAAATGTGTACATGTATTTTATCGCCTCATAAACACCCCAAGGATTCAGAGTGTAATTGTAACGAAGAACCGTTTCCCAGATTTTCTGATCAAACATTTCCGGATCAATGACGTAATTATTTTTTCTCAGAGTTGCATTGTTGTCTGTCGATTTTTTTTTTTCGAATAATCAATTAGAGACGAATGGATGGATTTGTGTATTTTTTTTTTAGATGTGCAACTTACATATCATCCAAGCTGCCTCTTGAGTCGTGACGCCAGCCATGTAGACGAGATTTTTACTGAAATTTCCAGCTTTTATACTGTCCTCGGGTGTTGCGGTGAAAAAATGCCAATCCTCAGCTCGCCAATCATTATAAAAACCATGAGGAACGGTAAAATTTGCATCGAGGACAGGTGCCCATGGGAACATTCCAACGTCTGGCTTGAGCTCGGAATTTCCAAGATCGAGAAAGCTACGTCCATCCTTGAGGCACTGCATCATCTTCCAGCTGCTCTCAATGCTGCATCCTATCATCTCGGCGTAAACTCGAGATGTATTTTGAGCACGATATTTATCGACAATGAGTGCCCAGTCGGCAAAAGCTGATCCCGATTGAGCTATGACTTTTGAGACGAGATGTCGAGTCCTAAAAGCACAAAAAGTTCAATAAAACTTAAAAAAATTCTGCGCCATGTTGCCACAATGGGTCACTGGTTACCCAGGTGTAGAC
Source organism: Dyspetes luteomarginatus (assembly GCA_963669185.1). Classification (NCBI taxonomy): domain Eukaryota; kingdom Metazoa; phylum Arthropoda; class Insecta; order Hymenoptera; family Ichneumonidae; genus Dyspetes; species Dyspetes luteomarginatus. Next base: position 2,658,156 of record OY769910.1, on the reverse strand, counting down.
CAGAGGGTTAATAATAAAATCGTCTACCTGGGAGCGACCATGAGCAATCCAGCACTCGCTGCACCAGCGCCAGGACCAAAAAGCGTCAGAGAATCGCGCATTCCGTGAAAATTTTGTATATTATCAGCGATCCATTGCAGCGCCATTGCTTGATCATGAATTCCATAATTTCCCGGACTATTTTCATCTCCGGTGCTGAGAAATCCTGTCGGGAATTAATTGTTCCTCAAATATTATTAAATTATCAAAAATTCTTACACTTTTTTTTCACGATCTTTCCCAAATTCATGAAATTTGTACATTTGGATATTAGCGTACCAAGTGCTCCGAGGCGATAATTCATCGAGACAACGACAACGTTGTAAAATCCAGCTAGAATGTGAGCGGGAAATTGATTGCTTGCGCCGTGAATAAATTCACCACCGTGGATGTAAACCATAACTGGATAACGTTTTCCCACACCCGATTGTACCTGTAAAATTGAATGAAAATTTTCACAATGATTGTAAAAATGAAAAATAACGAGGAAAAATTTGATTAATAAATTAATGGCTCGAATGTACTAACATTGGGAGTAAATATATTGAGATAGAGGCAATCCTCGTCGACATCGCGAATGCCTTTTGTAGCGCCTGTATAAGAGCTGGGCTGTGGACAGGCTGGTCCCCAATCGACAGCTTGCAAAAGTTGCCATGGCCTGTGATCAATCAAAATCGTTAAACTTTGATAAAAGTATTTTTTTTTTTTCCCTCTTTATTTTTAATAATTTTTTTTTTTTTTCATATTTCAGATCCACCAGGGTACAGAATAAAATTGTAATTTTACTTGTGTCGCTGTGGTGGCTTGAAACGACCCTCTTTCGTTGGCGGCATCGCGTATGGAATTCCAAGGAAAACATTAACGCTCGCTGTGACTCGCTCAACAGGTAAAATCCATGGTCTGTGTCGCGCTTCTGGATGATCATAAAGATAAACCTTGAATCCTTGAACTTGTCCATAATCGGTCGTCACGAATATATCTTTGTCCAGATTTTTCGAGTCCGGTCTCTCCTTGCCCTGAAGATCCTCTCGCCAGCCACCCAATACTCCTGGCAATTCAGGACGCGAGGGTGTGTCCTGGAGGAATCGTGAGCGATAAATTAATTCGAGATATTATTATTATTACATTAAATGCACAAAGATGAAAAATAGACATCGTCATGTCCATCAATGCTTAAAGAGCAAAGTGGCAATGATAATTGATGGACTGACTCATGCAGGCGAGTCGAGTAGATTAGAGAGAAGCGAAAAAATGAGTTATGCGTCAAAGGGATCTTCCTTATCGACTGATCCAATTATGTTTTTGTTTTGTTTGAAAAAAACGATTTGTTCTAGTTGATAAAAATATTATGACAATCGTATCTCTCTCGTAAATTCTCCATACGAGAATACTTAATTGGAGGATAAGAAAATTGCTTAAGAAAATTGCAAGAATATTTTTTGTTCGTTAATTGAATGGAATTTGGTGCATTTGGGAAATTTTACGTACCCCATAACGAAAACGATCTTCCGGGGCTCTGGTGGGTCCCCTGTAAATGGGATCGAGATAATTCGGCTGATAACCGTATCTTCTGTCGTTGTAAACGTAGGTCTGATGTCCAGGCGTTCCTGGAGGGACGTAAACACCGTCACGGCCATAATAACGTCCGCCATCGTATTGACTTGTGTCCTGGCAGTGAATTCCAACAAGGTGGAGCGTTAATAATGGAAAAAGTAGAACTGCGACGCGCCCTTTAAAGGCGTATACACGGCTGAGCGTCACCATCTTGCCGCGTGCCGAACGATCAACGACACTCACACACACTGACGAAGCCACTGACTAGTCAGTAGAATTTTTCTCGATTATTGTCTCGTTGGTAGCGCCAACGAATTCAGGCTCTGAATACGTTCGTATAGCATTTTTCCTGCGATTGCCACGATTTACAAGCTAAAGCACAATATTTTGTACGATTATTTTTTTTCTTTGCAGTCAAAAAATTCAGACGACTCTGTGAATTCGTCTGTACGGGATAAATTTGAGCGAGAATCATCGACGATGCCAGAAACAACTAGAGAAAAAAACGGAAAACTCGCGTGGTTCCCCCTGATGGTTCACTCTCGCCACACCTTGGCGAACCAAAGCCAGGCAATATTCGTGCTGCGTGCACAGGTAAAAAAAACAGACACACACACACACACAATTGGACACGAGTGAGGTCTCGTCTCTGCTCGTCTCTGCGAGCTTCTATGGGAGTTGCCACTGTTTTGCTGGCTCTCGCATGTGTGGCGATCAAATCTCACGTGGGTGGGGAAAAGAGCGAAAGTCTCCCCCCCGTTTTATCGCTTTTTATTCCACGATTAAACTATACCAATGAATTCAGACGCGTCTGAATTTACTATACACACGAATCATCTCCCACTCGCGACTCTTTTGTCTCTCGCATTTTACACGTTTTTTGTATGTAGAAAAATTTACCATTCTAATTCATATAGTAAAATTTTATACCATACGTGCAATATGGAAAAAGAAAAATTATAAAACGCGTGAATGAACTTTAATAATCATGAGGCAAAAATATCCGTCACGGCTGACGAATTCTACATAAAATCCATCACCATATTATTTACCATGTAGACTTTTATTATTTATTATTTATGGTCTACGTAATATTATCCTTTCACTCGTTATATTGATACTCGGGAGATTACGCGTATCCGCTGAGAGCCAAATAAATTGGCTATGCGATAATTGAGACTTTTATTGTTTATGAAAAATTCTTCATCGTTCCTCATTCGTAACAAAAACGCCATAAAATTGGATAATTAATTATAGATCGAGTATTGGGAAGGGAAAAAAAAGAAAAATTGTACGATATTGCACAAAAAGTTTATTGACCTCGATTGATAGGTCAGTTTTGGCGACAAAAGTTTAAACTATACTCGTGATGAGTCGCGAATTAAGAAGGGGGGATTATTTTATCACGAGAGAGGGAGACGAATATAATTTCTTATCAATGAATCACGATACGATGTCATCAAAGGCTCGTAAACGAGATTTCTCATTGGTCACTATTACGCGCCTCAATGAACTGTTTTACCGATGCGGTTTTTTGAAACGATGGCTATGCGATAATTGAATCTTTTATTGTTTATGAAAAATTCTTCATCGTTCCTCATTCGTAAAAAAAACGCCATAAAATTGGATAATTGATTATAGATCGAGTATTGTGAAGGGGAAAAAAAGAAAAATTGTACGATATTGCACAAAAAGTTTATTGACCTCGGTTGATAGGTCAGTTTTGGCGACAAAAGTGTAAACTATACTCGTGATGAGTCGAGAATTAAGGGGGGGGGGGGAGGGATTATTTTATCGTGAAAGAGGGAGACGAATATAATTTCTTATCAATGAATCACGATACGATGTCATCGAAGGCTCGTAAACGAGATTTCTCATTGGTCACTATTACGCGCCTCAATGAACTGTTTTACCGATGCGGTTTTTTGAAACGATTTCACTGTTCTACGCGTACGAGAGCTTTTCGCTCGGCGGACCAAGAGAAATCCGATAATACTTCGGTCCGGTTAGCCGAGCAAATTTAACCAAATATCTTTTTGCATGTTTCAGCATAAAATGAGCGACCAGCAACGCGATTGATCTTCAGAGCAAGAAAATAAACCCAAACTTGAGTGGATTTATTACAAAAAAAAATTTAAAAAATAGCTCTTATCTCCTTTGTTTTTATTTATTTATAAATTCAGTCAAAAGTTCTCCACCCAAATTGTTATTAAACTCGAGAATGGATTAGTAGATTTTCTTTGTCAAGTCTCATCGACTTCATGGAATCGAAAAAAGATGAAAAAAGCGCAGAAATGAGGACAAACCGAGGAATCCGAGAAAACATTCAGCGGAAAGAGTTATTACGAGAAAAGGGAAACTGAGGAAATTGGATGAGAATTTTGGCTGACGATGAAATGGGAAACCAGAGGCCTGACTATCCCCCCTCTCTCTCTTTCTCTCTCTGGGCCCAGCCAAAGAAGAAGAAAAAGAAGAAGAGGAGGAAATTCGAAATACACGATTACGAGCACTAGGACAAATTTTCTCCTAGCCATTATCCATCAGCTAATGGTATGTGCGATTTTAAAACAAATAAAACCCCTAATGAACACTGATGAGATAATATTACCTTGAAGCTCATTAGGATTATTCTTTTATAAGTATTTTCGCCATTAGTGATTTCTCTGTAATGTAAGTTTTTTTTTTTTCCCTCAACAACTGAATATTGTGCACTGCAATTTTCATTTGGTCATTCGAGTTGATTGAAAATTGTCATTGTTAATAATGTTTGAAGCTTCCGAGAAGCTCATTCAGTTTTATTTACAATTTTGGTCAAATTAATTCACAATTTTTTAAAATATTTTCTAATTTATTCATTCTTTTGAAGGTGAAGAATTTTTTGATGATTGTTGTACACGATTTTCTGATTATTATTATTTTCTAATTTTTATTATTTTTTGATTTTTATTATTTTTCAATTTTTATTATTTTTATTATTATTATTATTTTTTTGTTTAATGTCTAGTTGAATACGAGACGGACAGCGAGAGATTTGATTCCTAGCCCGATGGGTTTACACATACGTACATGCGCATGTGGTAACTCTCGAATTTACGGTCCTCTCTGGGGCCGATGAGACGACGTTATGGACTTGGGGGCAGACATCGAGGACGCGTCAGATTGCACCCATGGTGGGGGAGTCCTGACGGGGGTGCATATCGTGGAACGACCAAGCACGCACTCTCTCTCGATCTTTTTCTCCTCTTGTGCCCACTTGTTTCGCCTCGTGCTCTTTCGTTGTCACTCGAGAGCGCGTTGCCGCAGTGGCAACATCGGTGCTTCCTCATAAAAAAAAAAAAACGTTCAAATTTTAAAACTTTTTACTCGTCTCATCGACGTGTCTGATTTTCTAGACAATTTTCAAAGAAGGAAAAAAATTGTGCCAGATAAAGAAAGAAGAAAAAAGTTTTAAAAAAAGTGCCAGATCGAGATAATTTTTATCTCGTTCCATAGTAAATTTCAACAAGTTTTTTCTATCCGTTATCAAGAAATTCCAAGTCGAGAAGAAAGTAACCGAGAATTAATCGTAACGAGTATTATTGGTACATCTCGTGTCCTCACGAAGAGTGCTCGTGCTCTTCAATTAAGGCTCATTTAGCTTCGTTTGGGGCTTTTCGTATGTTGAAGAATACACGCGCGCGTACATTTCATCCAACCAACAAGCTCGAGTATCGTATAATTGAAGAGAATACATTTTTTTTTTTTTTAATCTCGTGCGGGTGAATAAAGAAGCGAAGAATTCTGCGGGTAGTGAGTGAGGAATAAAAACAACCAGAGTGAAAATTTCCTGTTGGAGTTTATAGGGATTGTTTGGTTCTTTCGTGAATTAAAAAAAATAATAATAATAGTTTGAAAATTGATTAAAACAGAGCACGATTTTTTAGTTCAAAATATTACCGACTGAGCAAGAGAAGAAGAAGAAAAAATCGGTGAAAAATGGCCACGGAATCATTACCGCGAGACGTGGACGCGCATATCGTGACGCTCTTGACGAAGCTCACGGCAATGAGGGAAAACACAGTCGAGCCGGCACCTGAGCGCCGAGCCCCAATGTCGATCGAGGCAAGGAGTCTTGAACTCTGGAGAGCCGTCGCCGTCGAGTGTTTTGCTACTTTTTTATTCGGCTTTGTCGTTCTTGGAGCTGCTGCATCCTCAAATGTTTACGGAAGTGGCTTATCCGTATTGGCAACGGCAATTGCTTCTGGATTTGCGATCGCAGCGATTTATCTCATCTTCGGACAAGTCAGTGGTGAGTTCATTTTTATTTATTTTTTTACAAGACTTTTTTTTTTATACATTTAAAAAATATTTTTAACAAATTCCCTCGTTAAATTATTCCGTTATAGCTGATCTTATTATTAACTAAACGATTCGATCTTATTTTTACGTAGATAAATTAAATTCTCATAAAACTCAATTATTTTTATTCCCCACAATATTAACCAATTTTTAGCAAGTTACTCGACTTTTATAATTATTCAAACATTCTTAAATTTATTTTATTTATTTTTTTACAAGATTTTTTTTTATACATTTAAAAAATATTTTTAACAAATTCCCTCGTTAAATTATTCCGTTATAGCTGATCTTATTATTAACTAAACGATTCGATCTTATTTTTACGTAGATAAATTAAATTCTCATAAAACTCAATTATTTTTATTCCCCATAATATCAACCAATTTTTAGCAAGTTACTCGACTTTTATAATTATTCAAACATTCTTAAATTTATTTTATTTATTTTTTTACAAGAATTTTTTTTTATGTAATTAAACAATATTTTTAACAAATTCCCTCGTTGAATTATTCAGTTATAGCTAATTTTATTATTAACTAAACGATTCGATCTCATTTTCAATTAGATAAATTAAATTCTCATAAAACTCAATTATTTTTATTCCCCACAATATTAACCAATTTTTAGCAAGTTACTCGACTTTTCCAATTATTCAAACATTCTTAAATTTTGGTAAAAAATAAATAAAACAAATTTCAATTTTCAGAGAGAGAATTTTTTGCTCTCATTTCCAGTTAACCAGCGATATGTATATTTAATTTTATAACTGAGCTTTTGGTCAACCCTCATCGTGTTCGCTCTCACGATTGGCTCGTTATGAGCGATTATAGCTCGTTTGCTGCTTGCTCTTCTATCATACAAACGCTCGTCGTACGCATTTCAAAGTCCTTATGCTCTGATTCTTTATTCATGCCTGACGAGTATTATACTACACGCGACAATTTTACGCTATTCAAAAATTCTCGTTCTGTTGATACGAATATCCGGATGACGAGAGTACACTCGCACCGTCGGTAAAACGCGTAAAAATGTTTAAATTTCCCGAGTATGTACGAGTACACGCACTTGTATGCGAGCGTTTTATTTCTCCTCTCGATTCCCCTTCAATTTTAATCACGTCAAATTTATCCACTCGTGCGAATCAATGCGATTCTATTTATATCGCTACGATAATCTATTATTCGTTTCCTCAATTTTGTCTAATCCGATCGTTTTTTTTTTTCCTTTTTTGGGAATTTTTTTTTCAGGAGGTCACGTTAATCCTGCGGTCTCGGTATCGTTTGCTCTATCGAGAAAAATTTCACCTCTTCGTGCTGCTTTGTACATCGCGGCACAATGCGGTGGTGGCATAGCAGGGGCTGCTATGCTCTATGGGTGAGTCAAATATCACATATACACCATAAAAACGCAGCCACACTAACACACACACATATATATACGTAAGGTATGTAAGTATCCGGTAATCCGTACACGAGAGCCAATAAAACTTTGGGCTTTCTCTCAATGAACATCCACGAGACATGCGATAATTCATCTTACGAGCAAAGAAAAAAGAAACATTTTTTTTTTCACGTACCACGAGCAACTCTGCATGTTTAGCCTCGAGATACGAAAAGTGGCCTCGAGCAGCTGCGTAATGTACGAAATTCGAGAAGAACGCAGACAGATCATTGCATGCCTCGTTTGATGGGGCATTTTTTTTTCACCTCAGTCTTTTTTTTTCTATTCCACGTGCGCGTGAAATTGAGAATTTAGGTTATTCATACGCGAGCACCAAATGAATTGACAAAACTCAGTCGGTAATTTTTCGACTTGAAATTTTGGCAAAAGCATCCGTGTAAAACCGGTCAATCCGGCCAATTTCTTCAAAGAGGCGACTTTACTCGTTAAGAAAGTTTCTTTCAGACGAGATGAGCTCGTATTTCAAAAAAAATCACAATTGATTCATCAAGTGAAGAGAAAATCCTGTTTTATCGTTGACAATGTCAGCATTACACGAGTAAGTGAACAATGATTATGAGGGAAGAAGAAGAAGAAGCAGGAGATAAAGTTTCTCAACGCAAAGTAGAATACAAAGAGGAAGGGAGAATTTTTTGTATTATCAACTCTACATGTGCCATGTGGTGGGCCAGACTGGATAGACCAAATTTGCAGCAGCTCGTTTAGCAGCTTCTTCGTAGTTTCAGATCTCGTTGATTATTACGAGTTTTTGTGGCTTGGAGCTGTGCACGCGCCGAAAAGATCCTTCGGGGCGTCTTTCTCGCAAGAGGGATCATTCCAATGACAGAGAAGGAGCGACAAAGAGAGAGAGAGAGAAACAAGAAAAAAGATTAAAAATTTCTTACCGATCGAGATGAGAAAAAGAGAGAAACGGAAAGCGAGATGTCTTTTGGCCATGCACATAATATCTCGTCTTTGGTAGGGCCGCAGCAGAGAGAAGAAAGAACGAGATAATATGAGAATGTGTGTGGAGGAGAAGAAGGACGCAGAGAAGAACGAAGGCAGAGGCAGAAAGAGGCACGCGTAATTGGCAGGCGAGGGAGAAAGCACAGCTCGTCGTTGTGCACCTGCCTTCTTCTCCCTGGCAGTCCGACAAAACCGCTCGCGTTGAGGATCGCCGACGCCGACGCCGACGCCGTGCAGCTGCCGCAGATGTTTCGTGTGGACCAAAAACGATCGACCAAAGAGATCCTGCCTGTACACACATACATATATATATATACACGATGAATGAGAGAAAGAGTGAACGCGTGGATCGTAAGATGATGATAATGGGAACGAGGAGAGTGACGTAGGGGGGGAGGGGGGAATGCCAATGCTGCGTGCCGGAGAGGAACTCCTCATCGAGGTGGGACAAGTTTCACGAAGCCTTCAAGATCTCTCTCTCTCTCTCTCTCTCTCTCTCTTTATCTTCCTCTACGTACCAAGCTCACACACATCCGAGGATGCGTGCCTGCTCGTGTGTATTCAAGAGTCTTGCCAAGAGAGTAGGAAAAAAAAAAACGAGAGATCGGGGCAGATGTTTTCTTGCCTTACGAGGAATTGTGGCCTTTTAGGTATCGCCGCGATGCCAGCACCAAATTCCTCCTCTTCTTCTTCTTCGTCATTTTTACTTTTTATCGAGGATATTTTATAATATCATTTAATTCCTGGCTTGCCAATTCAAGCCACGCGAGTATTTTTCGTTATCGAATCGACGAAGAGCAAAGAAAAAAAAAAAAACACTATAATTCTTTACTTTCACACAGAACGCTTCGCATGTTGGATACATACTGTCTCCCTTTTGTGCGATGCGCCATACGACAGGCCACAAAGAGGTAACAAGTGCGCGATATGTACCGAAATAATAATCGAACAATACTCTAGTTAACTGGGCTGATCGCGCTGAAGATATAACGATTGCAGAACAGGAGAGAAAGAGAGAGAGAGAGAGAGAGAGGTCTGAGCAGGACAAGATGTGGGTTCCCCGGGCAAAAGTCTCGAGGGATCACCACCCATAGTAAACCAGGAACAGAGTCACCCTTCAGGAACTGAGCCCATTGCCGGGGAGAGAAGCAACTACGGAGAGGAACAAAAAAAAAGCAGAAACGACTTGGCTTGCATCTGTTATGAAAAAGGGCCGCAAAACACTCGGAGAGGCCACGAGGTGTCCCCCAAGGGGGTGTGATATCCCGTATTGTTCTTTGCTCCTTATACTCTCTCTCTCTCTATATATATATTTATATATAGTTATACTCTATATATATATATAGTTACATGGTATATAAGCATCGCGAGAAGAAAAAAAAATGACAGTAAAGCCGATAAATCGAGAATCCCGATGAGTAAACTCCGAAGCTTTTTTGCCCGACTGCACTTAAGCAGCCTGTAAAAAATCTACTGTCGCGTATCGTCTGCATTGAAAAACCACAACGTGGTGAATTATTATGGTGCAATAAACTACAAAAGTGTACACGCACGAATTTTTATTGCCTCCTCCGGAGTCATAAAATATATTTTTTTGTTCTATTCTAATCCTAATTTTTTGTTTTTTTAGATTCGAGGAAAATGTCTTCTCGACTCTCCTTTGTTCTACGTTTGCTTCTCGTATACCAACATTTAGCAAGATTAATGCATCGAGTTAGCTCTCCAAATGCTGAGGCGACAAAAGCAACTTTCGCCAACTTTGATATGAAACTCTGCAAAACTCTCTTCGCTCTTGGCTATCCAATATTAAATTATTCTCATTGAATTTAACGATCAAAAGTTCTCGTCTTTGAAAATAGAAGAAGAGACACTGAGAATTTGGATAAAGGCAAATGCTCGAGTAAGGTCGATCGAATTTACGAAATTTTCGTTTCATTGAATTTCACGTAATTTCCGGAGAGTTTCGTGGCATCTTGATGGATCAGGAAGCAAAAGCAGACGATGAAATGATGAAAAGAATGAAGATGAAGAAAAGGAATAGCGTGTGTGGGCATTGGCATGAAATATATAGAACGATCGGCATGAAAAAAAATAAAACGAGAGAGTCTTTGCTTCGATCCGCCATTACCAACCACGAATTGAGGAAACAGCTGTGGAGGAAGCAGGTGCTCCTCGAGGTTCTCGTCGACGACGGTGACGTCGTCATGCAGGACACACGCGGTGCGCGTGGCCTACCGGATGTCATATTCATCCACGAACTTTTCTCTCTCTCTCTACTCTCGTATTCTTTTTCACCCCCTCGGTTCTTGCAATCGACGATTTTTTTCTTCTTTTTTGGGAAATCACGCAGGTCAATTTTTATATTCTACACGTTGTAGAGAATGCGGAGACGAGTTTTTTTGAAATTTTAGACTATAGATATTTGGTCGATTTTCTTTCATGGAGACTATCAAGTTTGCCCCAACTTCGGGCTGGTGTAATCGCTCTTTAGAAAATCCCAGAGCAATATCGCTGCCGGAAATATCGAGTTCTTTTTTTTTTCTTCCATCATTTCCTCGTTGCTCGCGATATCAATATCTACGAGTTAGAGAGCGACAGGAAATACGACAAATCCTCGAATATCGAGCTCTCTCGTATTGCGGTCTTCAAAGGGTTTCTAGATCTTCTTTTTTTTTTCTTCCACCATTTCCTCGTTGCTCGCGATATCAATATCTACGAGTTAGAGTGCGACAGGAAATACGATAAATCCTCGAATATCGAGCTCTCTCGTATTGCGGTCTTCAAAGGGTTTCTGGATCTTCTTTTTTTGTTCTTCCACCATTTCCTCGTTGCTCGCGATATCAATATCTACGAGTTAGAATGCGACAGGAAATACGATAAATCCTCGAATATCGAGCTCTCTCGTATTGCTGTCTTCAAAGGGTTTCTGGATCTTCATTTTTTTTCTTCTTTTTTTCATCCTCTTCATCTTGCGAAAATTGACGATTGCAAGAATCTCTGTAATGCAGAGTCGAGCCAAAAATAACCGGAAAGATGGCAACCAATCGCAGAAGCAAAGATCGTTCATGCTGTTTAACTTTTTATTCTTTTTTTTCTTATTTGCCTATCAATGCAGGATTGAACAATTCTCCTTCACCCTCGCAACTTTTTTCGCATCAGCGTAGCATGTCTTTTTTTTTATCTTCTTGAGACTCGGGGAGATCTCTGGAGCGATCAACTCGTGTCTCATGTGGGCATTGCTTTGTTCACCCTCACGAAATCGAGGTGAAACGAGAGCTGCTGAGAGCGAGGGAGAAAAAGAGGGAGAGAGAGAGAGAGAGAGAGAGAGAGAGAGAGAGAGAGAGAGAGAAGGAAGCCAGGTGGGTCAGGTAGCCCGTAAGAATGTTACCTGCGCGCGAGCGGAACGCCTTTCCTGGCTGCAATAAACCCAGCCAGGATAAAAGAGTGAGAGGGAAAGAGGCAGACACAAAAAGCCTCAGGGACGCCGGTAAACTCAGCTCGAAGCCGATTCACCATTCACGCGTCTCTTTTATAATATCATCGTCCGCCAATGCTATACAGAGTTTTGTTGTTGCGTACCGCCCGAATCGTTTCCTCGCTTTGCTACTCTCCGTTTTATATAATATCTATATCTGTATATATATATATATATATTTTGAGCTTCGAGATATAGATCTATATCTATATCTCGGAGCTCAAACGCTGAACGAGAGACCAAAAGGTGCGAGAAGCTACCCGGCTTCGCTAAATTACACAAAACTGCCCTCGGCCATCTACAACGAGTTCGAGGAATTCTCGCTGCAATGAGCTCAGAAAAATTCTGTCGAAAAAATATGAAAAAGAGAAAAAAAAAAACTTCCGTTCTTTTTTTAAACACGAAAAATGTGGCTACTGTGCCACTTTTTTTCACAGCTCTCGTTGCGTCAAAGTGAAGCAACTTTTGGTACGATCGACGTGTAATTTTCTCAAGCTTCTTTTTTTTTTTGAGCAATAATCTTGGAAAATGATTTTGTTCCTATTCAAAGTCTCTAGCTCGCTCTCTTTATTTAATATTTCTTCAATGCAAGCTCTTTCGCTTTTAGAAAGAATCGTCTTTATGTGCATAAAACTCTCGTATATCTGTCAGCTTTCGCTTTATTAGTACAGATCCCAAAATATTTTTGTAAGCCTTTGCGCAAACACCCTATATCGTTACGTTGCATCATGTCTATATATACCAGAGTATATATATATATATTTTTATACCATTTGTGTCCCTTCTGTTATATATATATATATATATACGACAGAAGGGACACACACGTGGTACAAAAATATTCAAGGTTTACCGTACGACTTGGGAGATAAAATAAAATGAAAAAAGATAGAAAAAAGAAGAAAAAAAAAAAAACGAATGAACAAACGTGTACTCCAAGGGGATTATGTTGAGAAGTTCTGGCCCAACAGGGCGAAGAAGCAAACTATGAGCTCTCCTTTTTCTCCCTCGCTGTGTGCATATGCAACTTGTAGGATCGAAGAACACCAACGAGAGAGGGTGGCTGTCTCCTCGTTGAATTGGGGCCTTTCTCTCGTCTTGTCCCAGAATGCCAACAGATGGTCGAGACAAACACGTGTTCCCATTTTTCTTGGCAGAGTTTGGTGGGCATCCGCATCGCCTTTTTTGAGATCCTCGATCCTGCAGACGACTCTACAGTCTCATTCATAAACTACTCGAGATTTCTTTCTCCCCGGATATTCAAGTTTTTGAAATAAAATAACAAAAAAGAAACATACAAATTTTAATGCATTCATACTTTGAATTGCACAAAAATTCCTTGTCAAAATTTCATATTTCAGAGATTGATTTTGAAAAAATTCTTTCTCTCGTCTAAGAAATGTGGAATAAGGGTTGAATGCTTAATTCTGTATCACCCTGTAAGCGAGGGGTGAAAAATGGGCATGTGCAATCGCCTGCTGCACCGCATTAGTTTCTTTACCGTTCCATATTTCTTCATTCTACTACTTTTTTTCTTTTTCTTCGATTTTCAACGCCCTTTCTACTCTATATATATATATATATGCATCTGTATAACAGCAGTTACTATTTTCATATCTTATAATTTCAGGAGGGTTGCACAGAGTGAGCAGAAGACCAAAAGGGGGAGCCGATAGAGAGAATTAATTTTTCGTCCATAAGAATTGTCTCGTACTGGCCCTCGCTCTCTCGTTTAAAATGGACGTCTTTCATCATGACTCGAGAGCAAAACATCTGCCCTTACACGCTCGAGGTGTAATCTGCCTCTCTCTCTCTCCGCCTGGGTTAAACCCCCGCGATTTACCGCTGTTTCTTGAGCCAAATAGTGAAGAATCATTTGTGCAGCTTTGCCAGAGAAGCTTTGCATGAATAGAGAAAGAGAGAGAAGAGAAGAGGAGAAGAAAAAAGAAGCGAAGACTCTGCTGGCAGAGTGAGTGGCGCGTAAGGACGACTGTTGTCCGCGTCGAGATTCACTTTTGTATGCAACATGTGGCCGGCACGTGTTTCAAAAGTAAAGCCGCATATATATATATATATATATATATATATATATATATATATATGTGTATATATATCTATATATAGTATGCACAGAGTCGAGGAGACAAAAAGGATCTTTTTGGATGATGTACAGGCCACAGCTGCCTTATTCCTTCGATTTATTCATCTCTCTTTTCTCTCTCGCTCCCTCGTTCTCCACACCAAATCAAGCAGAGAGTTCGGGTCAACAAAATTCTTTCCAGCAGGCAAACTTTTCTCCCTCTGTATCTTTGTGACTTTCCTTCGGCATACGCCACTTTGACCCTAACTGTCCAGTTACCTGCGGATTTCTCATTTCAATAGAATTTTCAAACCGCCCTCTTCGCGTTTCTATATCCGCCATTGCTGCATTATGATTATTATAAATTCTTTTAAAAGTAAATTCTCTCTGTATTGCTTGGAGGAAAAAAAGAAATTTCTGATTGCATCAATTTTCACTTTCTCTTCTTGCGAATTATCGCATTTGGGCGAATATTTGAATTGGCGCTTTTTTTCTTTTCTCATTGTCAATTTTATATTTTTTTAATGACTCCTCTACGATATAATCGAAGAAAGTTCTTCATTTCTCACCATAAATGATTCGCAAAAACCGATTCACACGCGATCAAAGTATAAGAGGGTCCACATTTCCTGTCCCATTTTATAATGTGTGCCATATACATCTCGTTGTACATTTTATTTCGTTTGCCTTTTTTCTTCTTTTATTTTTTTCCCCTGTACATTATTCAACGGGATTCACTCACACTTGGATAGCACATTTGTGATTGATGTGCGTGTGTGCGTATTATAATACTCCGAGAACTCGATTCGTGAATCCGGCTTCTTCAATTCAACATCTTGGTGCAACGAGGGGGAGCTAAAAAAAAAAATAAGCACAAGAAGAAGGTGAAGAATGAGAGAATTTTTGTGTATTGTGCGTTCCTCGAGCGAGTTCTTGTATGCGGGCTATTTCTCGAGCCCAGGAAACTCAGGTCTTCGTCTTTGGTTACCTCGTAAGGTTTTCTTCAACCTGTGTAGAAAACCAAAGGCTCGTTTGTCTATATACACAAACACACACGAACGATCGTAGTAGAATCATACATTCGTCTATTACCAATTCAATAGTTTCTGTATTACGAACATTTTGTACCTTAAATTAACGAGCCCAGAAAATCGAGGTCTTTATCTTTGGTTGGTTGTGGAAAACCAAAGGCTCTTTTGCTTATATACACAAACACACACGAACGATAATAGTAGAATCATAAATTCGTCTATTATTAGTTCAATAGTTTCTGTATTACGAACATTTTGTACCTTAAATTAACGAGCCCAGAAAATCGAGATTGTTGGTTGGTTGTGGAAAACCAAAGGCTCTTTTGCGCAATAGTTTCTCTATTACGATTATTCGAGGCGCAACGATAAAAAAAAAAAGTGGAAAGGACATTGTATAATTTTGTACCTTAAATTAACGTGTGTAATACACATGTTAATATACACAGATGACAGTGAATATGCTCCAGTTTGAAAATCTACAGCATCTGACAACTTCCCACAAAGATATTTCTGACGGGGTGATGAGGCATCGCTGGGGGTGTATAAAACCAACCCCTCGAATAAAAAGGGCTGCCTGATGCACTTGCCCCCAAATTTTCCCACCGCGAACCACACCCTGTAACTTTATAATGACGGGCAATCCGTTTGAACATACAAGATCAATTTGGAAGTGTCGACGCCCTCTCGTGTGTTCAATGACCACGAACTTTCTTCTTATATTCGTCTCAAGAGGGTGGAAGATAATAAAATTTTACCACTCGCTGAAACTATGAACATTATTATCCCAGATGGACAAAATCCACGAAAAATATGTACGTCTTTTTCGTCGAACGTTAGTAATGTCATTCAATTGTTTTTTTCTCGTCATTAATACACAATGACGAGAAAAAATATGTCGTTGAAAAAAAGAATTTCTGAAAAATATTTATCATCCGTTGCAATTTTTCTCTTGAATGAAAACTATTTTTTTTTACGCAGGTTCCTATGATCGAAATGATGATGATGATGATGATGATGATGATCGCGCCATCGTCGTTCCACCGTATATATGTACCCTCGAGATTGCTTGAGATTCGAAGGGTGTATCAATAGCTCGTTAAACGCGCGAGAGGAGGGTTGGCTTTCACTGCACACGCAACCCCACCGACACTCGAGTCGAAAATTTATTTAAAACTTATCGCTCTTCTATTCCAATGAGAGCAGAATGAGGACGGGGGTACATTCACCCTCTCGTGTGAATTGCGAAAAATGGGGCACAGGTTGTAGCGCCAAACAGAGAGAGAGAGAGAGAGAGAGGGAGAGAGTAAGATTGCATACGTAGAATTGCTCGTTCAGCAAAAGCCCACTCTAGTCAAGTGCCACAGGCTCTCGAATGTACAAAGATTAAACTTTTGTGTCAGTATTGATGTGGCCCCGGATGAGTAATGGATAAATGGCCGCTTGGCAAGTTTATCACTCATGCGTCTCTCCCTCATTCTCAATATATGTACACTGGCATGCATACAGTTTTTTTCTTCTTTTCTTTCTTTATCATGCTCGTCCTGTTTGCTGCGCAGAACGATATTGGGACGAGTTATCATTTGGCACTTCCACCCAGTCGATTTTACGAAATGATTGGAAAATTCGAAAATGGCGAAATACAAAAAATGATCTCAATGGGGATAAGAAAATGTAGACACTCCAGTCCCAAATTTCTCGTGCTAGTATTATTCCTCCACCTCGGCAAAGTTTTTCTTTAAATTTTGTTAAATTCTCGTTGTCATGAAGGGCCTCGCTTTATGCCCAAAATCGTGCGTTCGTTTGTCTCTTCCAACGATCCGCAATTTCCATAATTTCTCGCTCGTATTCTTTGGCTCAGTAAAGAGGAATAATTATCATCATTTGTCACGGGATTATAATGGTGGAGGGATCAGCGGCGTACCCTCATCTGATTCTGATCTGTGCACCCTTCTTCGCAAAGGGTATTTAAGGGTAGATTAATCGGAAGAGATATCGCTCTCACCTACATTTAGTGAATGACATCTCGTTCGTGGATCAAATTTTATACAGACTCGTAAATATTCATCGATTTACCAGATTAATTCGCAATTATGCAACTCTCAAGACAATCCTGGCCAATCAAAAATATTTAATATAAAACCAGAAACGAGAATGTTGATGCAATTCCTTCTTGGATTTTGTACTTTGTTCTTTATTGTTTCTATATTTTATCGCATATACCCTCGCGTGAATGTCAGTTATCAAAATTATATACATATATATATATATAGCATCAATACGAGTTAAATGTATATAATACGAGAGGTCACTTACCCTCGACCCCGTATGATTTTACATGCGTGTATACGATAGCGAGGGGGATAGAGAGAGCTGTGAGAAAATTGGCAGGATCTTGTTTCGAGTATTGCGGTTCATGGATCTGCCCTTTGGGGTGAGAAAAAGCCACGAGTAGACACACACACATGGTATATGCGGTATGAGGATAGGGGGTTGGATGCACCGGCTAATATAAACATTATAGCCCACAGGGAGCCACTTGCTGCAAGGGGGTTTTTCCTGTCGGTGGTTCTCCACATCGGAGGGGTTCGATGGACCGTGTGCGTGATGCTCTCGATGGGGTAGAGCTCTCCTCTGTGATATATATATGTATATATATATATATAAGTATCTATGATTATATATATATATAATATCATAGATACTTTTATATGATTCGTTGGCAGGGGTGATGACCAAAGTCCCAATCTCAATGGGGGGGCCAAAAAATCATCGTACGTTATACTTTATCAACGACGAACCTGTAACTCATATAGCTCGTCCTTACGTACCACATATTAAATATATATATATATATACATACACAATACGCAATATGCGTTACCACACAAGCATTTTCCATCAGGCATCCCATATGCGAGCTCCATATTTCAAAAAGTCAAATCGATAGAGTTTCTTTTATTTCATTGACTCTCGTATACAGTGCCACATGGACCATTTTTTTATTCGTCTATCCTGCGGTTGAATTATTTGAAGAAATAAAAACCAAAGCTCGATCGAATTTTATATTTATTAAATGAAATATTTTTATTTGTTACAGAGTGACAGTGACGACAACGACGACTCAGGTGATGCCAACTTCCGGTCGTCTTGGAGGTCCGATAGAAAAGCTTCTCGTCGAAATGTCACTCTCGGTATTCGTCGTTCTCGCTCATCTCGCCTCGGAATCATCGAGAAATCATTTACCTCCTGCAATTTCTGCCAGATCAGCAGCTGTTTTGGCTGCAGCTTATACCGCAGCAACTCTTGTCTCGGTAAGTAAAACATTTTCTTTTTTCTTATTCTTTGTTTACATTCTTTTATTTTTTTCATCTCACGAAAAAGATCCTGCCAAATGAACAAATTTTATCAAATTTACGTTAAACGCATTCACTTGCATTTTATTTCGGGACACAACGCAAATATGAGAACACCTGCCGTTTTTATTGAGACCACTCGTAATCCTGGTCCGCGAGCCCACCTGCTTACCACACTGTATGCGAGACGAAAAAAAAAATGAAACCAGACGACGAGGCTCACGCACTTTCACATTCTCGCTTCCTCCCACGTTAGAGCGATCCTCATATTATAGTCTTCCTTAAATCTCTATTATAATAAAAACGTCGACCGGATGTTACCAGAGTCCAACGGTCCAGCTGCTGCAACGAAAAAAAAAAAAAACAAACCAAATATAGCTGGAAACGAAAAATACTTAAATATTTTATTTATCTCTTCTGCATATATTTTCAGTGTGCGAGAAAAAAATATTCTTGTCACAAGATTTAAGATTTAATTATATTGATAAATTGGCTAATTTTATTTTTTTCAAACTAATTTACGATTTTTTTTTTAAATATTTTCAGAGTCCTTTTCTGAATCCAGCTAGAGCTCTTGGACCGGCATTTGTGATGAATCGTTGGGACAGCCATTGGGTTTATTGGGTTGGACCGATATCCGGTGGGGCTTTGGCCGCTTTAATTCACGAATACGTGCTCAGTCCAAAACGTACTCGTGACGCTCGTGACATCGACGACCCTGAAAATTCATCGATGAGATCAGACGAGGATACTTATGACGATCTTGACAAGCCCACAGGACCAAAATTTCCCGGAGCTTATGCGACATACAGACCGGTGGCTGGTGCATCTTCGTCAATTTATTCAGCGCCACCGACTGCCCTTGAGAGAGTAGAATCGATTTACGGGGGTACAAAATCACTTCATTGCAAATCGCCGCCATTGACGCGAGCTAATCTCAATAGATCGCAGAGCGTTTATTCAAAATCTACAACAGGTGCGCGTGACGCTTTTATGATACCAAAACCGGGCCCATTGATGCCCGCACAGAGCTTGTATCCAATGAGAATAGGACAAAATACATTAACGAACGTTGCCCTAAATCGTGAATCAATTTTACCGAGTCAATCAGCTGTATTGCCACCATCGCAAACATCAGGAGGACCTCACGTATCACAGAATCAATCGCAGAATCACAACAGTACAAATCAAAATATGCAAAATCAATTGGCACAATGTACTCAAAGTATTTATGGTATAAGGGGAATTTCTACGAGTGTGAGCACACGTGAGAATGGAATTTATGGCGTTACCACTGGCAATGGAGGCATTTATGGACGTGCCCCAGTCGCACCGCCGACCTCGCAGCCTGGTCAAGCACCCTCACCGCAGGGTGGACCACCAAGTCAAGGATCAACGACAACTGGACCTCATCAACAAAAACAGCAGCAGCAGCAGCAGCAACAACAACAGCAGCAACAACAGCAGCAGCAACAACAACACCAGAATGGACCCCTCGCAACGAGCTCCGAGAATGGTCAAAATCCAAGAAGACCCGAAAGCACTTACGGTCACGTAACTCGAAGAATAAGCGACGACTCGGCATACAGCAGTTATCAAGGATCAACGAGAGGTAATTATGGCAAAGCTCCTGGACCACCACAATGGGCCGCCGGACCGATTCAACAAAATCAAAATCAACAGAGCAACTTTCAGAGAAATTCACCAAATCCTCAGTATTGACGATCGCTGCTCCCTATATCATAGATAAAATTCCGAGATAATGAAATTTGCGTTCTCGACACGACGAGAAACACAAAACCCAACGTATGATTCAAAGGTAACGAAAAAAAAAAAAATACAAGACCCGTGCATACGTTAAGTCTCGTTTGACAATTGCAATTTGTACTTTTGGAATAATTCATTAAGACTGATGCCAACTTCCGGACCATATGATTATTATCAACGTCAATATTAAAAAAAAAAAAAAAAAAACAATTCTACGCATCTCCCGGTAGAAAATGACGATTATGAAAAAAAATCGAGGCTGGAAGTTTTGTACATAAACATTGTATTTATTATCTGTATGTCCTTTATACGTAATTAATAAACGATAGTAAAATTATGATTAGTATTGTTGAATGTATGCGAGTATATTATAGAATGAGTCGAGAATAATAAATAAGCTTTAAGGCAAACAAAACACTGTCTTGCTCACTGATTTTATTTATTATCATTATTATTATTTTATTCATTCTTACATATTAACGTGGAAATTTTTATCAGCTCACAGCAAACTCATCATAAATAGTTCGAATCTGTTAACACTACTAATCTCTCTTTTTCGCAATGGTACTCGGATATTTATTCTTTCGTATCAGGCAATTTCCATGCCCTCGCTCAATTTTTTTTATTTTTTTTAATACCCTAACAATTTTTTTTTTCCTTTAATCGGTGATGACCCCGTTGGTTAATCGAATAAATAGCATTTAAAAGAGGAAAAAAAAAAAAAAAATCTCAGCCCCACTGATCTTCAGATCGTCCAAACTTGTAGGTCAATGAACCCAGGAATATGAAGACATTTTGAAGAAATAATCCAACACCAGGCCAATGATGCTTGGCTTCTGCAAAAGATAAAAAGCCATTTTTTTCCAATTTCCAAATAATTATTATTAGTTGAACAATAATAATATTATAGTAAAATTTCGTATATAATGATTATAGCGATCGAAACACAGATGAGAAATTTATCATTCGTTCATAACTCACCTGCCGTAACAAAGTCTGCAAATAAGATCCAGCAAGCTGCGATCACTGCTGCGAATCCCATGACAAATCCTACAAAGAGCCAGCCTCTGGCTCCTCTGGCACCCAGACAACCACCATTGTAAGAATCTCCTCTGATCTGAGCATTTGTTACAGAATTTACCCTGCAATGGCAATTGACAAATTAGCCAAGAATGAAATTTATTTGAATTAACGATATGCGAAAACATTTTTTGCGTCATGTTTCGTGAATCGTGATCTTGATACACTTGATAATTTCTCTAAACCATTTAAACAATATTTCAGCCCTTAAATTGCCGAATCACCAACAGTTGGTAAAAAAAACAAAACTCTAATTCCTTTTTATTTTCATAGGTGCATTAATTTTTCGAGAAAAAACACTCTTATGGACTTTTTCTACATTCAAGATATCAATATTGCTTTTAAGGAGATATTAACTAAAAAAAAAAGTAGTCTGAGAATTTGGGCCCAACGAGTAAAAATTAAAAGTTTATAAATATAAGAGACACGATTGATGTAACACAAAACGAATGTTTCGCATATGGAAAATGCTCACATGAACAGAGATATTGTGCCAAAAACTCCACAGAGATGATATGCATTGACCATTTCCGTTGGATATTTAGCATGGGCATCTATGATGAACCACCATCCTGTAAAGAACTGTGAAAGAGCGAAAATTTGTCATTTTTCATTATTCAGGAAACATCGGTAATGTGTATTCCAGGGTTTTTGACAAGCCACATTGGTAACTCGATGTACAAAATGTAAATAATGAATTATATTATTTTCAATCATGACGAAAAACAAATTGCTCTTTTGCATTAATGCTCTTTACCAATCCGCTTTTGTCTAGAGTGATGCAGAATTAATCTGCTGTAGTACGCGAGGGCGCCGCAGAGCGGCGCTAGAGATTTCGTATGTACAAACAGATATAATTAATGAGAATTCGCTATTTTTACTTAAATGAGTTTAAACTAATGAAAATAAGCTGACAATCCCATGAAACTGTATCATAGTTGAAGATAATATTGTGGCCGACATGAAACGACGTATTTCCATTAAACATTCTGTATAACGAATACAAAAATGAGAATGTACATGATTGACTGCAATATGTCAAAGTTTCACAAACAAACGAAAAATCATAGTTTTTATGTAATTAATTACTGCTCGGCATGCTGCTTACAATATATAATTAACTTTGTAAAGTTTTTCGGTCTCAATAAACCCGAAACTAAAACAAATTCGTCACGTTAATTGAGGTTAGATTTTCTCATCGTGATTGCGAATAGTTGTCAATTACAATCGAACTTCTAGCGATAAACCGGGATTTTTTATTTATTTAATATTTAGACAAAAAAGATTAATACTCTTACCAGAGTTCCCGCGAGCATTGACATCAAAGCATTCTTCTTCTCGCCTCCCTCGAACCAAACGCACGATGGTATCTGAATATTTTCCATACAAGAAGTCATTTTTGGGCCCCTATCGATGATAAGACTTGATGACAGCTAAAAAGATTACTTTAAAGAGCTATTCCGTGTTCAATTCGTTCTACGATGCTCTGTATATAAAAAAAAAGTTGGAATGCCGAATCTAACCTCAACTGTCAGATGACAGTGGACAAAGCAGTGTGTGAATACTGATAAAAATTACAAAGATATACAGACTGAGGAGGTTTATTAACTCAAATGCACTCAAATGAGTCAAGTGTCAGCGAAACCATAAAGATTGTAATGGAAAACCCTAAATTGGCGCTGCAATCAGTTTTAGTTGCATCAATTTTGGCGCCAAAATTTGAATTGTTTCTTCATAAAAGTAAAATCATTGTCAATAAAAGTGCAAAGAGAGATAGCTGAGCGAGATATCACTTGATTGTATTAATAGCAGGCAAGGTGATAAGTATCTTCCACCTATTCTTCTGCAGGCAATTTTTGAATTAGCAAATTTTGCTGTTTGGTCGGGTGACGTTTTTACAAGTCTAGAGAGCTGCGCGCGCTGATCGAACATGAATTCGGTTGAAACAGTCGGAAGATGGCGCGGGCAACATTGAGAAAATTCCCTAGATATTAAAAGCTACATGAAAGCCCCGGGAGGTCGAAGCTTTTCCCCTCTTCTCGTTTATGTACGTACGTGAATACATACAAAATATAAGAAAAAACCTTCGATTTTGTTGGGAGGTTGAGAATCAAGGTTTATATGTATATATATATATATATATATACTATACATATCCTACCTAACACGTTTTACGAGCAAACGAACACGCGAAGGCGCTTTTACCCATTTACGGCACGCAAGCGCTTCAGCAACAATATACCACATATATATACATATATAAACGAAAAGGAGGTTCAGCCATTGGGATATCCAGTGCTTGTCTGATCAATCTGACGTTTTCTACTAATATCATCAGATAAACGAGCAACAAACTGATCCAAAATGGTAATAAAACAATCGGATAATACGCATTACGTTCTTTTTTTTCTCGTCATATGTAAGCTTTTGTCGTTTAAACAACATTCCAACGAGACGAGGCACGTCCAAATGAAAAAAATATTACATTTCGATGAGATTTTGTTTTTGTGATGTGTGTGCTTGGCTATCTTTCGTTCAACGATTAAAATCTTCGTCGTTGGCTTTTTTCTCAGGGAAACGAAAGCTCGCTGCCCATGGAACTGTGCTCGAACTGTAAGTTTATTCGAAATGATTTTTTTTTTTTCAGCCAATGCAATGTGATAACCTTATTTCGTTATTTTCATAAACATTTTTTTTTTTTTTCATTCAATAATAAATTTCATTGTCTCGTATTAACCGATTAAGCTTTCCTCTGATAATTTTTTCCCAAGATATTCATGAGCCCTCAAAATATTTCATACATAGTCCAGGTACATATTCGGATAAAAATCTCTATATGAAGATTGTGTGTGTGTTTTTGGCGCACGCGCGTGTCTAGGCCAAAATGTGTGTCCATGTATAGGACGCGTGTATGTGATATATACAAAAAATCAAGCTTTTACAGCTCAAAAATGGTTCGAGTTAATTACTTAATTGGAATTTTGTATAAAAACAAATCATTGATCCGTAGATTTATCAAACGATTTTTCGTCACATTCCATTCATGCATTGCGAAATATTGTTCGGCGAAAAATGCATTAAGATTGCGACACCTGGCGGACAAAACAAAAAGTTCACAAAATGGCCGTTGAAAAGTTCATACTCGAAGTATTGTGTGAGATACGAACAAAATGAAGTGCTCCAAATGAATAGAAACGATGAATATAGGAAAGCAAAATGATTTAAAAAAATCTTTGTGTAAAAAAAAATATATTTTTAATCATCACCTAGAATTTTTTCGTTCTAAGAGTTAAAATTGAATATTCAAAAAATTCAATTAAAATTTTACAATATAACTTCTGATGCTCGAATTTTTGATTATTATTATTTGATTAAAATTTTGATGGGAAAAAATTGTAATTTCAGTCGACGCGGACGAGATCAGAAGGTTGGGCAAGCGTTTTCGAAAATTGGATCTCGACAACAGCGGAGCTCTCAGCATTGATGAATTCATGTCATTGCCAGAACTTCAGCAGAATCCATTGGTGCAACGAGTGATAGATATATTCGATGCGGATGGCAATGGCGAGGTCGATTTCAAGGAATTCATTCAAGGAGTATCGCAATTCAGTGTGAAGGTAATACATATGGAAAAGGGCGAGTAAAATGAAAGTGCTAGAAAATCACAATTAATTTATTAGTCTTCTGCTCAGGGTGACAAGGAGAGCAAATTGAGATTCGCATTTAGAATTTATGATATGGATAACGACGGTTTCATAAGCAACGGGGAATTATTTCAAGTACTAAAAATGATGGTAGGGAACAATCTTAAGGATACACAATTGCAGCAAATTGTCGACAAGACAATACTCTTCGCCGATAAGGATGAAGATGGTAAAATAAGCTTTGAAGAATTTTGTTCTGTGAGTATTATTAATATTGATTTTTTTTTTTTTTTTTTGTGGCAAATTGAGTAATTTTATAAGAGAGTGAAAAATTAACAAATTTTTATTATTCTTTGTACAGGTGGTTGGCAATACGGATATTCATAAGAAAATGGTAGTCGACGTGTAATTAATCAAAGTCCTTAAGCATGAAAACAAAAAAAAAACCAAAAAAAGCGCGAGAATGAGAGAGAAAACAGCAAAAGCACCGTTGAACGACGCTCGATGCGGTAATATATACTTTCATTTCACAAACACATTATTAGACGATAAGGAACGCTATAGATTCACTGGATAGTTGTAAGGAAAAAAAAATGAAGATCTGCTTAGGGAAAAATTTTGGCGATCTTGGCAACGAAGAGACAGAAGGAAGAGAAAAAAAAAATAATAATCAATGTTTGTGGTCGCCACTTTCGTTGTTTCATCTACAGCACAAAGATGTTTCTATGATCGTATTATCTTCTTCGTAGCATGTGCAGTTTCGCTAAATACTGCAACTTCTATGACAAACAAAAAAAAAAAATGAAAAAAACAAACGACAGTGGCTTCTCCATGTAATTTTCTTTCCACACATCTCTCCGCTTACCCTGTTGCCTATTTATTATTTATTTCATATCAACATTCGAGTTGACGCGAATGTAGGTATTGTTGTTTTTTTTTTTATAGTTTATATTCCCCAAACACGAGATGATAATACGCGCAATTATCAGGTTTGCCGAGTGCAAGTACCTGTGAAAGATTTATTTTTAGTTCCTTTTTCTTCATTTTAATGAATTTTTCATTTTACCAATCATTTCGCGGCTCCCCGATTATTGCCGCTGTGTCATTCGATGATCCAGGAAAATCTTGTTGAAAAGTATCGAGAAAAAAGGGGGGGGAAAAAAAAATGACAAAAAATTTTGATTTGAAGGGCAACCGAAGTTTCGTCATCTGGAATATTTTTCCAAGTTTACCCTCGATATACATATGCCATTTATTAAGTGATTCCCTGATCAACACACATAATACCAAGTAAGGCCTTGTACTTGTTCAGTTTTTCGTTCTCTTCTCCAAGTGCAATTGTTGTAAATCTATCGAAGTACTATTCGGACCTCCATTAATAATATTGTATAGGATACGATGGTTTTTTTTTTCTTTTTTTTTCGTCTTTTCGTACTTTAACAAGGGAGTGTTTTTTTTCTCCTCGCAACTGGGTATATCATTGTGAATGATACCTTGCGAATTTTTCTAAAACATCACGTGATTCATTAAGCATCATCGGATGTAATTGCGCATACGAAACTCATGTTGCTATTTCATGACAATAGGAGAGGAAAAACAAAAACTATAGTCTACTCAAATTGGAAAATATTTTTATTTGTCAATGGAGTAAAATCATTTGTAAAATCCGCGAACCAATGATAAAATGTATACGATCGAGATTTCAATCAACCCTTGACATTATCGGAAAAAGAAAAAAAAGACTGAAATATGAAACGAGACCTTCTGCAACTTTCGAATGCGTGATTACATCCATTGCATCATACTATTCTCACCGTGTGTTATTTGAATAATAATAATAATAATAATAAGGATAAGAATAATAATGATACAAAAATAAACAGTCATATATAAATATATACAGATATACATATTGTAGTCTTACTCTACTATTATTACTGTTTCTATATTAACATGTTATAAAACGATCTTATCAATTGTCTAATCAAAGTTCAAAAAACGTGAAATATATATAAAATTTGAATCTCTGAAGAAAAAAAAAAATGAAATTAGTAACGTGTCGTTTCCTTTCACCCGGTAGTTTATGCACTTTTACTTTAAACATTCATGGATTTAAGTTGATGTCGCATTATCTTGCCAGATGGATTTCTCGGTATGGCATCGATGAACTGGATGCCCCCTTCCAGTTTTTTGTATGGGGCGACCTAAAAAAAAATTATGAATTAGTTATTAGGGCATATTTATAGGTGGAAAGTTAGAAATATTTTTTGAGTATCGAAATCATATGTCTGGGTACTTTTTCTGCGACGTGGCTTTTCACAAGGTCCGTGGTCAAATTTGAACCGGGCAGTTTGACGATAAAAGCTTTGGGTAATTCACCAGCCACGGGATCGGAAATTCCAACAACCGCGCAATCTGATACACCCGGTAGTGTCATTAAAATTGATTCCAATTCCGTGGGCGATACCTGTTGAACAACAAAATAATGGTCATCCAATTTTTAATTCCACAATATAACATGTCCAAATTTTTCATTTCAATAAAAGCTTTTTCCCTAATTCCGTATATCTACGGAGAGAAATTACGAAAAACATAAAACTTTGGCATCGAATTATTGTCAATTCCGGAAAAATGTTTTCAATGAGTCAGATCAACGAAGAATCAGTTGCGCAGCTCATTATCCTCGTCTTTTCCCTAAAATGTCAACTCTAGGACAAATTTGGGAGTAAAATCCAGCTTTTTCGAACTAATGATGGCTAAAAAGGAAGAAACTGTTTTACCGACAGAGGAGAAAAATCAAAAGGCTCGGGGAGCAGCGAGAGTAGGGTAGTGACGACAAAAGATGTTCCCTAACATATCGACATGATAATAATCACATTTTTTCGCGAGAGCAGGGCAATTAACATCGCAAAGTTGGCAAGCTTGATGCATGACGTTTGACGTGAGGGGGCAGGTCGACTGCTACATAGCGTACAAATGCCATCATATATATATATATATATGATACGAATCTATAGAAATATTTTATCCCTCCCTCGGTTTGTCCTGCCGCGCGCGCACACAGCGACGGCGCGCGCGTGTCGCAGAGTCGCAGTTGCTGTTTGCTATTTGGCGGCCCTGATTTTGTCCCCGGCGTGTCGTGTGTTTGCGTTTTATATCCCGTCCGTCCGTCGTATTGAAAAGCAAATATAACCGTAAAAACGTCCGCGAGTTATACACGGTGGGTGTTTGTCGGAAAAGATTGGTTAGAAAGAAGGAACGAGAAGTGAGAACGATTTAAGAAGACGAGTAAAAATTGTAATACACACGACAATTGGATTTGGCGGACGGGCGGGCGGGCGGCGTGGCAGGAGAGGAGGGAGGCCACAAACACGCGCGACACACACAGACAAACACACACACGAGTGCGTAAAGAAAGTTAGTCCCACAGAGGCAAAGCTGTGTAAGGATAACGATTTTGTTATTTATTTTTCACCTTGCGCCACAATAAAAATACAAATCGATATTGCTCATTAAATAAACAATAGACACGGGTGTTGTTGGGGAAAAAAGATTAAAAAAAAAAAGAAAAAAGAAAAATCGCAACAAAATGGAAAATCCCGAGGAAGTGCTTCAGGCTCTGGACGAATTTCAAAAGATGCGTCCATCCGAGATACCGCGTGAACTCGAGGATTACCTGTGCTGGGTCGCAAAAACTGGCGATCCGGTTTATCAATGGTCGCTCATAAAGCCCTTATTTCGTGAAAAATTGACTCGCGTTATGACTGATTTTTTCGAAAGTTGTCCCAGTCTCGAGCTTGCTCCATGCCCAAATGTTGAACAATTCAATTATGATATAATGAAGTGTAATTTGCTTCAGTTACTCGAGTCATTTGCCAATGCTCCCTTTACCGTTCAGAGAATTTGCGAATTATTAACGGCACCACGAAAAGAATACAATCGAGTGGATAAATTTATGCGAGCTATCGAGAAAAATATACTCGTAGTGTCAACGAGAGAGCCTGGACCAGCAGCGAGAAGAAATGAGAATGGCGATGGTATGGTTAATGGCTCACTAGATGACGAAACGGCAGCTGTAACACAGCAGCCCTCTCACGAGGTAGAGATGGAGTCATGGGTCAAGGATTGCACAACCGGAAGTACCGTCGCTATTGCGACCATCGACAGTACCGAGTCGCCAATTCTCGATTCCGTTCTCACAATAGCCGATAAACCAACAAAAATCGGAATTAACGCAGATGAGGAAATCTCTCGATCACAAATGACCGATTCGAGTATTTCGATCGATACTCGTGAAATTACCGAATCTCCAAATTCATTGACATTGCCCATACAGAGCGAGGATGAGGCTACACGCGTTGAAAATTCATCGGGTAACGGTGTCGTCGAATCCACCACGATAACGTCCGATATACCAGAGGCCGTGATGAACGAGGACACGAGTTCGCAGCCAAGCTTGGACCTCGAAACGGAAGATGCCGAATCGCCAGTTTCACGAAAGCTTCAGACTACCTTCCGAACGAAAGATTTTCTCAAGAATTCCGATGGAAAAACATGTAAATTGTTCGATGCCGAGGAGGAGGAGGAGGAGGAGGAGAAGAAGAGAATCGAGGAAACAGAGCCTGATGGCGTTGAGGCTAAAACAATTGAGAGCACGATTCAGAATGAAGAAACAGCCATCGAGGAGACAAACAGCGAAACAAAAAATTCCTTTGAGTGCCAAGGAGAAGAGGAAGAAGCACAACTCTCGATGGTTCAAGGGATTACGGAAAAACGACCTCGGACAGAGGATGAACCTGGTGATTTGGATACGATCGAGGGTGGTACTCGTATCGCCGAAGTGGGTATTAATTCACCATCGAAAAAGTCTTGTCCCGTTATATCAGCAGTCACTGAAAGACCGGAAGTTCCTGATGCGACCAACTTGATCTCTCCCATAATCGCTAAAAGTACGATGGACGCAGCCAAAATGGAGGACAATGTTACGATACAAGAAAAAATGGAAACTTCGTGCAAAGAAAGAGTAACGAGCTGCGAGAGTACGAAGCTTAACGATGACGAGGAAATTTTTCATCCATCAACGAAGGAAGATACGGATGATTCGTTACCGGAAGCTGATCGTACCATCGACTCAACCGATAATCAAAGGCCGATCATCGAAGAACCAAACTGCGAGGATGCTGTTAAGGATGAACCAAAGAGCAAAAGTATATTGGAAATCAGCGAGCAACAACAACAACAAGGGAATGGTGTGACGATACAGGAAGCCATGGATGACGATAATAAAATCAACAAATCGATAGTTCCTGATCCCATACCAATAATCGAAGAGCCAAAAGATCCTGAGCCACCTCATCGCGACTCTGAGACCACGACCACAATCACAGAATTGCCCGAGACAACGGAAAATCCAACGGAAATTGTCAAAGTTGTCGAAACGAGCGAGACAATCGAATCTTCGATTGTCGTTGAGGATGCTCCTGGCATTTCGTCGATAGTATCGATCAACGAGGAAATTACCAATGTCGAGCAGACAACCAACGTTCAAGATGACATCACCGATATTCGATGTACAATTTTAGAAACCGACGAGAAAATTGAACCTGCCGAATCGATGGAAGTCGACGGTGAGGAATCGTCGTCTGGCTTTCAACAGGATGAGCCAATGGAACAGGAAGCCGGAGATATGCTCAAAAGTTAATATCCATTTATTTGATCGCAATAAAAGAAACGAAAAACAAAAACAAAAAAAGACGAACAAAATTTGTGATTATTAATTACTTTTGTTTGTTGAGACAAAATCGAAACACACAAATACATCCAACTCCAGCTAAAAGTTTATTCTCAATCACAAAGACGCTACTTTTTAAAATTTATTTATACACCTTTTTTTTTTGTTTTCTTTGTCCCTTTCACGGTTGTGTGAAAAATCTGCTTGATCTATCGAAACCCAACTGTGAGTAAATATTTCTTTTTGTTTTTTTTTTTCTTCGTCTCGTATACGTGAGCAAAGACTATTATTCTCTTGGATAATAACCGTGTTGGTGTGTGGAAGATAGTAATTTAAACTGTTCGTTACAGTGTAGCTTAAGCAAATACGTAAAATACTTTGACCACTTATTTTTTGGTACTATAAATATAAATATATAAATATTTAATAGAAAAATGACATTGACTCTGTGTGAGGATGAGAGAATGCGAGAGGGGAGGGGGAGAGAGTGAGTATAAATGCTGCTAATTTTCCGAAACTCTATAAAGAAGAGAAGAGGGAGAAAAAAAATATAATTAAAAAAAAACAGGAGAAACGAGCATACACAACACTGCCTAAAATATACTTTGAAACATGTGTCTAACGACGAAAAAAAACAAAAAGTGACTTAAAAGAGTATTTTTCATTGTCGAAGGCTGACTGGCGCATCGAGCATGAATAAATCATCGAGAAATTGGAAAAAGGTAATTTTAACGAGACTCTTAATAAGTTGGGAATATCACACACGATTTGTTTTTCTCACAGGATGTCGAATCTTTGATCGGGGTCAGAGTACACATTAAAGAAATTGAATAAAAACTAAAAAAAAATATGAAAAAAAAATCGACTATGGACACAGCGAGAAATAAATAATAATGTATATGTTGATTCGACAATGGAAAAAGAGAGAGCTCGTTAATATCGCGAATATTACATTGAGACTTTGAGATAAAAAAAA
The DNA here is from genome assembly GCA_963669185.1 of Dyspetes luteomarginatus. NCBI lineage: Eukaryota > Metazoa > Arthropoda > Insecta > Hymenoptera > Ichneumonidae > Dyspetes > Dyspetes luteomarginatus. The sequence goes on along the minus strand of OY769910.1, from coordinate 2,626,682 downwards.
AAGTATGTAATGAAGTTTCGGTATTGCTGGAAAAATGACGACTAAATGATAAACAAGAGAATACCTATATTGAAGTCTTGTATAGTGATTTAAAATGACTCGAGATAAAGGAAAACCATAAGATTCGTAGTTATCCCCCCGTAAATAGTATGAATAATTTAAGAAATAGCTGTGTATATTATTTTATAGTGAAGAATATATGCAGATTATTATTAAAAAAAAAAAATTGATCCCTCCACTCATTTCTCGATCGTATTATGTTAAATAAAAAAAATAAAAAAATATATTTACCTGATTTCCCTTGACCTTTATGAGTTCCTTTGTCCTGTCGATAATATAGAAACAGCCATCGTCATCGTAATAAGCAACATCACCGGTGTGCAACCATCCCTCATCGTCCAATATATCGTTCGTAGCTTGAGGATTTTTAAAATATTCCTTCATCACTTGTGGCCCTCTAACTAATAATTCTCCAGATTTATTTGAACTCGTAATATGCTCGTTGTCGATCAAACTTATCAATTTAGCCTCCGTCGAGGGTACAAGATGTCCTACGCTACCAACTTTTGACGCAGACAATGCACTCGGTGTTAGAAAAACGACCGGACTCGTTTCAGTCATTCCATATCCTTGCTCAAATGTAAAATCATCACGATTCATTCTCTCTTTGAATTTGTGAATAATATTTTTCGACAATGGCGCCGCTGCGCACATTATCCTCCGAATGGATTTCAAATGTTTTTCCTTAATTTGAGGATGTGTCGCGAGAAAGAGAATCAATGAGGGAACTGCAAATATTGTTGTTGGCTTGTATTTCTCAAGGCACCTCAGATAATCCTCGCTCGTGAATCTCGGTATCGTAATTGTATGAACTCCATTATAAGCACAAAAATTGAGTATAGCGTTGAAACCGTAAATATGAAAAAATGGTAAAACCGAAAAAACAATGTCCTGATCATTGATTGATGTTGGTACTGTAATTTCCATGATCTCGGGATGAGAACATTGTATTATATTTGAAACGAGATTACGATGAGTCAGTGCTACACCTTTGGGTAATCCAGTTGTACCGGAGCTGTATGGCAAAATTGCTACATCATCGGGATCAACTTCTGGCAATTTTATATTTTCATGACTCGATGCCAAAATCTCTTCGAGACCTATAATTCTGTATTTGAAAAAAAAAAGTTAGTACTTGCTGTTTGATATGATGATGATAAAATTATTGGAAAAGATTATTAAATTCTAGCACGAGGCAAATTTTTAAATATTATACGCATAGGTAACTTATCCAAAGTAAAAAATTCTTACTTTGCGTCAATTTCTGTTTTACCACCGACGTTTATCGTGTACGTGTAATTTTCAAGCTTACGCGCTACCGCAAGAGCATTGTCAAGCAGTTGAGGTATCGTTACGATACATCGTACACCAGCGTTTGAATATTGTCTCGTTATTTCGCTCGTAGTGTAAAGAGGATTTGCAAATGTTGGAACAAAACCAGCCGCCAAACAGCCGTGAATGCCTATCAAATATTCCGGCAAATTTGGCATAAGAAGACCAATTCTATCGCCTTTTTCTAATGGCAATTTTGCCAAGAGACCTTTTGCGTATTCTTCCGTCAATATTTTAGCCAAACCAAATGTGTAAGATCGCCCTGAAGCTCCGCATGTCTGCAGAAACGTTACAAAAAAAAAAATATATATATATAGAAAAAAAATATTAGCCAGCAATCGAGGCCATAATTATTTATCGCCTAGCGTATAAAATCGTTTTTTTTTCTTCGTTTAAATGTTATTTCTAGTGGATGGAGCGATAGCGATATGCAACGCATGCATTTCCATGCACTTTGGGTGCGATAACGTAGATTGAGCAACACTCAATGTAATTTACCACCACTGGTAGATCCTCCCATTGGCTCGATCTTGAAAAAAGAAACTGGGGCAGCGTCTGATTGGGAATTTTTATATCCTCATAAAGACTTTTGAGGACACCAGCTGCATAATGACGTCTCCATATCGGATACTTTGACCTTAAACGATCGACGGTGCAACAATCACGCTTTATCACTGTACGAAGAAACATTTTTCACGATGCGCAGCACTGTCGGGTGAAAAGACGGAGGAAAAAAGATGAAAAAAAAAACGTTTAATTATTCCTTTAAACTCAGTTTATACAGTGAAAATATGTAACACGTGTGTGAATTTAATTTACATTCAAATTTTGTACATATATATCGATAACGATTGACAAAAAAATAATAATATATTCACAGTAGACTCCAAGTTTGTGTTTAGTGAGAATTAAGATACAAGAGGCTGCACGGTATTCTCGCTCTCACTGTCTGCTGCAGTTACTTCTGACTCGCGCAACTATCACGTCAACACTAAAAAGCCCGTAATGAAAGGAGACGAGGAAAAATCAGTATTTCCCTATCGACATGAGTGGCTAAAATATGATGATTGTGTTTGCCTGTTCATACTCACACCCCCACACACACAATCATAAGGGAAAAAGATAAGACACGTAAATCGAGAGATTGTATAATGATTTCCGCGAGGCGACTTTAACTCGATGCAGCATTTATGAGGAACATAAATAAAAAATGAAATAAAGATTGTATAGAAAGATTGAGAATGGCAAAGTTCAATGAAGTCGGCTATCGCCAAAACGAGAACGTTCATAGAGATATTTGCGCGTTTGTGATGTAATCGCTCGAATCGCGATTAGCAAAACGTCTACAAAGAAAATTATTGCAACAGTTTGAATAAAAAGTTAACCCGGATGTTGAACGTGTCGTATAAATCAGGTGGATCTATTTTTTTTATTTTCTTTTTCAACACACACGAAAGACTTTTTGTGCACCAAACTGAACTGCAATTGAATTCTTGGTGTGGAGAGAGACACACACACATACACAGGGAACAACCGATCGTTAATTCGTGGGAAACCTCATTCATGCTGGCCTCTGTAATAATCGCCAAGAACAACCTGTACGGACTTATCTCTCTCTCTCTCTCTCTCTCTCTCTCAGTCGCCCCACCTAGGCAATTGCGTTATTGTCAAGACCACCACCTTTCATCCTCTCCTCCCCCTGGCTCGAGCAAAGAGCTCCAATGTATGTCAACCAAAGGTCTGATGCTTGACCAGCTTTTTGAAAAGTCCATTATCAAGTTGGATTAATTCGGCATAAGTTCCGGTCTCTACGACGCATCCACCATCGAGAACGGCTATTTTGTCAGCATTTTTTATCGTGCTCAAACGATGAGCTATCGTAAAAACGGTTCGTCCTGCAGTAGCTCGTTCAAGCGCTTCTTGGACATAATTTTCACTCTCGGCATCGAGTGCACTCGTTGCCTCGTCAAGTATGAGAATTTTAGGATTCTGTTGAAAAGCCAATGAGAAAATGATGAATTTATGAAAAAAGAAGAAGAAGAAAAATAATAATAATACTCGTTTATTGACCAACCTTGATAAGAGCTCTGGCAATAGCAACTCTCTGTCGTTGTCCACCGCTCAATGTAATTCCCCGCTCACCGACCATTGTCTCCAGTACATTTGGCATTTTTTCAGCAAATTCTAAGACATTAGCTCGACGTGCTGCCAGCATAATGTCTTCATCGGATGCTTCTTCGACCCCATAACTTATGTTCTCGCGTATTGTGCCGGCAAAGAGAATTGGCTCTTGCGAGACAAAGCCAATCTGCGACTTGACCCACGTGGGCTCCAAATCACGAAGATCATGACCGTCAAGGAGTACAGAGCCCGAGATAGGATCGTAAAGTCTGAGAAGTAACGAGGCGATGGTCGATTTTCCCGATCCTGATGGACCGACAATCGCTGTTATCGAGGATTCGGGCACGTGAAGCGTGAAATTTTTCAATATCCAACAATCCTCCCGAGCTGGATATTTAAAGTTGATATGACGAAAGAGAACATCACCGGTGAGCGGTTTGTTCAAAATAATTCCACCGGTTATTTGTATTTTTGGCTTACGATCGATCAGCTGAAAGAGTCGCATGCTCGCGCCTAATGCGCGATTCAATTCGGTATAAAAACTCGATAATCCACCAATCGAGACACCGATGTAAGCCGCGTAGATAAGAAAAGCACTCAAATTTCCAACTGTTATCGTAGAATCGGCCATCATAACACCCCCATAATAAAGCACCGATAATATTATCGCATTGCCCGACAAACCGGTCATTCCAAAGAATAATCCTCTGTAGAAACTCTCTTTATAGCAAAGCTGCAAAAGATCATTTAACTTGCTCGTGTATCTCGCGATCTCATTGCTTTCTTGAGCAAAAGCTTTGACCGTTCTTATATTGCTGATTCTCTCCTCTGCCGTTGTGTTCAAAGTGGCGAGGCTGTTTTGCACGTCCTTTGATATTTTTTTAACGAAACGACCATAAACGACCGCCATACCGGCAACTGGTGGTACAACGGCAAGGCTTATCAGTGTCAATTGGGGCGATACGTAAAGCATCATCGAGACTCCGGCAATGGTCATTATCATTGATCTTAATCCATCTGATACATTGCTCGTCACTGCTGAACTAACGAGTTGAGCGTCACCTGAAAATAAATCCGCCTGATTAATCGCGAGAATAAAAGCTTCGCTTCGCTTCGACGAGACATCGCTGCGACAAACGAGACTTGTGGAATTTTATGAATTACCCGTTAATCGTCCGACTAATTCGCCCGTGCTGACTCTGTCGAACATTCCTGTCTCTTGACTCAGTATTGCGGCGTAAGATTTTTTTCTCAACGATTGCGTTATTCTGTGTCCCGTTGTCGACATCAAATAAACTCGACCAAAATTGCATATACCACCAATGAGAAATACCGCCAAAAGTACAATGCATAATTTGTTTAAATTTTCTCGTGTCTTTTTCTTGTCCACCGTGTAAATAGTGTCGATTATTTTGCCGAGACAAAATGGCACAGCCATTGTTACCGTTGACGAAACGATCAGCAATGCAATCGCACCGGCGAGTCTCCATTTTTCCGGTGCTGCCAGTCGCAAAAGTCTCATTAACTCAGATTTTTTCTCTCCCCCGTGCAAAGATGTGACATCGAGTTTCGATTTTACAGCATCTGCACATCTCCATCTGATCGTGCCAAAGAAAATCTTTCTTCTCGATGAATTTCCCAACTGCAGACAATTCACTCTCCATCCATGAAACGTGTGAATTTTTTGAATAATCTCGATTCTAGCTTGGCTATTTTGCAGAATTCTTCCACGTGCAATCAGCCTAAAGAGTAGTGTCATCTTTTGACATTTACGTTATTTCTCGTAAAAAGTTTAAAATCCAATATATTTTGCTTCCTCATCGATCATCAGTCTATAAAAATATTATAATTATTTTAAATACGAGAATAAATACCATCAGTCGGTAAAAAATGCCTGTATTTAAATATCTTCGAAAATAGTTGATATTTTGGGGAAAACTGAGAAATCCAAATATCTTCTCGTTTTAATTAGTTTCACATCACCGTAATTCGAGATAACGAGTAGAAAATAAAATATCTTAGACCAATAATAATTAGTAGAAAGAAGAGTCTTACATGGTTAAACTGTATTTTATCATTTTTCAAAATTCAGGGAAAAATCACTTGACGAGACTTTTTTTTTTTCGATTACTTTTTATATCCAATAATCGCGAGTATATTCATTGCGACAATTATATTATAATCCAAAGTATATAGTCAATGAGGTTAGGAATTCTTTCTACATCCATGCTCTCAGCTGCATATCAGTGTGACAAATTGATTGTTCTATTTTGTCAACATATAGTGTTTACCTTAATGACTGTATTCGTCCTCTAATAATTAAATTTTCAGCAATCCTTTTCATTTCGCATTGTATCAGCTGATTGAGAAACAAAAATTTATCATGTTCAATGGCTAAAAAAAGAATCATTGCTGCGTTGTTTAAACATTTGTGCTGCATTAAAATTAAATTCTTACTTGACTCATTACCTGTAATTTCTAATCGACGAAATTGACAAAACATTCGCGAAATACGATCGTATTAATTACTAACTGCACTCTCATCATTGCTCCAATTTCCGATATACTTGAAAAACACTGATACGGTTTTGGAGCGTCGCCATCTTGTGGCCGCGATAAGTACTAAACTCGTCAGCTGTTGATTAGGTTTTTAAAATTATTCTCCCTCTCTCTCTCTGTCGATGATGATGATTTAGGGACAGAGATTGATTTAAAATTCAACTCTATGAATGCTTTAGTTGTTCTTAATTATCCTATGTAGAACTCGAGACATCTAAAATACATATCTATAAGATAGAAATCAATAAAATATTATCATCCCAGCAAGCGTTTAAGAGAACAGCTCTCTCTCTCTCTCTCTCAGCATCTTCATGTTATGTACCATTTGATGTTGCTCTAAAATAATTTTACCAGTAAATGAACAGAACCCAATTAATGAACAATTGCATGCCAATTTCAGCTCCGGCAAATGAACATGTTAAAATCACTATCTATATATAGTGATTTTAACATGTTCATTTGCTCGTGCTGATTTGTAAGCGTTCATTTACCGATGGATTTACCCTACTAGGAATACTATCATTCTGTATTGGAGATTGTTATTTTTTTTTCCAGTTAGAGATGCATCGCATTCAATGTATATTCGCTGAAGAAATATAGTACGTATCATCAAGGCAGTATAAGGTCGGGATAATTTGTATTACACGATAAGGACGTTTGAGATTATTAAAAACAAATATTATTATTGTTATTAGAGAGATGAGAGAGGGGCATCTGGATCATTCCTCCAACTCCAATTCTTCCTCGAGATTTGCTGCTGCTCTAGAATAATTTTACCAGTAAATGAACACTTGGATGCCAACTATATCTAGATATAGTGATTTTAACAAGTTCATTTGCTGGCAGCTGATTCTTAAGCGTTCATTTACCGATGGATTTATCCTACTAGGAATACTAATATTCTGTATTGTAGATTTTTTTTTCTTTTTTTTTCCAGTTAGAGATGCATCGCATTCAATGTATATTGGCTGAAGAAATATAGTACGTATCATCAAGGCAGTATAAGGTCGGGATAATTTGTATTACACGATAAGGACGTTTGAGGTTATTAAAAACAATTATTATTATTGTTATTAGAGAGGAGATGAGAGCGGGACAACTGGATCACTCCTCCAAGTCCAGGTCCCCCAATTCTTCCTCGAGACCCTCAAGATCTTCTTCGGCGAAGAGATCCTCGTTTATCGCCAATGCCGCAGCACCTTCACCCACCAAGGTTACTGCTGAAAATTCAGATTAATTGTAGAAAACTTTCAGTTTATACAACAACAATAAAAAGATTTAAGTTTAATGGCTTAGGGTGTCATGATCAGAGAACGTACCAGAGGCGGCATCACCGTTTATTTGAGGCTCATTTTCACTTTTCAGTCTATCGTCACGGGCAAACGTTATTCCCGCAGTATCCAATTCTTGAGCTTCCCCCGCGAGTCTATCCATATCCAATTCACGATATTCTATACCCTCACCATCTTCGTCGTCTAGCAGATAACTGTCGAAAGCTTCATCTCCATCCTCGATGCCTGAAAAATGAAAAAATTGATTTTGTCAAGATAATAAACGAGGAAAAAAATTGCTGTTTTGATTAATGCAGAATTATTTGAAAGAGTTGAAAAAAATAATGAAAAATAAACGAACCATCGCCAGCAGCGAGTTCGGGATTGAATGAGAACATCTCTCGTCCCGATATTCCAACTTGGCGACCAGCTTTGTAGTCGTTTCGTTTCTTCTCCTCATCCTGAATTGCCCTTTCTTTCTTCTCGCGCAATTTTCGTTTCTTCCATGCAAGGAAAGTTTCGAGTGTGATTTTCGTCTGATTGGGGCCCAAATTAGCTCGTTCTCTCTCAATGAGATCTTCCAGGGAAATTTCGTCTTTCTTGTCTTCCTTCTTGCGATCTTTCTTCAGTACGAAACCCGGTGGTAGGGCATGTCTGTAGAAGCATTTACTGCCTGACGGACATTCCCAGAACCAACCATATTTTGATTTCTCCACAGCTTCCAAAAAGTGTTTGCAAATCTGTGAGAAAATTTTTCTATCGGTAAAGAAAACGATGGAGATGAACAATGTGATTTTTTTTGGGCATTACTCACGATATCCGTAGTCGGTTTGTTAGTACTCGTAGCATGTTTCTTCTCTACTACTTCTTTTAATTTATCCTCGTCCCATTTATCCATGGTGTCGGTCTCCTTATCGTCGTCATCACGCATATCGCAATAGAGAGAACGCTTTTCCGCTTTTCTCTCAATAGTGAGATCATGAGAAAATTTGCATCTATCTCCCTTGGCACATTGGCCCTGCTTGAAAAATGCGCATACCACTGACTTTGGATCGATTCCTGCAAGAATATGTAAATTTTTTATAATTTTTTTTTTTTTATGTTTCTGTTCCCCTTTCTCATAGCTTTGATCCCATCAATTTTTCTTTTTCTATAGGTAATTACACCAGAACTTTTGAAATATGAAAGGTAGTCATAAAAAAATTGTTTTTGGTCAACTCACAAATGATATTCATAGACAATTAATGGCACACCTCTCGTCAATTAAATTTCTTCACAAATCTCATGCAAGCATTCAAATTTTATTTGATTTAAAATTTTTTTGAAAAATCAATTTAGATCATTTAAGCTCCAAAAACTAGTGTGAAATTTCTATTTTATAAGCTCAAACCTACCACAGGAATAAAGTATCGAATAATTCATGGAGGAATAAAAATTGAATGCTTTTCTTTCAAAAAATATTTTAGCACCCTTGAAGGAAGCTTTGCTATATCAAAAATAATGCTCAATACATAATTGGAATAAGTTTAGAGAATGTTAAATGCATCATTTGGTAAGAATGAACAAATGGATTTTTCTGACTTTACAAAACTATGAGTAAGTTGAAGAAAAAAAATTGTCGAACATTTAAAATGGAACAAATTTCTGATCGTGAAACTAAAAGTTAAGTATAGATAAAAAAGTGCACATTAAAGTTTCCCATTCACAAAGTTTCTTTTATGAGGAAAGCTCAATGGAGAGAGAGGTGCACATAGGCAATTTGTAAATGGATAAAATATGTGAAAAAGCAACAAGCTAATTTCATTTGATTTTTTAAAAAAAATTTAAGCAAAGAGTAAACTCACCTTTTTCTATTTTTTGTGATTGGACAGGTTTGAACAAAAGTGCCAACTCTTTCGCCTCCTTAAGTTTCTTCTCCTTTTCGAGTTTTTTGGCATTAGGATCAAGGGCTTTGCCAGAGGCAACTCCAGGTTTTACCTGCTTTTCTACTTGCTGTATGAATTTTTGCTGCTTGGCCCCTTTTTTGTTTTTCAGACCAAATGTTTTATCCTGATAAAAGGAAAAATCATAGAATTTAATGAATACGATAGTGTGCGTGTTTGATAAGTATAAAAAAAAGGGGGGGAAAAATGAAACGGTTTCCCAGCACGGTAGGTACCATTCAAACATGTGGAACGTTGAATTTTTTTTTGTTGGTTAGAAAGTAATAAATACGATTCGACCACTTACCTCGATCACTTTTTCCTTCTTCTTCAATTCCGTCTTTTTGCTCGGCGCTGGAGCCTTTTTAGGCGGCATCTTGATATCTCTTTATCACACAATTGTCACCACGTTGAACGAGAAATATTAAAACGGAGCAGGACAGCACCTTTCTCATCTAAAAAGAGCAGCCATTTTATATATATATAGTACATACAGAGCCCAGTAGGTACATACTAGTTTAGACATATAAAGTTGACCGGCCACTTTAACTATTCAACTTTTTTCTTTTTCTACTCGTTAGGGAATCGTTCGGGAATGATTGGGAGTCTAATTAAAACGTATGGGAGTCAACCGATCTTTTTTAATCGAGAAATCAAAATTTGAGTGTGAAGTTAGCCGAACGCAATTTCACTTTGACCGGTTCGATTGTATGAAGCCTTAATCGACGCGAAATCGTTAGGGGGTCTTTAACTAAATCGTTAGGGAGACGATTTCGCGTCGATTAAGGCTTCATACAATCGAACCGGTTAAAGTAAAATTGCGTTCGGCTAACTTCACACTCAAAGTTTGATTTCTCGATTAAAAAAGATCGGTTGACTCCCATACGTTTTAATTAGACTCCCAATCGTTCCCGAACGATTCCCTAACGAGTAGAACAAGAAAAAAGTTAAATAGTTAAAGCGGCCGATCAACTTTATATAGGTTACTAGTCTCTGGTACATAAATCGGAAATAACCAGTTTGTGCAGTTCAGGCCGATCTTTCATAGGGAATTTTTTCACAATTTTCACGGAGGTTTATAGGTTATTGGCGGCGCGACTGATTGCTTAATTCAGAGTATTGCCGCAAGAGCTGATTACGGCGCTATTTGACGGCTCTTGCGGCGCTTCTTCCGCCACCGCCGCCTTGCCCCTGTCTCTTGCGATTCACGATTGTTGGTTATCGTCATCGGTGTACTCTTAGAAGGCTCTTAAATAATCACGGATCATGGCAAAATTTGATCTGACGCCCCGTATAGGGCAATATCTTGACCGGCATCTCGTTTTTCCACTTTTGGAATTTTTGTCCGCCAAAGAGGTGAGTTTCAATGTTTAATCGGTTCGATATCAGTTCCATGTGGCATTTGAGGTTATAATTGCCCAAACTTTTCATCCCCTCCGATAGATTTACGATGAGAATGAGCTGCTGCAGGCTAAACTCAATATTCTCAGCAAAACCAACATGATCGATTACGCGATCGATATCAGAATGCTGCTCTATCCGGATGTCGAAGTTCCTGAGGTAAGAAAAAAAATATTCCTTGGAATTGACAGTGGAATTATTCAAATTATACATACATTGTGAGATGTCAAAATAATTGGAATTGAATTTTCTCTTCTCTAATAGGAACTCAAAGCTCGTCGTGCCGAAGTTGTCCAAGAGCTCAGTATTCTACAGAATAATGTTCAAGTTGTAATGGCACTCATGAACAATGAGAAAGTTATGAAAAAAATGGAAGAAATGCGTGATTCCAAGGCACTCAATAATTATCTCACTCAGGAGTCTGAAGTGAGTATTTTTTGTGTGAAAAATTTATTTTTCATTAAAAATCCAATAAAATCTGAGACTCTTGGATCGTTGCGACGAAAATGGCACCCTAAAAACGGGATATTTGTACACTGACCATTGGGCAAATATTTATCCCATATCAACCACTTTGATCTCTTGGGCATAAAAAAAATTAGAAAAAGATTTTGCCCATGAATAGAAAAACTTCTCTGATAAGGAAGAAAAAGGACCATTGGGGAAAAACTTTAAATTGGCCTTGAAAAATGAAAAACTGTCTACAACTCGTACTGAAATGTTGCATACAATTATGAGAAAAATTTTGTTTGCAAATTTAAATTAGTTTTTATTCTAAATTGTACTTTTTTTGTTTTCTTTGTTTATCCTTTAGTTCAGGGTAGAGATGATGGACGGTCTCGTGAAGCTTGCCAAGTACAGATATGAATGCGGTAATTATTCGGTGACGACATCATATTTGTATCTGTACATGCTCATTATGCCATCGACCGACAAGGTATATTCACGTTAAGACGATGCGCTACTCCTCTGTCGGTATCAAAAACTGTGTACCAAAATTATCCTAAACCGTCGATCTTTCGGACAAACGAAGAGAACCACGAACAGCGTATAATGATTCCGCAGTTCGTCGTTCTCTTCGTTTGTCCAAAAGTTCGACGGTTTATGAGAATTTTGGTACCGGAGTAAAAGCAACGTTCTCGCACTCGCAATGACTTGCGCAAAATCTGTTTTACCGACTGAGTACTAATACGTAACTTTAAATTATCTATGAAATTATAATAATCTGCATTTGATCGTTAATTGCTGAATCTTATAAAATCCAAAGAATTACTTGAACGTACTCTGGGGAAAATTGGCCTCGGAAATTCTCGCACAAAATTGGGAAACGGCTCTCGAGGATGTTAACAAATTGCGCGAGTACATCGACAGCAACGTAATTGGAAATTCGCTTCAAGTGCTGCAACAGCGTACATGGCTCATTCATTGGAGTCTTTTCGTATTTTTCAATCACGTTAAAGGCAGAGATCTCATTATCGAGATGTTCCTCTATCGTCCCCAGTGAGTTTTCATATATTCGATAATTAGCGTATAATTAATCTCAATAATACGATCAAGATCGAGGATGCAAATTTCTCATACCTCTCATTGCAGCTATTTGAACGCAATCCAGACAATGTGCCCGCACATTCTTCGTTATTTGGCTGCAGCTGTGATCGTCAATCGCTCGAGGCGTTCGACCCTCAAGGATCTCGTAAAAGTCATCCAGCAGGTAAAAATGATCAGCTTGGTCATTGTGAAATTAAATTAGTCAGAAGAAAATGGAAATTATCAATTTTTTCTTTTCCCCATTAGGAATCTTACACGTACCGGGATCCAATAACCGAATTTCTTGAGCATCTCTATGTGAACTTTGACTTTGATGGAGCTCGTCAGAAGCTTCAAGAGTGCCAAACTGTTGTTTTCAACGATTTCTTTCTGATTGCTCTGTTGAACGAGTTTGTCGAGAATGCCAGGCTGATGATATTCGAAACTTTCTGCCGTATTCATCAGTGCATCAGCATTGGGTACGATTTTTTTTATTTTTATTTTTTTTTTAGCAACGTATAGAGTAGTAATTAAATAATAGTAGTAGGAGGGTGACTGTACTAGTGAATGAACAGACCCCAGTGAATGGACACTACGTACGTATACACGACGTATATCTGTATATAGGGATTTTAATATGGGAATTCATTGACTGGTACTGCATCTTAAGCGTTCAGTCACTGGGGCAGTCACCACTACTAATACTTGTAGTAATAGTAGTCGTCGTAGTAGTACTAGTCGTCGTAGTAGCAGTAGTAGTAGACATAGTAAGAGTAATCATAGTAGTGGCAGTAGTAGACAGGAGTAATACTAGTGGCAGTACTAGACATAGGAGTAATACTACTACAGGACAGACAGGAGTAATACTAGTGGCAGTAGTAGACATAGGAGTAATACCAGTGCCAGTAGTATAGTATGCCAGTATATTATAGCAGTAGGAGACATAGGAGTAATACTAGTGGCAGTAGTATTATTAATAAGATACTCAAAGCTATGTTGAATAATTTCAGAATGCTCGCTGAAAAGCTCAACATGAAGGCAGACGTTGCCGAATGCTGGATCGTAAATCTTATTCGGAATGCACGATTGGACGCAAAGATAGACAGCAAACTTGGGCACGTTGTAATGGGTGGACAACCGGCATCGCCCTATCAAACTCTCGTCGAGAAGATCGAGACACTGAGCGTGAGGAGCGAAGCTCTGGAGAATCTTATTGAACGAAAATTGAAAGCCAAGAATCAAGATCCGGTCAGCATAGTTTGGAACTAATCCCGTGAGGATACGAAAGTACAAGAACTAACGAGGATCCATCAAATCAACATTGTCCCACACAAATTCCATGATAAATTGTAATAATTGTATAATGTTGATTAATAAGGTTAATCATAATCGTGTCAATAAATCGAAATATTTCTCACGAGTCACGTGGTGTTGTTTATTTGGAGGGCGGAATCAAGAAATCATAAAAAAATCAATATCGTGAAATAATAAAAATAAACAACTGTAGACGCAAATATTGATTATGAACAAGAAAACAGAAGAGAAAAATTCATTGATTCGATCGAGTCAAAAAATATGTTAATGTACAAAGACGATTGTCAAATTTTCCAATTGTGTGCTTACATTTTATCGTATATTTGTAATAAAAATGAGGATGAATCCGCGTCAGTTGGATTCATTGAAAATTTTCGTCTTCGTCAGCCTCGTCAATTCCATTTTCCAAATAAGAAGGCAAAAAATTGCATCCCGTGTAGGAACCTTTTTCGATGCAATAAATTAGTACGCTTCGCCAGTAAGGATCTTTTGACAGTAATTCTGGATTGCCGAGTATTATGACAAGTGCTCGTGCTCGAGTTAAAGCAACGTTGAGTCGTCTTGGTGAAGCGACAAAACCCAAAGCGTGCCTGATGTCCTCTGTGACGTGATTACTCGCTGATCTCACAGCCGATAAAATAATGACTTTGCGCTCTTGGCCCTGAAACTCCTCGACGCTACCGACTTTTGGCAGCTCGACATCAAGCTCAAGTAGCAAATCTCTGATTTGTCGTACCTGAAGAAATTACCACGTAAATTTATTCATTGGATTATGATAAATAATAATAATAATTTTTAACAAATGTCGAATAATTTACCTGTTTCTGATACGGCGTAATTATACCGATATCATTGCCGCTTATACCACGCTCGTAAAGTTTCAACAGATAGAGATAAGCCTGAGTAGCTTCAGCCGGATTGTACCAGCTGGGACTGTCAGGATCCTGTAAATTTTCCCCATTAACACCGTGAAAAACAATCGGAGTTGGTGATCCACCTGTTCTCGTTGGTAAATCCATAGCCATTGATCGTACAAGCTCAGCCTCAGGACTTTTCGTCCCGGATACATGAGCTCTCAGTTCCGAATCGTAAAACAATGCATTTGGCAATTCAAGAATTTCGGGTAAACTTCGATAATTGATAACGAGTTTTGTGACTAATCGAGGATCATAACCCGTCTCAAAGCCCTCATTGTCTCTCTGATATGGAAATTGGTGGAGCAGCCGTGTGAGAAAAGATTCGGCAAGTCCAAAGTGGGATGCGAGTTTGCCATTTACGACAGGACCCAATTGCATGGGATCACCAGCGAGTATAATTTGTCCATAAGTCGAATGAACGAATGTTAATGGTACCATAATTTCTGGTTCAATTGCTTGTCCAGCCTCGTCTACGAGAATATGAGAAAAATGTCCACGCGGAAAGCCCATATTGTGAAGTAATCCAAGAGCTATGCAAGTGCCAACGGTTATTCTGTGACGTCCTAGCACGCTCATTGTACAATTTGTCTTTGGCCGATTTGGCTCATAATCGTCCTTGGCCAAAATACTCGATTCAGCGGCTAAATTTCCAGTTGCGCAAAAGGGCAATAATCGCTCGGGTATCGAGTCGTCCTCGAGACAATGTTGAGCCACGAGACGTACAAGATCGCCAGGCTTGAGGACACCGCTGTCGAGTAGTCTCTCGCATATGAGATTAGCCGAACTGTTTGACGGTGTCGCAATGAGCAAACGACTATCTGTAATCGTTGTCAATATCTGCAAAATACATTCGCAAAGGGTTATAGTTTTTCCAGTACCTGGTGGGCCAAATATTACGTAAGGCAGAGGTCTCGCAACACCCTTGAGAATATTACGAACTGCCTCTCTCTGATGATAATTCAATTTATCATTGTACCAGATGATTTTTCGTTTCTTCAATTGTTCTAATTGAGGATCAATCTGTCCCTGTGAATCATTGCCACATTGATGATTATTCATTGATTCTTGGCTCTTTTTATTTGGTTCCATTGACAATTTTACGTATTTGCTCAAACTTTCAGGACTCGTTGCTCCTTTAACGGATTTATCAGCAAACTCACCGCATTTTACCGATTTTGCCTGATGAAATAATCTCTCCACCACCGAGACTCTTGGATTTCGGCTTGTACTGTCCGACGAAGTGTCGCTGGCCGAAGTTACACTTGTGTTTGAGCAAATCGATGAAAAACTTTCGCTCCTATTATGCCACAATCGAATTTTTGGCTTTTCATCATTAGGATCAATGTCAAAATTTATTTGTCGCTCCTTCTCAACCACCCGAGTTGGAAATAAAATTTCCGAGCCTAAATTTATTATCGCAAGATTTATCGCCGCGTGACAACGTGCGATTGGCGAATATGAACATTTGAAGCTCACTTGACACTCCTCGCACCCGTAAGTTTCGTGAAATTTTTCGTTAAATTTGAGCAAAACTTCGGAATTCTTGACTCTGTGAACGAAACCCTCGTATTTGAGTTTTCCTGCCAAAAAGAGGGTAATTCAATCATATTATTATTATTATTATTATTTAACTCGATTCTCATTCAATAATCGAGTTTAAATTTTTAAAAGTTAAAAATCTCTTGTGATAATTAAATTAGGATAATACGACATACCTCTCGAATCGTCCCAATTGAACGAAACGATAGCTCTATCGCCGAGCATCAACGAGGGCCTTTTTTCAGCCAGACCAGGCACCGTAAGAGACAAATATTCACCGTGAGATCGGAGTATCGCGCTTTCCATGTCGTAACGCTGCAGATCAATCGTCAGGCTTATTTCCTCAAGATACAATAAAGCGTGAAATCGCGTTGTATAATTTTTCAATTGCAATCCCTCC
Source organism: Dyspetes luteomarginatus (assembly GCA_963669185.1). NCBI lineage: Eukaryota > Metazoa > Arthropoda > Insecta > Hymenoptera > Ichneumonidae > Dyspetes > Dyspetes luteomarginatus. The sequence goes on along the minus strand of OY769910.1, from coordinate 2,610,319 downwards.
AAAAGAGACGGAATTGCTTCGCTCGCAGCGATCTCAGACTCGATCTGTGATCTTTTTTCATTAACGAATGGCAACACAGCGTCCCAAAAACGTTGAGGAACTCGAAATATACCAGTGCGAACAGCGATGAATGACGGTGGTTTGCAGGGACGAACACCCTGAACGTAATTTCCTTGATCGTAATCACCCTGAGTCACAGGTTTGTCCCTTCTTCCACCCATGAACGTTTGTGCCCCGTGATATGATGAATTTTTCGAATTTACATTTATACGAAACATTCGACCGATCTTAAAACCTTTGAAGATAAAGATAAAGAGTTCCTCAGTCGCGCCGACAAATTTTCCCCTACATCGGAAAACGTAAGTTATCGATTTTGATGAATTGATACGAGTAACCGTATCGATACCCGGCGAAACGAGTGACAATTGTGATTGAGCTTTTTTCGACATGAAGCAACCACGATTTAAGACATGATCGGTGCTTCGAGTGTTTTCGATTTTTACTATCAAGTCTTTTTCCTCATTGACATTCAAACTGAATGATAAATCATTCGTTATTACGATACCGTTTTTATCCCTAAGCAGTACATCGATATTTGTGTGTGTTATGTGAGATGCATTGAGCATCCTCGTAGTTTTTTCCATCATCGAATTAGGCTCACACTTCGTTACCTGCAATTAATTCATCATCGAGTTATCCATTTAAAAAAAAAAACTAAAGAAAACAAACATATAATTTGTATTTTTACCTGATTTAGAGGGACTACAGTTAAAGATCGCCACGTATAAATTCCCTGATCGCTCTCAATACTGTCCGTAACGACTTTATCACCGACACAAGGAATGTAACCCGGCTCGCAAGATTCTTTATTAAATACGATATCCCTGTCTATGGCTCCTGAGCCATTATGACAATCCCACTTTGTGACATTGCCAACTTTGAGCTTTGACCTTAATGGTTGTACTCGATCAACTTGGAGAACTTCACCCCCTAAGTCACCGGAATTTTCGTCAATCTCGACTAACGACTCGAGTTTCAGCCAATCACCGTTGTACGGCACAAATGTTGAATCAACCCTGTCGAGATTTAAGGAAATATTCGCTGGTTCGAGAAATACTTGTCTACCTTGACGTCCCATGACTTTAGCGACGATCGAACGTTTCATCGTTTGCGCCAATGTTATCTCATTTTTCTGGGTTTCCGAGCTATCGCGATCATTATCCTCGTCCCAATTATCATCTATCACAGATATTATTTTACGTATTTTCATCTCTTCTGTTTGGTCTTTTCGATAGGCCATGTAATAAACTTTCTTTCCTGGCTCTAAATTATTTACGTTTATGTTCGATGCTTCGCACATGTGAAGCTTATCGACGAGAACGTAATCGTCTGTTATTCTTGTCACGGTGCCACTTCTGTAAAAACATCCATCAGGATCATTATCAGCTTCGGCATTAGCGACTGCTATGCAATCTTCCGAATTATCATTGGCACGTTGCAATCGAGCTATCAGCTCGTCGATGTTTGGCTCTTCTAGCTTATCGCTGCCCCCTAATACGTATTTTGCCGCATTCACGATCAACGAAAACATCTTAAATTCTCTCAGTTTCTCTGTCCGTGATCGATATATCTGTTGAAAGAGAAATAACTCGTTCATTATTTTCAACAATTTCTCGAATAATCTGATAATTTCTAATTTTTCGGCCAACTAATGAAGCAAAAAAAACAAAAATGTCTGAATTAAGTTAATTGTCCGCGACAACGACACGAAGCTTGATTAATAAAAGGGACAAACAATTCATTGAATACTTTCTTCATTGATGAACGTTTTAATTTTTCAAGGTCACGACAAACATACACACTTGAAGCTTCTGGAACTTTGGCACAAAAATAGCATTTTTTGTTAAAATTTTTGTTTTGAGGAAGTATGAAGAAGATGAAGTGTAATTTCTATTTTATATTTTGAATACCGTACGATTTATCATATAAAAATATTGAAGGAATCATTGAAGAAATATAATGATAATTTCATTATTTTCAAAATATCAATTACACGAATTTTTAACTAATTTCATTCCACTTTGTCGTATTCCATGTGCTCGAAAGGAAAATTTATGTATATAATAAAAAAATATTCTCATCTCGTCAATACCTCCACTCTGTAGCTTTGAGATACTCCAATTCCTTCCTAAGCGACTGAACACGTTTTGCGTGTAATTCCCTGACGAGTTTTTTCTGTTGCTTTTGTACCTGGAGCTCTGACTTCATGTGGCTCAGGATTTTCGAGGTTTGAGAGCTGCCTGATGCCAGACCAGAGTCCTGGGATTCACTCTGTCCAGGGGATGGTCCTAAAGTGGTCGGAGAAATTGTCGAAGAGTTCATTACTCACGAAAAGTCAACGACGGAGCCTGAAATAAAAAAAATAATAATAATTACCCCATTTTTGTCGCAACGATAAATTCTCGACTGTGGATAACCTCAAAACAACAATCATATTTTGCCTGACGAATATTACTTACATCTAGAATGGAATTATAATGAAAATTTTCAACGGTTTCTTTATCATCTGGAACGCATTAAAATTGCCAAGATTATTAAAATATTTGTCAATTATTATGAAAAATTGTGTCTTCTGTCGAAAGTGTGAAAGTAAACAAGCCAACTTTTGAAAATATTAATCTATGACACTGTTATTGTGTGAACGCGCGCGCATGACGTCATTTCCGGTAAAGATCGATCTTCACTTCCGGTAAGCTTCTCTCTCTTCGGCGCGTTCCCAAATTTCAAAGATGGAGGAATCCATTGAATGTTAATAATATTTATCAAATTTGTATGTTGAGTAAAAAAATTGTAAAGATTATCAGAGATTTCCTTAAATTACATGTTTTTATTAATTTGTCAAGTATCAAATTGAAAAATTAAACGATCATGAAGAGGGTCCAGTTAAAACGGGCTGGTCTAAATTTCGCAAAGCCAAAAGATCTGTTGAAACCTTTTGGTTTTTGTTGCGAAGCTAATCGTCAAGATCCAGCAACTCATTACAACATGAGAATTCCACCGTTCGTTACATCATTGACGCAAATTGCCCCAAAAACCGATGGAGGGCCCGATTTAAAATTTCGCCTTCAAGATTTCGAGAAGCCATTATTTCCAGCGATGAGAAGCGGAACTCACAAGGTAAAAACTTCTTTGCATCTTCAACGAGGCAAGAAATGCAGAGGTCCATTAAAATGGTACATTGAGGATGAAATAGCACTTGCGCGTGAGATAGTAGCGAGCGAGAGAGCGGCAAAGTGCAAAAGAGAAAAACAGATGCTGCGTCAAGCCATGAAGGATAAGAAGCGCAAGAAATTTTCAAATTCGAAGATTCGTAAGAGCAGCGATAAGCAGGAAGAGGATAATGACGATAGTGAGAAAGATGCTGAAAGAACAGAAGAATCATAATAATTCATAAGGTCTATGAATTTTTTTTCTTTTTTTTTTTTTTCTAGGCTTTATTAGAAAAAATTATATTTGAGCGGCGTACAAAGATCCGTCGTTTTATATCGCTTTTTTTATTGATCACATTTTTTATAGTATACAATGATCAACGATTTTAGTAGTGCAAAAGAACTGTGGAAGTCACGAAAGAAAAAAGTCGACGAGTTGATGAGTTTCAAAGTTTCTCCATGATTTCTTTTTTCTTCAATTCTAAACGTTTTTTGAAACGCCACCTCAGTTTTTCGCCGCAGCATTAGTTAGGACCGTTATTGGGTCTTTGTCTATATATATATATATATATATACGACTTAAATTCTATGTAACTATTTTATATCACCGATGTTATTTCACATTTCAATTTTTCTTTTCTTTTTTTTTGTTTGGAGCAAAATAAGTTATTCCCGATGCTTTGATCGATCTTTCTAATATGCTCGGAGCTTAACTATCTTTTAACTGATCGTATCTGAAAATTCGGTGCATTCTATTTCCCTCTTGTGTACCGTATAAACGATCGTCTTTTCAAATTATTACAAATTATCAATAAAATGATAGAAATTATCATATTAGCTTGATAAAAAAAAAAAAAAAAATTAAAAAAAATGAAGAAAAAAAAAACTGCATCATGTGCAAACGTAACGAAATGCATCGAGTGTCGTTATGAGTTTAGACAGTCATACGTATTAATGAAAAAATAAAAATAAAAAAAATGAAAGAAATAGAGCATGAGGCATATTTTTGAAATATCCACAAAATTCAAACTTTATCGATTATTCGACGTATCTATGCTTAAAATCGCCGGGACTTTTTTTTCCCTCATGTTACTTTCTTGAATCTATTTTGATCATTGCAACAGTAGTCGTTCCAAACTTGTCGTTACAGCTATTAAATAAATTATTATAAGATGCTCCAGGCATTTCAAGATACTCGTTAACAAAGTCTGCAAGTTTGGTGAAGGAAAAATCAAAAAAAAAAAAAGCAAAGAAAATGTGAGAAATTAAAAACAAAAAAAAACTAACTTTCGGTAAATAACGAACCAAGGAATTATTATCATTCATGCTTTTTTTCTTCTTCTTTCGAATCGACGATCGTTCATTCGCCGATTACTGTCATGGCAATCAGTCTTGAATAATTTTTTTTTTCTTTTTTTTTTTTGAACTTCCGTTTGCGTAGTCCAACAATAACAACAATAAACAGCTCGTGCGCTAATTTTCATTGAAAATATCCGCTGGCACATTACGAAAAAAAAATCACACAAAATTATCACTGTGAAAATAAAACGTTTCGTACGCGTAAATGGAATTTAAGAATTAAGAATTCAAGACTGAAAAAAAATTAGTAACGAATCGCGTACCGTGTATGAGAAAAAAAATAAAAAAATAAAAAATGAAGTGTGAATTATTTTAACGTACGAATCCGCTTATGTTAGCAACTAGATAGATATATTGCATAATAATAATAATAGTAATAATAATAATAATTAATGATCCATGTTCAGTAGTCGGCGACTGCATTTTCACTTTTTTTTATTTTTTTTTCACATCGATCTCAGACTCTTTGGATTATTTATTATTTGGGAATGTTTTCATCCGTAACGACACTGAGAACTTCATCAATCTCGAGTTCGGCCAATTTTTCTTGAAGATTAACAACACCGGCAACGATTTTCTCCGAGTGGGGAGTTTTCGGGGTCGTTGGACACTTGAGCTCGGCTACAGGCGAGTCACCTCTTGAAACGCTTGCAGGCAAAATTTTATCGCAAAAAGATAATTTTCTTGCGATGACGGGAGATAAATTTTCATTGATTTTTGTCTCGACGATCGTTGCTTGATTGGAAGAAAATGGCTGATGAGACGATATTTGATCAATCGAATCTTGGACAATCAAATTTTTACCTTTGTTGATACTGCCTGGTACAATTTTATCCTCGTTAGGCACGGAATTGAGTCTCTCGATTTGATCGAGTATAATATCCTCCTCGGAGAGACCACGAGAAATACTACCTGGCAAAATTTTCTCCGTTATCGGAGTCTTTGGTCTTATCGATTGTTCGTCAACAATAATCGTAGCTTCTTGCTTCTCGTCTGTTGTATTATCGTTGGGAATCTCGGTGTTCGTGATGATTTCCGAATTTTTATCACGCTGGATCGTCATAATTTCGTTAATTATCTCGACCTCATTATCGACAGAGATAATATTCTCCGGAGTTTTAACGATCGTCGGGGAAATTGCGATGTTATTCGATTGTACAATTTTTATCATCGTATTTTCCGTCGATATTTCCAATCTCGAGGAATTATCGAGATTCGAGTTATCCGAGGTCGTGATAACATCAACACCGGAAGTCTCATTACTCGATGTTTCTTCCAAATTATCGAGAGTCAACTGATCAACCATATTTTCGATAATTTGTTGAACATGCTCTATGTCAGTTTGTATATTATTCGTTATATCATTCGTAGATTCATCATTTTGTTGATTATTTTGCGTACAAAGAGGGGCGAGAAATTCAACAACATCTTTTCCATCGATGGTCAAACGTATGAGACGCGTTTCTTCCTTGTCCTCGAGAATTTCATATTGGAACATTGTTATTCCATCATCTACGAGCTCAATAAATTTTTCACAAGCTTCTTTGGACCAAGATTGAACCTCTTCGGGCATAATAAGAGAGCAACAGTTCGAGAGGGCTGGTTTTTTGACAATATCATCGGGCAATACCCTCAATTCTGTTGTAATCGCTGAATTGCCATAATCGATATAATGAACTTCAGTACCGGCATCACCGTGGGATAATATTTTTGCTCTGTACCATTGATCGTCCTCGGGAAATTTTGCTGCGCATATCATACCCTCCTCGATATTATCGAGTGGCAAAAAATTTTCCGCGACAGCAAGATGATCGCTCATAAGTTCGAGCTCGGTAATGGTACTTTCTGCCTGTGTTGAAAAATCCGACGGTGAATTAACATGACTGACGAGAACATTTGGTGAATTTTCTTCACCAAGAGGCGGAAGTCTTTCCTCAATAATGGGAACTCGCGGTGTACAAAGTTTAGTCAATGATTGAATAATATCATTGCCCTCGTGGGTCAGTCGAACAATGGACGTATCATCAGGTCGTTCATCGATCATTTCAAGCTGAAATATAGTTTCACCGTCAGCGGCCATTTTGACAAATTCTACGCAAGCTTCCTCGGACCATTGCTCAACGCCATTGGGCAAAACGAGACGACATTTTTTCGAAAAAGCTGGCTGCGCAGCAGCATCGGCTGGTATTTCACGAATTTCCGTCGATATCGCTGAATTTCCATAATCGATGTAAATAACTTCGGTTCCCGTGTCAGCGTGTGAAACGACACGTGCTCTGTACCATGAATCATCCTCGGGAAATTTAGCAACGCACAGCATGCCCTCCTCTATTTTATTGAGCTCCGGAAACATTTCAGCAACGAGAAATCTGTCTGCCAATATTTCAAGATCGCCAACGTATTTTTCCTGCTGTATCCAAAATTCACTTGGTGAAATTGCATGACTGACATAAGCGGCTCGCATGTCAACCTCACGCTCAATTATTTCCTCCACGAGATCTTCCTCGTTGTTTATTTTCGTTGCATAATTACGTTTTACAAGATCATCGACGATGCTCCTATCGCCGACCAATAGCTCAACTCGCCTTGGCACAGTATCGGCTATAACGAGCGCTTCAACATTTTCAACGCTTGTGATTATTGCGGTGAACCATTCGCAAGCGGCGTTTGTCCAACCCTCAGGGCCATAAGCTATGACGTCCAATCGGCATTTCATCGCGTAACTTTTTATAGACTTGAGAGAATCTGAGATTTCTTTGATCATTTCTTTATTCGTATCAACGACATCGGTATTGCCAAAATCAATGAAACGTATAGATGTGATATCCTCATCGGCATCAAGTACAACAGCTCTGTACCATTGTTTGTCAACACAATTAATTACGAGCCAAAGTGTACCAATTGCGGGTATTCCCTTTAATATTTTTGCGCTCGTTGCCTCCATTTGTATTTTTTCTTGCAATTCTTTGATTGCCGATATTTCTTCATTTCTTTGAAGCCAAAATAGAGCTGGACTATCGGAATGAGAGCATTTCACCCTGTAACGTTCACCAACAATCATTTCCGTTATTTCACACTGTACATCAGGATTTTTCAACACCTGAACAGCCTCGAGTGCGCCCAATTTTTCGCTCATTTTTCCCTCCTCGTTTGTCAATTCGGCAATCCATTTTTTACGAACATTGTAGATCGTCGCGATGAATTCTTTATCGACGAGATGATCTTGAAGGATATTTTGTTGTTGCTCCTTCGAGCCCTCCAGACTTACCGACAGTGAAATCTCAATGGCCAACTGTGGCTGAGCGTAAAATTCTTCAACGAGAAGTCTGACGGAATCGAGAGGTATCTCCTCGGTATTGCCGTAATCGATGAATTTTACGAGATAACCAGACTCGCTCGTACCAATACATTTTGCACGATACCAATTTTCATCGGAACTCCTGGCAGCGCACAAATCCCCCGGATGAATAATCGCGGCTGGTTCGATCGAGATGCTGTAATGATCGTATAATCTAGCGAGTAAAATGGTATCGAGCACGCTATCGGCTGTTCGTTTGAGCCAAACGCTGCTCGAATCTTCCGCATGGGATACAGAAACTTTTTGACTCGAGTAGAGTATTGGCATTGGGCATATTGGACAAATTGTCTCTTCAATCTCATCCTCTGACAATTTTATTCTCTTTCCATTCACATCGTAGAGCTTTACGATGAGCCTTAAAGAAACAGAAAAAAATTAATAATTCTTCATCCAAGTTTCGTCCACGGTGTCAATTTTTTTCTTTATCAAATTTTTATATAAAAATTGACAAATTGACTCTCACCTGTTATTGTCGACTTCGTCAATTGCGATAATTACGTCCGTATTCTCGATCATATCGCGCAATTTTTCGTCCAAGACAATAGACGAAGTTACATTTTTCAGACAACACTCGACCGCCTGATTCTGCATCACTGAAAGTTCTCCAGGCAATGCCAGCATCTGTGAAAGATTAACGATTAACGATTCAAAATGGAAATAAAAACGACACGCTCTCTCGACATTGATCAATGATTCGTCCTATGGTGTCAGTAGTTGTGGCGAATTATGGGGGTTTTTTTTTTCATTTTTTTTTTTAATCTTCCTCTCGGAATCATTACAAAAGTTCGAAGCTTTTTAACGGATTAATCGGTCAAAGGGAATTTATTTTCTCCCTTTTATTAGTTCCTCGTAACACGTTAGTCGATCGCATTATGTATGGTATTAGTGATTAAATACGGCGCTCGTAGAGATAAAAATTGATCGTAACAAATTTTCGAATCTCTATGCGAATATTTAAAAAAAATTCATCGTATATTAATATTGGCCGATTTTTTAATTTATTTATTTTTTTGCATGTAGATAATGATTTCCCGCAGCACAAACTCACGCGATCCAGAGGTATCTCGTCATTAGCTCCGGTATCAATGAGTCTCACGTCAAAGCCCGTGGTACGTGAACAGTTAACGACCACGGCACGTCTCCATCCCTCGTCCGTATTAACGAGACAACCCGCGCCGAGACACACCTCATGGCACGATAGTCTTGGCATCACCTGACATTGGCACACATCTCTCTCAGTCCTTAGATCATCTTTTCTCTTCTCATCCACCACATATTAATATCTTTCCCATCTTTTTTTTTTCTTCTTCTTTTCGCGTTATCATCATCTCATTATGGAAAACTTCAATGTGGCGGGGATTACAAGGAATTGGGTAAAAAATTAAATTAAAATTTACCTGGCAAACAACCCAAACACGATTATCCGCAATTTTGCCAATTTAATTTCGTTGTTCGAGTTTTTTAGTCACACAAGAATATCGACAAAACAGTGTCTTCACTGTTTTGTCGATATTTTTGTTTTTTTTTCAGTGTGTTACGGGCGAGAGAAGAATCGTAGAAAAGTCATCGGCGGTATTAGTGTGTCATCACAATTCGCCAATGTGTTAGCTGATACTTTTTTTTTTCTTCTATACGAGAGAGAGGCTTAACGATAAAATAAGCCAACCAGCATTTAACGTCCACACACACACACACACACACACACATATATATATAATATGCGTGATTACCGCGCTAGTCGTAAATTATTGTAATTAGTAACAAATAATACCATACATCGTGCGATGCAACACGTTACTTGGAGGATTAACGATTACGATTATTATTATTATTCGATAATAAATTTTTAATACTGATTATTGCAAGTTGAATTATTATCGGAGAGAGGAGATTAAAAGTCCTAAATGGGATTGGATAAAAATTTGACACGTGACTGAATAACATGCGTGATTGAAGGGGGCAATTTTTTTGTTTTTTTTTTCTTCATTAAATTAAAATAGAAGAGAGACAAAAAGCACTGAGCAATCTGTAGGACAACGAGAATGACAAACAGAATACATACATTGAACAATTTCCTTCAACATACCTTGGGATCATTTTCAGCCATATAAGCATCGATGAGTCTCTCGCTAGCATTGGCACTCGGCAGTTGTATGTGAAATTTGTCAGCGCTCGCGACATTTGAAGTTCTTACGCGTAGCACCTGGCCAGCTAAAAGGCTTATATCGAATCTCGGAAGTTGTTCAATTTCCTGCTGTTTTGTCGCGTCTATTTCTGTAATGCAAAGAATGAGAATTATCTTATGATAAATTATAAAGTGATACATTTTTTTTGGCTCATGGAAGAAAAAAAAACTTATTTGATCCTGATGATATTCGACAAAATATAATTAAATAATATTATGCAGGCTAAGAGAAGGAGGAGAGAAAGAGCTTTTTGACAATTTCAACATTTCGATTGTTTAAAACGAATAATAAAAATCATACCTTTTATTTCGACATGAACGGGTCCTGCGGATACGGCGAAGGATACAAATAATTTTTCCACCAATAATCCGGCAACGTCAATTCCCTGATTACTCAATGATATTATAGCTTTTCCGGTATTGTTGATCTCGTGAATGGTACACTCGAAATTATCAGACTCGAAGCATTTCTCGATCTCTTGTCTATTGGCCTTCGACCAGCTTGAGCCATTAGCCGGGACGATATTTTTCAACGAGCAATTAAATGCCTGTTTGGGCAATTTGGTGAATCTTCTCTCGACTCGATAAATATTTCGTGGCTCGACCATCGCTGTATTGCCAAAATCAACGTAACGAACGATATTACCACGTGGTTTGTCCAACTCGAGTATTTCAGCACGATAAAGTGCACCATCCTCGGAGAAAACGGCGATAACCGTTGAACCCACCTGAAATTTAACATTTTTTTTTGTTTCTTAATTTATTTTATCATCTCATAAACGAGAATTTGTAATTGAAGCGTAAACGTGAAAAAGGAAAATAAAAAAAAAAACGTTACCTGTAGAGGAACGCTGACTGGTTGCCTAGAGGCGTATAATTCCTGTATATCATTCATCATTTTTCGAAATTCATTCCTCGTAGCGAGAGTTTGACAATAGAAATTCTCAGGATTCGTGAACCACGTGACGATAACATTCTGTTTCGTTCCGGCAATTGGCTCTTGAACGGACCATTTTTCATCGATATGGACATAATCCATTGGCACAATTTTTCCCTGAAGTTCCTTGTAACGAGAATTATTCTTCGCATTAACGAGATCAGCACCATCGCTGAATTCGTCATTGATATAATTAGCGAGAGGCGAGTCATCGACAATTTGCCGAAGAAGAATTTCATAAACGTTATTTTCCTGATTGACAAATTCAGCCTCGAAAATTTTTTCAACGGTGAGGAGTGAAAATTTATCGATCTCCGTATCGTTCCATGTTGTTTTGCTCGCTGCCAATAATTTACATGCTATCGCTTGTGCCGAGAGTTTCGCGTATTCATCCTCGAGCTCTTTTATCTTGTCGAATTTAACAAACTCGACATTTCCATAATCAACGAAATTAACGGTTGCTCCGGTGTTGTCAGCATCGACTGACTTGACAGTAGCTCGATACCATTTTGAATCCTCCGAGTATTGGGCGATGCAACTCATTCCTGGCACTATTGACGATTTATCCACGATTTTTCCAGCATTTTCATTCTCATAACGAGTCGCTATACTTGCCATTATCGTGTCAAGCTCGAGATTGTCGGGACTCAATTGAACATGAAAATCCGTCGGATCTTTCATAAAAACGACCTCGCAATTTTTTACAGCACCAACGCTGATATTTGGCGGTGGAATAATAACGATATTGCTGGTGCTCGAGTTTGATGTTTTCTCGTTAATGCTCGACGTATTGCAAAATTGTTGTTTAATCTGCAAAAATTCAAAAATTGCGATTAAAAAAAAAATGTTTTAGATTTAAAAAAAAAAAACGTTTCTAGAATCATTGCAGAGCGATCGCTATTTAAACGAAAATATGACATGCCTCGTTTTTGTCACCAAAGTCTGGTCTGTTTGGATTGTCCCTGGCGATTCTCAATGCAGCCGAATTCTTCGTTCGTTGGCCATTTTTAAAGCCACCGCCTCGATCGCCATCGCCGTCTCTTCGAGTTCTACCACCACTGCCTCCTCTTCGGCCATTTCGTCCGCTGCCTCTCGACGATGTGTCAGAGTCCTTGTCGCTCAAAGATTTATCAGCACTACCCTGTCTCTCGGATCTCGCGTTGTTACCGGTGGATCGAGAATTTGAAAAACCTCCTCGACCCCCACGATTGTCGCGATTTTCTCTGCCAGCCTGTCGCACATTGGCGCTTGAATCATTGGCAAAACGATGTCTTTGCTCGTCTCTTGTCGCACGATCGTTTCTTCCATCGTTACGAGAAAATCTATCATTTTGTTGATGTTGACCGGTGGAATTCCACTGCCATTCCTTATCGTTACCACGATTTTGATAACGATTATCGTGTCGTTTTTGCTCGTTCTCATCGTCTTTCCAATTATTCGATCGTCCTCTTTCCATCGAATTATTCGATTCTGTAATTCTCGGATTATCCGAGCGTCCACCATTGTTCCATTTGTTGCTCTGTTCGTCTCTGAAAAAAAATGATAAATTACAATTTTTGTATTATTATTATTATTTTCATTCTTTCATTTTGAAGATAGAAGACAATTTAATGGCGTTAATGAGGATGTTGAGTTAAAAATGAAACGATCTATATTACGAATGTGAAAAATAGATTGGCAGCGAAAAATGATACTTTCACCAAGCTTTGGGCAAATGTTTGTAAAAAAAAAAAGACAGAAAAAAAAAAAATTATTCATCAGGCGTTATTGTCGAATTGTGAAGCGTTTTTTTTTTCTTGTGCAATTTTATATTACAGCGATATAATTATATTATTGAGCAATGGAGGCGCAACCAAGGGAGATATTAAAACGAAAAGCTACATTGTGAGCCGTGTACCATTTTGACCCTCATTACGAATTATACAATATCGTACAAGACTTTACCGTGCGGCTTTAACGTTTTGAGATTTAGATTTTTGCTGTTGACCCACGTTGGGTTGTTTTTTAACGCTGAACCTGTATATATTTCAATGTACAAAACTTGTATTTACGAAAATTTATGTGAATCGAATGAAAAATCTTGACATGACTTAATTTACCTTCCATTAACGTTCGAATTTGTGAAATTTCGACTCTTTTCGTTTTGACCGTCTGATCTTTTATCGACGTTTCCATTTACGATACTCGCTCGCTTCAGTCTGTGTATAATATTGACGAGGGGCTCCATTTTCGAATCAAAAAGATCGACGATCAGACCATCGGATGTGACTTTTGTGACAATCATCGCCACAGGTTTTGCGATTATTTCCATCTCGAGACTGTCGCGCAACTCTTGGCTCGTTATTTCATGATAATCGTTCAGTATACAGCGAATACCCTGAGCACGAAGTTTCATAATTCGCGAATTTTTGTCGCGTATCGAACGAATCGATCCTGCTGGTACAGTCTCTTGCTTGCCAAAGTCAATGTAGAATACGGTCACGTTATCACCGGATACATTGACGATTTCTGCTCGGTACCTTTTTTTTTTTTTTTTTTAAGACAAAAAATGATATTTGACGAATATAGAAATTATTTGGAAAAAAAAGACCACATAATTTTTAAAAATTGTCATTCGCCTTCTCTTCTACAGAAAATTTTTACCTTTCGTGAATCATTTGGATTGAAAAAATTAGAAATACAAAAAAAAAACCCAAATGTTGTTTAAAAGCTGACAATTCGCAACGCCAAGTTTTCCCCCATTAATCTCAGGCTCGATGGCATTCAAATGTACATAAAATGAACTGTCAAATTTTGCCAACAGTTGACAGCGAAACAATTTTTTTATTAATTAATCGGAATGATGAAAATTAGAGCGAAATAAAACTTGAAAAATATTTCTTTCTGTACAATGGAAATTTAGCTGAATGACAATTGTGAGAAATAGATGTGGAGCTTGAAAAAAAAAAAAAAAATTGAACGATAAAAATGATTACCATTTAAAATTGGAGGTCGAGAGAGCGATACAAGCTTGTCCTTTCTTGATTTGATTGGATTTCAATGATGGAGCTGTTAAGACGTATTCGGCGAGTTCAGAATTCATAGATACGAATGATGGTTCATCGCTGTCAAGCTGAACAAAAATAATCGATCCATTGACACAAACGACTTGTACAATTTCCCAAGAATCCTGAAGTAATTTGCACGGAGACGGCCATTTTGGTACAGAATGACCAAACATTGATTGCAATATATCTTTGATATTTTTACCATCGTCATAAAGATCGCCACATTGTATGAGTGACGAAGTCTCGGACGGTTTTACGTGCAAGAGTAATTTTTTTCCATTGACGTAAGATTTAAAATATTCTTTTGTCTCGTCAATGATGTTGATCTCGTTGACATTGCTCATGGTGAATCTGATCGATAAAGCACGTGGATTTATAAATTCTCGTGGCAGTTGATACATGTCGGTATATGGTAAAACTTCGACGTAACCATAATCGACGTAGTGAATTTTACAGCCATGCTCGCGAACTTGGCCAACTACAGCACGAAGAAGCATTCTCGTGGCTGAGTAACGTCCGAGGCAAACAGTACCAATCACAGGTGGCTCTACGAGCGGCTGAGGTTTGTGCATTTTATTTATACGATTCATCAGAGTGTTGAGCTCCCCCTCGGTGCTGCTGACTTGAACGGAAAACATCAAAGGACCATCCTCGACATAGGGGACAGTGACCATGTGCTTTGAGCCAACCTCGAGTATGCGCGATCGAAAAACACCGGAATCATCGACCTGCTGCGGTTGCTGCTGCTGCTGCTGCTGATGAAATGGATTTTTTGGTGGTGAAATTATAATCGGTGCTACGTTTGGCTGTGATTGTTGAGCTTGGCCTCGCCAACTGTCTTGATAATGTTGTGTACGCGGTAAACGTAGCGACGTTTGATCTCTCGGTCCTCCATAATTACTGATCTCGCGAGGATCCGCTTGATTCACATGTTGTACAATCGGACCTTGCGCGAGATGTTTTTGCATTTGTATTTGCGATGGCTGAATCTGTTGTGGATTCAACAGCGATGGCTGCATCTGTTGCGGATTCAACAGCGATGGCTGCATCTGTTGTGGATTCAACAGCGATGGCTGCATCTGTTGTGGATTCAACAGAGCTGGCTGAACATACGCATGAGGCCTGCAATATTAATACATTTTTTTTTCTCATAAATCTCTAAACAACTTTATCGTTTTATCCATTTTAAGATAATTCAGGAACAGACGAAATAATTCTTTTGAAGAATGTTCACCAAGAACGTACTCATTGAGAGTAAACTTTGTGAATATTTTACAAAAATCATGACTTTGTGATAAATACATTTAAAAAAAATAAAACGTTTATTAAAACTAAACTTTATCCATGAGAAAACCATAATTGAGGTAAAACAAAGGTAATTTTCTCATACATTTCACTTATATTCGCAAAACTATGATTAAGCAACTTTCACCACTTTGACCTCATAGAGAACAATGTGTGTGGGATTTTTAAAAATCATGAGAAAGTAATGTACAAGCTTGAATCCGCATCACTTGCTTCCGGATTTCCGGTTAAAAATGTGCCCCACAGGCGTGTCTGTTTTTCTGCGAGGTTTGGCTAGAGAAATTCTATCTCTCGTTAGATTTCACGTTTTTTTTTTTACCGATTATTGAATCGCTCCAGTTTAATTAAAATTTCGACATGCCCATGCTAAAATCTTCGACAAAGAAATACAATATAACACGAGATATGGACATTCATTAAAAAAAGTTCAAATTTTACTGAGAAATAAAAAATAAAAAAAAATGCGTACTCAAAACTTTGCCCTGTTAAGATTCAAAACTTTTTCCACAAATTTAGCAAAGCTCGAGAATTAAGAGAATTAAGCAAATCTCTGAATAACAAGCAACAAGTAGAGAGAGAATAGTAGAATTGCGATTTGAGCATTTTTCTTCGCGAATTTACACGAGAAAAGTTCTGCTCATACAGAATTTGTCAAGGAGCAAAAAGTATGAGGGAATGAACCACGTTGAATTCGTTTTCTCCCTCTTTGCTCGGTGTTGAAAGTTTTTTTTTTTTTTTCGATTCGCCATTTCGTAGAATCGGAAGCCCTCGGGGACTAAATTCGGAATATCAAATCTGCATAATTTGCAATCTGAGCTAACAAAATGAAACATTGTATGCACAAATTGATACCGCCAAATACCCTCGAATACTTTATTGTAATTGTGCAGAAATTTTCATTTCAGTACCAACGAAATTATTCGATATATATAGACGAATTTACAAGAATAATTTTACCAAAAGTACGGATAAAAATAAATAAAAAATTATTCAACGTGTACAAAAATACATAATAATTTGTGCATACAATGTGATAATTCAAATGGATTGTCAGTTACAGAGATATTTAATTTTCCAAATTTATCCCAAGCATATTTTGCTTTTGCATTATTTTTTTCAACTGTATGAAAAACTTTTTTTAATTTTCCAAGTTGCAGTAATATGTAAAACAAAACAAAAAATGATATTTAAAAACAAAAAATGGTAAATGAAAGAAAAAAAAATACCTCAACTGAGTCTCGATCGCGACTGGATATGCCAAATTTTGGGCAATGAGAATTTGCGCAAAATCTCGTCCATTGAAGAGTAAATTAATGAGTCTGGAGGCAGAGCCGAGATTTGATATGATTTTTGCTGGACAATCGCTGTAACGTATGCCCTTGAGTATTCTTCCGAGATCCTGTTCGTCCCATCTGCCATTTTTCGGAAGAATACCAGCTATGATGAATTTCATTGCCAATGGAGGTATTCGTAATAGTTCAGCAGCATCGACGATACGATCCAATAATCGTATATCCGAGGGTTGTAAAATTTCGGTATTTCCATAATCGATAAATTGTACGACAATTTTGCCGGTAGGAAGAATCGAGTTAATTTTAGCCCGATAATAAGCATCCTCGAACATTGCGCAGCATAAAAGACCAATTGCTGAACCGGGAAATCCAGGCCCAGGACGGCCATGTCCTTCATTGAACGATTTTGTCAATGAATTCATTATTCTCTCGACATTGCACGCGAGATCTTGATCCGTTTGCGCGTATATTCTTAGCAATTGTCCATCCGCCTCTATGTGGGTTACGAACAAGTGCAAATCTGCACCTAACACAGGATTATTTGTCATGTTGATCGAATTAATTTGATTTTCAAAGGACAGTCGCTTATTGCTTTCTCAATGTTTCCCCTCGTCGCACCGCGTCACTCTCTCTCTCTCTCTCTTCTATCGCTTATCGTCTTTTCTTCACCTCGCACGCTCGTTGTTTTGATTTTTTTTTCTTCTCTCAAATCTTTACTGTTTAGTCTCGTACACGCTCAAGGAACAAGGGACATTTCTAATTGTCTCTCCTTTGAGAGGCAACATTATTGTGGCAGTTAATATGGCACACAAAGGGAAAAATGTCGCGAGCGCTCCAAGTGCCGCCTGGCGGCCGGTATATGTACTCGCTAGTATTTGTGAACGGCGACACACACACGTGAAATCAATGTGGTGTACGTTTATAACTTGTGTGTTGGAAAATCTTTGAAGATTTCTCTTCCTCTTATCAGATGAGAGTAGTCGGGGGAATAAACTTTTTATATTTCTTCTTTTAGTTTGAATTGTTTTTTGTTTAAATTCACCTATATACGTTATGAATTAACGTGTGCTCGTTCAAGTTTATATATATATATATATATGCAAATATTTCACACGCATCCGGGCAATACACTCTCCCCTCGAGCCGCAGCAGTAAAAAGATGTCGCGCGCCTCAGAGACTGCACTTTGTTAAGCGAGAGAAAGGGAAAAACTGTTACGCGAAAGGAAACGTAAAGAATGTTTATATTGTATGCGCAGCAGTTACAGGGGGGGGGGGGGGGGGGCAGTGGGGAGAAACACACACACACGTTGTGATTTCTATACATGATTTCTTTTGCGCATCGTAACGTGATCGTAACGTTCGTTGTTCCTCGATCGGTAATTCCACATATGCACATTTATTCGCGGAAGGCGAGAGATGGCGCGCGAAACTTTTTGAATCGGAGCGCGCGGGAAAGTTTGAAAAAATTAATGAATTGTAAGACACTTTTGCTCTGCTTTTGCGGTGCAAAAGATTTGAATTAAAACTTTGATTGAACTTTGCAACAAAGCTTTGAAATATTCACCTATATCGTTATATAATTCCAAGAAAATAAATTTCAAATATTAAACTTGAGCTTCGTGTTCTTGGCTTGACGATCGAAACTCTTTTAAAAATGTTATTTCTTGAAAATTGGTAAAACGCTAAAATGCTTTTTGTCAGCCTCAAGTCATCTAGTAGGGTAACTCGGCCATCGGGAGGGGGGAGGGATGAGAATTTGCGAATCGCTGTAGAGCTCTCATCCCTGTCGAGAGTTTCCGGTGGTGGTGAATGGGCGAATTTTCTGGGGGAGGGGAAAACCCCCATAATCCATCCAGAGCGTCCACATTTCTAAGCACAAAATTCCGTTTTTTTTTTATGATCGGTGGAAAAACCAAAAATCCCTCGCGGTCCTTTGCCCGATTCTTCCCCCCCCCCCCCTGTCGGTTCATCTGGCATGGAAATTTTTGAAAAAGGTTTCTCCAAGATCCTTTTTTTCCATATGCTCGAGCGACCATAATTAATCCCCAACAATTCCATGCTGGCTCTATAAAGTTTTTTCTCGAAATAATTAAAATAATTTTTATGCATCAAGATAATGATTTTCAATTAATTATATTTGACGCTTTGAGTATGTTTAATTCTACAATGAGGCACGAAAAAAATTGAAGCTTAGTGCCTCGATTTCACTCGATGCTCTCGATTTTTTTTTTAAATTTTATATTTTTTTTTGTTCTTACACATACGTGATACAGAATAAAATTCTGAATAAACGTTTTTATGAGATAATAATAATACTTTAAACGAAAATTCACTTATGAGATGATTTCTTTTGTTTGTTTTTTTTTTTTCATTTGATTTTTGACGAAATTAAATGAGAAAACTTTCCAGAGTTGCAAGATCGGTGAACGATGATTTTGGCGATGATGTGAAAAATAACGCGTTAATAATGCCATTGTGGCTTTGTAACGCGTTTTTTCTTAATCGTTATCATCGTCCGAAGTATATCCAGCGGTATTCCTCGACGCTTCGAGCCAGGGTAACGTATTATCTGAAAATGATGGGTCGTCGATGTTCTCGTCAACTTCATTGTCGCTATTTAGCGAGAAGTGCGAGTCTCTTAGAATCTCGTCTGATAGTACTAATGAGCGCATTTGTTCTAAAACCTGATGAAGAGAATCTGATCGTGGATCATTTCGGTCGGTGAGGGGTGTAGCATCGCCGCTTGCATTTCCACCTGCTGGCGTTTGGGGTGTATTGCTCGGTGGTACGGGTGTATTCGTTCCATCGCCTGTGCCTAAAACCAATACAGCCCATGGATAAAAAAAAACAACAAACACCATGAAATAGTTGAAAAAAAAAAAATAATAATAATTAAAAATTTGCAGTCTGCACACACCCATTGTATCGCTAGCTGGACTAGCTGGTCTCTCAGCTCCTCGAATCTCCCGTGTGATTTGAATATCTTCATCCTGCTGCTGTTGTTGAGGATTATTCAGTCTCAATCCGGCAACGCCTTTTTTCGGTACGTTAAATAAATCTCGTTTGATTCTACGATGTCTCGATGGATCGTTGCGTCGCAGCTGTAGCATCGAGCCAAAATCCGCGATGTAAAGAAAACCAGCGATCAGCAGCTCGCAAGTTCTCTTTCCCTGTTTGTAGGCCGTCTCAAGCTCGTGGCTCGTTCGTTGATCGTATTGCCACCAGCCTGCAAATGAGATAAATTTCCTTCAACTACGAACTTTCGATAGGGATTTGTAGACAAAGAAAGAAAAAAAAAAAAAGACGATTTATTGATGGACCAAGGGGGCTAGGTGAAACGGGGAAAAATAAATTCTTGCTGTAACATCGATGAAGTTTTATTTCCATGCTATTGTTATATCATGTATAATATATATATACTTTAAGACATTTTATGAAATTTGTACTAAAGTTCAATAAGTACTCTTATTAAATTTCTGACTTGTTAAAATAATAATAACGGAATTTTTTCGACTAACGAGCCAATATTTGTTAATTAAAAAGAAATAAAAAAAAAATGTATTGTAACGAAAAAAAACGATTTTTGGTCTGTGTAAATTTCAAAATAAATTCTGGCTGTAATATCGATAAAGTTTTATTTCCATGCCATTGTTATATCATGTATTATAATGTATGATATATATAGACTTTAAACATTTTATGAAATTTGTACTAAAGTTCAATAAGTACTCTTATTAAATTTCTGACTTGCTAAAATAATATTGTTAGCGGATTAATTTTTTTTCTTCTTTTTTTGTTTTGTTTTTTAATGAAAAAGAAAGGAAGCAACGAGTCATCTCACACCCGCGACTCCCTTGCACGGTGCATCTCTAACGTCACGTTTAATATTACGCTTGCAGCGGGGCTGATATTTTTTGTACTGCACATTATCCTTAAAGTCAATGACATAGAGTACGCCGCAAATTAAAATTTCGCACGAAGAATCGCCCATTTTGTAAATAGCTTCCAAGTCGTCACTGGTCCTCGAATCATATTTCCACCAACCTGGAGGGGGACGAGCGTGTTGAATAAAATTTTGTTTTGTAACTTCGATTTGTATTAAACTTTCGCGGATGTTTTTCGACTAACGAGCCAATATCTCTTAATTAAAAAGAAATTAAAAAAAAAAACAAATTCCATAATTCTCTATTCGATAATTCAAAACAGACACGATCGGACTTTTTTGCGATGATTGTGAAAAAAATAATAATAATAATAAAAATAATCTTTACCATTTCTGCCCTCGTAAAACCATTGATATTCCTCATCGGCCACAGCTGGTTTTATTTCATCCTCGACCTCGACGAGCTGTGGACGTTCCACAAAATCGGCTGGAATTTCTTGTCGACACATTGGACATCTTTTGCTCTGGTTGGCTACGCCCTTCACGCATAGATAGCAAAATATGTGACTGCACGGTAAACGGGCAGGATGAATGCAAGGCTGAAGGCATACCGCACATTCTAGTGTCACTAAAGTACCTGGAAAATTATTATTATTATTTTTTCTATCAAGTCACATATTTTCCTCGAGTTTTGGAGCTTTCGCAATTTTTTTTTTTTTAATGTAAAACTTTGAAAAATAAAATTGAACCTCCTTGATAATATCCTTTAATCTTATCCTTATTTATAAATATATCGAAATTTGTGCATTATCGATTTTTCACAATAATTTATCGAATAATTTAAAAGTTTCAATAGAAATCCGAGACCATTTTTTATCGAACCTCGAAAAAATTCAATACTCATAATCCTTGTTCTCAATTTTCTATCACATCGAAAAAAAAATGTCTTGGACTCTCCCCAGAAATTGAAGGGTTTACGAGACGACTTTTTCGAGAAATTAAACATTTAAAAAAATCAGAGTCCCGTTATTAAAAAAAGATAATAAAAAATCATGGCCTTTGGCCAATGAAAAGGAGAGATTTTTACTGCCATATAAAATTTCGGCAAAATAGCTCGAGTAATCTCAAAATTATGGCCATTTAAATTTTGCTAGGGCAGCGCACACACGTGTGCGTGCATTCATCTAGAAATTTCTTCCAAATGTGGCTTTTCGAGTTTTCAACGAATTTCAAATACTTTAGTCGAAAAAACTCAACATATCTTTAACCCCTGACATGAAAATATCTAAAAATTCTCTCATGGCAATGAGTGTAAAAAGTACCCAGTTGCAATTAATTTTAAATGTCTCGGCTCCTAATAAAGCTGGCGAGATCTTTTTTTTTTTAAATTAAACTTCAAACGATTTTGCATAAAATGGTTGAATTACTGCTCAATGTCTCAGAAAAATACTAGCAGAGGAGAGAAACATCTGCCTGGTATTTACTACCTGCTCCGAGAGCGTGAAATTTTACACTCATTTATGGTGTCTAGTATATTGCATGTCAGGGGTTAAGAAAATATGTCCATAGCTTTGTCCATTTTGATTTTATCCCACAGGAGGATCATCAATGTGAAAAATTCTGATAAAGGAATGTGCAATTTTTCATTTGTACTCATATTTCTCATCTTCTTTTTAGCTCGATACTCTGGGATGTTCTTTTTTTTTTTAATGATAAAGCATTTAAACGAAGGAGCCTGAGAATTTTATTGATATTTTATTAAAAGATTCAAAATTCACAGAAATCTAAAAACTTTCATCGTATTAATCAAAAGTTAATAATTAATTAATTTGAGATTAATGATTTAATATCAAAACACAAATTGACCTGTGTGTACAAAATTTTAGCTGGATTTATAACCTGCAGTTCGTCATGTGTATGATTGGAAGAAAACAAATAAGAGTGAATATAAAGTTGAAAAATTAATTTGGGATATACGAGATTATTTTTAGAAAATCGCTTGAGTAATAAAAATGAATTATTCCGCGTCTGTTTGTCTGCTCATATTGCCTCCCACTGCGATGTTGATACTCTCGAACCGCCCAAATATATAATAAAAAACGAAATCTCCTTCATAGCAAATCGACAAGTTCATATTTACCATCTTTCTCCTCAGAGTCTTTTTCCTGCTCCTTCAGATTAGCCTCAGTTTTTTCCGACTCGTCAATTCTCGCATGTGCCATTTCCTTTTTTTCGTTTGCGACAGTCGTTAAACCGTCGTTCGTCAATTTGTAAACATGAGTTTATGCGTAAGCAAGCATTGTCGTGATCTTACACTGCAGTGCGTCATAGTACAATCCGCCATTTTGTTTGTTATCACTCCAGTGGTGCTCATCTTGGAAACTTTCAATTGTTCTCAGATTACCCAGCCTGCCCCACATTCTTTCTTCATCTTCTTCTTCTTTCGAACGCACCGCTGATTTTACGATACTCGCTTTGATTATTACAAAATTTCGTCGTTATTAACTTTCTTATTTTCAAGAATAAACAATAAAAATACATTTTTTAATTGAATTCAGTCGAATCAACAAGTGTCGAGTGTAAAGCTCGTCAACTTTTGTAATGGCAAATGAAATTGGCGCAATTTTTTTCGAACTAATTTGAAATTTCAAATGTTTATTTGGAAATAAATTTGAAATTCCAACTGGAACCGCTAATTTAACTTTAAAATGAATTCAAAATTATACAGGCTTTGTAATTGTTGAAAAAAAAAAAAAAATGGCCATTCCATGAAGAATTGGTCTTTTTGACAAGTTTAATTAAAATTTTAATTGATTTTCGTTCAGAAATAATATAAAGAAATTCTCTCATGTTAAAACTTGGTACAATTTTTTAAATTTAATTTTGGCATGGGGTGGCCAGAGTTTAAATTTTAATTAACGTCTCACGAAACCTACAAATTCGAATATCCTCGAAAGACATTTTATTCCGATTGATGGAATGACGCTTTTCCTATGATTTCCGTTTTTCAAACCCTTAAAGAAGTATTTCAAAGATATTGTTCTGTTTTTTTTTAATATTTAAATACCGCAGACAGCCAAAAATTCATATTGTTGCTTGCAAATTTTCGTATTTGGCAATTTTCTATGTGAAAAAAAAAAAAAAAACAAATTAAATCACATATTTCCCTAACAATTTGCAAATTGTAGAAATGAATTTAATAATTATTTACATATTAAGTTTTAAGATATAATTAAGAATGCAATTATTCGATCAGCATCATTTTATTGGTTTTGTTATATTCTTCGTGTTCCTCTTGACTGAATTAACGAGGGCAGCAAGATCGGTGCTCATTTTTCCATTCTGCTTAGTTTGTTTTTGCGGTATTTCCTGAAAGTTTACAATGTAAAATAAGACAAAATGATTATTAAAAATAAAAAATAAAATATTTTCGTAAAAAATTTACCTCTTTGATTGTCGGATCAGCTCGTCGTTTTAATTTTTCAATCACAAGAGCTTGAGTTCCCTTGGTTTTTCTATAATGCGGATCTGCCGGATCAATATTGTAATGATGCGACGAATAAAGGGCCGCAAATCTCGGATCAGCCACATCGACCTCAAAATCATCCTGAATCGTCGTTTCTTTCTCATTTTTCTTCTTCTTGCCAAGCCGTTTTTTTTTGGACTTGGACAGCATTGATTCCTCCTCAATTTTCTTGATATTAAAATGTTGCTTTCCATCCTCATCGTCTTTGTCCAAAAGGAGTAATTCCAATTCAGCTTTTCTTCGAGCTTCTTCCTCGTCGTCTGACAAATTCATCGATTGTTTCTTCTTCTTGTTTTTCTTATCCTTGGATTTTAAATTTTTCATCTCATTAGCAAAATACGGATCATTCAGATCGACGTCAGACGGCACGGAATCGTCACTGTCCGAGTTTGTCGAATTTTCACCATTTTGTTTGCTCAATTTTTTGCGCTCATCTCTCTTGGCCTTTTTCTTGGCTCGGCGTTTTTCCAAATATTGCTCGAAGGGCGTTAAAGTTTCTTCCTTGCTCATTCGTTCTTTTATTAATTTTTCGGTCTTTTCCTTCGTTCCAAGTCCCCAAGTAAATTCTAGCTCGACTTCTTGTTTCTTTTTTGCTTCTTCCTGATCCTCAATCGATTTCAACAGACACTTATATTTGTCTATGGGATTTTTACTTGTTGCTGCTGATTCACTTCCTGAATCCTCGTCTTCTTTTTTCTTATCCTGATAATCTTCTGCGAGAAGACGAAAAATATTAATGCTACTGATGGAAATTAAATGAAGTGAGAGATTTTTTTACTTTTAAAATCAAACCTGATTCATCATCACTCGTTCCACTTGCCAAATATGCGTGTATGTCGCTCTCATCGATCTCATTAAGCTTTCCAGAATTTATTTTTTCCGTTATTTCTTGACGCTCTCGATTAGTCTCGTCCCATGTTAATTCTACCTTGACTTGTTGCAGTGCCGTTGTCGTGAATTGTCGCGGCTGATATTTCGACGGTTCGGGCAGTTTTTCACATACTTCTCGAGGTTCCTGAATAATTCGATAAAATAATTTTGTGAAAAAAAAAAAAAAAAACAAAAATGGATACTCGAAAATTGCAAATTTTCCAAGTTTATTATAATTTTTAAATTAAACCCAATGTATTATTAAATATTAAATAACATAAATTATTAAACAACTGTATTAATAATAAATTAAAATATACAAATTTTTTTTCCCCCAAACTTACGTTATCGAATTTCATATCATCGGGAATGAAGCGAAGATCAAGTTTCGTTGAGGTTGACTCGTACTCGATACCATCGCATTCCGTATAAATTTTATTAGCTGTTTCCGGCGAATCACAATCTAGCACAGCGTAATAATATTTCAATCGGTTCAATTGATATTTTCGCATTTTTTCCATGTGATATTGCGATCCCTCTTCGTTCTAAAGTAATGAAAAAAAAAAAGAAATACTTAATAAGTCAATAATACTTTGTATAATTGAAAAAAGCCGGCAAATTTGGCTTCCTCGTAATTTCGAAACTTATAGGCAACAAAGGTGTTTCAGTACGTTAGATATGTGCAAAAATTTTAGCTCCACAGCTCAAACCGTTCTTGAATTATAGAGATTTAAACTTTGTCTATATCAAACGCGCACACATCCAATCGATCATTTTTTTTTCCAAATACGTTTTTTCGACGTTTTGAAGCAGCATTAGTGGATTTTTTTTTTTTTAATTTCATGAAAACAAAGCATATCGCGAATAATAATAATTTACAATTTTTATGAATCTCAACAAATGATAATAAATAAATAAAATAAATATCCTGCCAAATTTATTCTACTACTCGGTATTAATGCGAACAGGAGGGAGGCGTAAAATGAAATAAATAAAATATATATCGTTACTGATAAAAAGTAAATCGCACCTCATCGTCGCTCTCGACGTTTTTTCGTCTCTTATCGGCTTCTACCAATTCTATGGGACCTTTGACTTCCTCATCCTTCATTCTTTGCAGTCCAAAATCCGATGGATAAATCTATAAAATTGTTTGTGAATAATTATTGTTGTTAAATCCATGGAAAAAAACATTGATCGATTGCTGATTTCGATGAAATAATGCGAATTTTTACCGTTACTGAATGAATTAAACCACCAGGTGGTAAAAAAGAATTAAAGAGAACTAAGAGGTCAACTGCACGTATTCTATCCCAGTCCATATTACACGCAGCTAAACGGTGCGTGACCTCATCGGTTGTTTCAGCCTCTTTGTCCAATTCACCCCAGTCGTGCGCGATCTCATCTTCTTCCTCTAATGGGAAAAAAAAATAATTATTCATTCAAACTCTACGCAATATTATTCTCGTTATTTATAATTTATTCTCTTTCTCCTCCGATAGAAAAAAAATAGTCATAATTTATTTTAAAGGGACTGAGGAATAAGAAAATCAACGATTAGAGCTTACCATCTTCATTTTCGGTACTTTCCTCGTCCGAGGAACTATCGCTGATTAGAACGCCTTCGCCTCTGGCATAATCGACGGTCAAATCCCTCAATTTTTGTTTAATATTTTTCGTTATCTTGTTGCTCTCATTTTTCGTATCAACGATTAATTGTTTCTCATTTTCATCGAGTTCTTTGTCGTCAGTTACGGAATCTTTAGCAAATGAATCTTCGTCTTTCGAATCTTTGTTGGATTTTTTTTCATCATCGTCATTATCCTCTTTTAACGATTTGAAGGTTTTTTCTGTGCTTTTCTTTGCAGATTTATCCTTCTTTTTTCTTTCAGACAAAAGAGACTCTTCTTTTGGTTGTTTTTCTGCATTTTCTTCGTCAGCTTCATCCTCGCTGCTCGACAAATCGTAATACTTTTTGAGATCCTCCGTCGAAGTCTGATTTATGGGCCTGCCACGTTTGTCTATCGTATATTTGACTTTAAATTTTTTATCCTCGAACATGGAACGAAATCTTTTGTCGATCTTGACTTTGCGCTCGCTTTTTGGGATCCTTCGAAATTTTGGATCCTTAGCGATGTGCGCGAAACGTTTGTCTTTTAGCATTTCGTCCATGACTGATGAATTATTGCTGACTGGGAGAGAAACGATCAAATTATTTTAAGGATATTTACATTAACGACTGTTGACTTGTTGCGCAACTCAATGAGCCCCACATTGGAAAAATATATTTAATAATTAAATAATAATGCAAAAAGATATTAAAACGATTAGAGAAATAGTTTGTCAAATAGCCAGCATTTGAAACAGCATGTCCTATTAAAAATAATTGTTGGTTTTTTTTTGTTTGCAAACAATTCAACGTATTTTGCTCCGAAATTCAAAACAAATAAAATAACTTTTAGGTTAGATACTTGTTATAAAATCTTTTTAAAAAGCTCTATATAATTATCTACATTATCTGGCAGTTTAAGGAAAAATAATTAAACAATTATCTGGCCAAGATATGTCTTAAAAGTCTACACTAACAATTATTTACTCTAAAATAGAAACCCAATAACAAAATTTATAGGTTATGTAATTCGTACAAAATTATCTTGAAAAGCTCTATATAATCCGCTATAATGTGTTTGGCACTTTTAGGCAAAAAAGTCGATAAATCTTGAACTAATTAATGTCTCAAAAGTATTTCCAATTATTTGTTCCAAAATAGAAAATAGAAAATAACAAAACTTATAGGTTATGTTGACGATTCCAACTTACGTAAACTGTCTCGATATTTAAGATGAAGAAACGCGATTCTTGTAGTCGTCAGCAATGGAAAATTATATAGTGTTGCGTGAAAAAGTATTTAAAACAATAAATAAAGAGGTTTATCTGACGGCATTTTGTCACAGATTTCTCGCACGTGGGAGAGTCGAAGCGAGACTGATGGCTGCCGGGAAATGGCCATTGTAGAGGGGGTAAGTTTTCCCCTATGAATACTCGTCTAGGGAAATCCTTCATAATAACTAGTATCCTAATTTATTATTACTATTATTATTATTATTATTATTAAATATTTATTATTTTGAGTAGTAATTTATATATGTCATTTATTTACATGGGTACGATATTATCTGACTGACGATACTGATCTGTGCGATATATTATCTATTATCGGACTGAATAATGAAACAAAAGTATATATTCACGATTTGTCATTTTTTTTTTGTTTTAATTAATCTACACACAAAATATATGTATAATTATTCTTCATCATATTTACAATAAAGATTCTTCTCGTTGAGTCCATCGTCGTCCTTGCCACTTTGGTCACAGATAAAACACGAGCCGATAAAATTATTTTCAAATAATGACACGAACAATTTTCATTTATTGTTTTCGATGGTCATAATGAGTGAAAATTTCTTTCGTATCGAAATGGTTTTTTCTTCTTCTTCTTTTTTATCAAAGTAAATACAGACAAGAGATCATTTATAAAGCGTCATTACGAATCTCAATTATGCTGAATTAATTATTATTTTTTTTCCTCAGCGAGATTCGATCGCTCGTATATTATTTTGTATCGATAAATATTTCCGATACTTTTGAGAATTTATCGACAAGCTATCTGTGTGCTATTGCATAGCTTCATTTTTTTTTTTTTTTTAATTAAATTAATAACTATCTTCCTTGCCGTCAAAGGGCGTTTTGACGAAATATGTCGTAAGTGTTCCTTTGCCCTTGACGTAAGTTGGACCACGGCAGAAAAGCTCGTAGCCGGCATTTTTTAATATTTTTGCCGTTTCTTCGGTAACTTGAAGTCTTCCCATTTCACCGCAACTGTCCATTCTCGATGCAACATTTACCGTATTTCCCCATATGTCGTACTGAGGTTTTTGGGCACCAACCACACCGGCTATTACTGGCCCGTGATTCAGACCTTGAAAAAAAAAACAAAAAAAAAATCATTCTAGCAATAAAAAAAAATGGGACAATTTTTATATTGAATTTTTTTTACCCATTCGAAGTTTGAATCTCTGAAATGATTCTCTATTTATTTGATCGAGTATCGTCATCAAGGCAATGGCGAATTCAACGAGTACGATTACATTGTGATCCTGTTGCTTAGCTCGATCCTTAAAAACAATCGATCAATTTTATTTAAAAAAATAATTACCAATTATTCATAGTGTAAATTTTTGCTCCTTTTTTTCAAGCTCAAAGTACACGCAAGAAAAAAATTAAGTAAACGAAAAAATTAGATGAATTTAATTCATTTCTTTTTAAAATTTTTGATAACCCATTTTGCTTTAATATAAACAAAAAATAAAAAGCAGTTTGAAAGCTCTTTGGAGAAATCTTTAGAGAGTGAAAAAATTAAGTAAATATTTTTATATTGCGAGTAAAAATGTTACCTTCCCGTCTATGTCTTCCTTTCCCGGGCTCAAACCGGAAGCGAGCATATACGTGCTTCCTATTGTTTTAATTTTCTCGATTCCGGAGAATTTCGGTTTCAAAAGTAATTTGTCAAAATCGCATATTATCTCGTTGAGTAATCTGAGACACTCGAGGCCTTGTTTGTTGATGTCAGTCTCGTCGTAAAATTCCTTATAATTTGGAATGGAGGCAAACATCACTGCTATACTGTTGTATCTCTCGTGATAAAGATCCTGCATGAAAAATTAGAGTAATAAAATTAAGTTTACGTGCCGATATTTTTTTTTTTATCTTTTTTTTCTGGTTTTTTGTTTCTCGTTGAAAAGTTCGATTTTACTCACCTGATTGGCTCTTGTAGCGAGGAAATGATCAGCTACGTGAGCCGGAAGTATATTCTCCAAGAGAATTTTATTTATACCCCTCATTGTCTCGACCTCGTCCTGCTCCACTTTGAGCTTATTTTTCCACATAAAATCCGTTCGTGAAGTAAATTCGACTTGTCTGTCGAGGACGTGAAGGACAAGAACGATGAGAAATAGTAGATAGCCGATCTGTACGAGATAATTAATTCCGAAAAATCTGTGGAAAAAAAAAAAGAAAATGATTAAATCGAAAAAAAAGTAAAATACAAAATGGCGCACAAGCTCTTTTATATTTTTAATATTGTATCGAGTTAAAACTCACTCGTGCCTATAAGCTGAGTAATAAAAAGCAACTACTGGGGCTTGGGAAAGTACAAGGAGAATTGCGAGAATCGATACAATCATGACGCCGAGTTTTAGGAGAAAACCAATTCGCAGATGGGTCCAACCGACCACGAGAGCTATCGCTGTCGATTGCAAATAGGCCTAAAATTGAAATTTTATTTATTTTAGACAAAAATATGGAAATATTTTAAGAATTAATCGACGTTTTTTTATAGTGAATAGTGAAAAAAAAAAAATTCATTTATGAAGGAAAAAAAAGACTTCAAAATGGTTGGCTCACCGGTACGACATCTTTTTTCGTCTCGTCGACATCGATGAGACTAATAAGGGCCGAGGCAATCGCCAACGTAGCAGTGATGAGATAAACGGCTATTCTAATTCCACGACTTAGAATCGTTTTTCTCGAATCCTTGTTTGAATTTTCCGTTTTATCGGCGTACCAAGAAATCCCGGCGAATATAGCGAGTGATGCCAGACCAGCCAAGAAGCAACCATAGACTGTGATACTCCTTGAAAAAATAAAAATAAATAAGTAAATAAATAAATAAATAAATAAATAAATAAATAAATAAATAAATAAATAAATAAATAAATAAATAAATAAATAAATAAATAAATAAATAAATAAATAAATAAATAAATAAATAAATAAATAAATAAATAAATAAATAAATAAATAAATAAATAAATAAATAAATAAATAAATAAATAAATAAATAAATAAATAAATAAATAAATAAATAAATAAATAAATAAATAAATAAATAAATAAATAAATAAATAAATAAATAAATAAATAAATAAATAAATAAATAAATAAATAAATAAATAAATAAATAAATAAATAAATAAATAAATAAATAAATAAATAAATAAATAAATAAATAAATAAATAAATAAATAAATAAAATAAATAAAATAAAACTGATGTATGAACGTCATTATAGCGTGCTATTCACCTGATAAAATTTCTCGATTACCTTGGCAGATAAATGACCTGAACGAGAAACATGGTCGAGTAGAGAATGTTCGATGCCAGAACGTACCAGGGATACTGTTCATCTTTTTCATCTCTGTACTGAGTCTCTTGATTTTTGTCCTTGAACCAATATGTCACCGGTGACATACTCTCGTTGCCACCACACCAATGTCTGATTAAACAAAATATATTTCGATTATTATTATTTTTTTGCTTCTCCCACAGAGGCAATGATGAATATTTTTGTTTGTGAGATTTTCATGGTCCGTCATGAGCAATTATTTATTTTTATTAAAAATTATATTTATCATGCAATTAACGATAAATATTTTTCTATATATATATTTTTTTCACCGTCATGGTCGTATGAAGAGCAATTGTTTATTTTTATTAAAAATTATATTCATCATTGCGATCAAATCGAAATATGTTTGCTGAAAATATAATTTAATTTGCATATCTGCGAGTCTTTCATGGATATGGCAAATCTAAATCATTTCGTTTATGGATTGGATTGGGTTGAAAAAAAGTTTTACACCTGCTATAGAAATTGTAATTACGTCTAAAGATCGAGAAACGATAAGTATGTTTTATAGTAAATTTGACCCAGTTTATTATACGACAAATTTTAACGACCCCTAAAATAAGTAACGGAAGTGAGGGTGGCAGTTTCGAAATCTGAAATCTTCATAGGGATTGACCATGTCATATTCATGGTTTCTATATAACTGCCACCGAAGACTATTTCATTTGTTTCAGGGATCGTTAATTTTAGTTGAGAAATCTCAATGACATTAGACTAGTTTATATCACTATAAAAATGTGGAGAAATATTAAAATACATTTATAGCAAAGTTGAGCCATTTTTTACTCATCAAAATTTATTTATTTATTATGTTATGTAAATTCATGCAAAAGTCAAGCTATCTTAAAAAATCATTAATATTTCAATTCAAAATCTGAAATCTTCATAGGGATTGACCATGGCATATCCATGGTTTCTATATATATATTAGTTGAGAAGTTTCAATGACATTAGATTTATATCACTATAAAAATGTGGAGAAATATTAAAATACATTTATAGCAAAGTTGAGCCATTTTTTACTCATCCAAATTTATTTATTTATTATGTTATGTAAATTCATGCTAAAGTCAAGCTATCTTAAAAAATCATTAATATTTCAATTCAAAATCTGAAATCTTCATAGGGATTGACCATGGCATATTCATGGTTTCTATATATATTTTAGTTGAGAAGTTTCAATGACATTAGATTTATATCACTATAAAAATGTGGAGAAATATTAAATTTTATTTATAGCAAAGTTGAGCCATTTTTTACTCATCCAAATTTATTTATTTATTACGTCATGTCGATGGGGAGAATTATTAAACAATAATTATAGCAAAGTTGGGACATTATTCACTCATCCAAATTTATTTATTTATTATGTTATGTAAATTCATGCAAAAGTCAAGCTATCTTAAAAAATCATTAATATTTCAATTCAAAATCTGAAATCTTCATAGGGAATGACCATGGCATATTCATGGTTTCTATATATATTTTAGTTGAGAAATCTCAACGACATTAGACTAGTTTATATCACTATGAAAATGTGGAGAAATATTAAAATACATTTATAGCAAAGTTGAGCTATTTTTTACTCATCCAAATTTATTTATTTATTACGTCATGTAAATTTATGCTAAAGTCAAGCTATCTTAAAAAAATCATTGATATCTTAACTAATGTACACTTAAAAAAACTATAAAAAGTTCATTTTTTTCTTTACTGTATCTTGGCTTGTAGAAGAAAAAAAATCATTTGGAGCCAATAGTGCTGCGCAAAAACACTATTTGTCTCATCATTCTTTTTTTTTTCATAATGGATGAAATGAGAGTGTAATTATTAAAATTAGTGTAATTGTTTCAATTATATGTAACTCATTCATAGATCATTTTTTTTTTCAAAGAAAAACTCACTTTACGTCAAAACAGCTGGTGTTGTTTGCCAGTAGATTTGACTCAATCATTGCGATGCTCTGAAAATAATTACGTCGTTTCGTACAACATTGTTGACGATTTTTTCATTTTTTTTGTTTTAAGTGAAAATTTAAGTTTTTACAATTATGTGAAAAATTTTCTTTATTAAGCTAGAATGTAATTGTCCTTTTTTTAAATTCAATTCAGATCAACGATATTACTATTGAAAATATTAAGTGAAAAATATTTTTCATCGACTCACGGTTAATCCGATATTTTTAGCTAGTGTCGATTCGGTGATGTTGGCAAATGGCTTGTCAGCACCCCAGCACTCGACGTACTTGGTCATTTTGCTACTTGGCCTGGATCTTAATAAACAAAATTGATTAAAAATAAAATTCAGAATAAAAAAAATACTTATGACTCAAATGTGTAAAATATATTTTTATTTTTTTTTAATTTAAATATATTTGTAAACTTTTATGAAATTTTTTACCTCGAGGGAATTGGTCCAGGTCCAATAGTTCTTCCATTCTCTTGTGGCCCATTTTCTTCCTTTGGTTTCTGATAAAAATGTTTAAATATATATATATATATAAAGACGAATGAAAAAGTTTAAACGAAACAATATATAAAAGCCAACGCGCAGAAAATATTTCGCAAAAGTCTCTTACGTTTGCATTAGAGGTCTTCGTATAGTGTAGAGAAAGTTCGAAATGGATGAGTATATAATAACGATACGCCAGGGATTCTGAGAGAATTATATATCGAAAGAAATAACAGCGCGAATAAAACTTGTATTGTAGACTTGTGTATAGAAACTATGCAATGAATTCTTTTATCTCATGCTAGTGAAGGTTTAGGTAAAGGAAAAAAAAAATTTCATCAAATTTTTTTCACAGTTGTAAAAAATTCGGACTGGTTCGAAATAGTTTAATTTGTAAAAATAAATTGTGGAGCGACAGATTTGTCGAAAGTATGGAAAATGGCAGGAAAATTCTTTTATTTCGAGCCAGTGAAGGTTTAAAGGAAAAAAAAAAATTTCATTCAATTTTTTTCACAGTTGTAAAAAGTTCGAACTGGTTCGAAATTGTTTAATTCGTAAAAATAAATTGTGGAGCGTCAGATTTGTCGAAAGTATGGAAAATGGTAGGAAAATTCTTTTATTTCGAGCCAGTGAAGGTTTAAAGGAAAAAAAAAAATCCATAAAATTTTTTTCACAGTTGTAAAAAGTTCTTCAAACTGGTTCGAAATTGTTTAATTTGTAAAAATAAATTTTGCATCAAGAGATTTGTGAAAAGCATGGAAAATGATAGAAAAATTGCTCTAATTTTAATTTAATGATTTTAATGCTCGTTTTTTTTCTGCTTTCAATATTACCTTTGGGGGTACAATTAGAAAAGTCTCGACTTTGTGATCAGCGAGATAAGTCTCTCGCGAGTGTCCCTCGCCTGGCTCGACCTCGAATCTATCACCCAGTTGATGAAGTGTCGCCGTGGTCACGTGAACTCTCCTGAAAAAATAAAAATAAAAAAAAAACACCGACAAATAATTTTGGGAATATTAACCAGCTTTAATTTTTCGAGTCTTAATAATTATAAAAAAAAAAAGTGGTAAGTTTTTCATTTATCAAAAATATTTCATTTTACAAGTGTATTTGGGGTATCAGGAAGCCAATTTTATAAATACAGAATAAGCATTTTTGCTATAATATCTTTATCTCTTCAGTTTCTACAGCTCTCCCCATTCCTCGTTCCAACTTTTCATTTTACTCGAGCTTAGCAAAGGATTAATACTTTTAATTGCTACATAAGAAGAGGTGGGAGGGGGGTGGAGGAGAAATGGATAAAATTAAAAATTCGTTATTGGAAAATTTAAAGTGATATAACTGGAAGTTAAAGAGGATAAAAAATATTTTCTAAGTTTGAGACAAAATTAAAAATTCAATATCATCGGTTAAGGATCAATTTATTCGCTATTGCAAGCTCCGAAAAGAGAGAGAGATCATTATTTGCATGATGAGTCAATTTTTATCGAGATTTTATGTTCGAATGCTGGGAGTAAAAAAAAATATATATATATATATCGCATAAATTCATAATTTTCCAATTGGATTATTTCGTATTGTTGTGATCGAAAAAATAGTTATGATATGAATGTGAGTTATATAATAAAAAGGGTGAATTTATTATGGAAAAAATTTAAATAATTAATAATTTTCCAGATGGATGCTATCGTATTCTCATAACAGGAAAATCGATAAATAATGAATTTTAATTTAATTTTAAGGAACAAAAAAAATGTTGAAAAAAAAAATGTGTCAATAAAATAAATTAATGTTTGTTTAAATTATTTTTTTAAAGTCTGTGTGTGTGTGTGTGTTTTTTTACCATATCCGAGGACGTTACGAATGCATGACAGTTTTATTTTTAAAGGGGATGAAAACTCACCCTGGAAGTCCTCCGCTCTCCATGTGATTGGCAAGAGTGACGTCGTCGCTCCAAACGTCGAACTGCCACTTCCGGAGACCCAGAACACCGCACAGTACATTTCCCGTGTGTATGCCAATTCTCATGTCGACGTTAAATCCAGTTGCTTCCCGAACAAATCTTCGATATAAAAAATTTGAAAAAAAAAAACAAACAAATTTTTCAATAAATAAATTGTTTATATATCGATGGCCTAAAGTTAAAAGGGCTTATAGAGTCGTTTAAAATTTCATTTTCTTCATTTATTTATTTAGAAAAATAATATTATTATTATTATTACTTAGAAAGATTTTCCATCATTTACGATTTTTTTTTTTTTCAAATTCATCGTGAAAGATTTTTACCAGAATTTCAGGAAAATTTTGTATCCCCCCGAGGAGCTTTGAGGAATTGTTTGAGGAAGAAAAAGGAAAAGGGAGGGATGATAATCGAGTCAGGAACTTCCTTTTCGTCTATTTCACGTTTATGGGGTCACGTGCAAGTGGGGGGGCTACGTGCTGACGGGTGGAATTCAACGTCAAGAAAAAAAAAAAAAAACAGAACAAATCCAACACACACGCACATCCCCTTTGACCCTCGAGTCTTCCGGAAAGATCACGTGGCAATTTCGAGGAAAAATCATCAATTTTTTTTTCGTTTGACCCCCCATTTTAGACGTAATATTTTTTATGACCTTGTAAATTTTAACATACCTTATGGCCTCGATCATTTCAAGACCCATGTTGACACAGTTGTACGCGTGATTTGGTCGTGAAACTGGCAATCCAGAGACGCAATAGTAACAGTCACCGAGAATCTTGATCCTCATGCACTGATTATCCTATGAAAAAAAATTTGAATAATTTTTTTTCGTTTTCTTTTTTAATTAACTTTTTTTTTTACGCTGATTATCCTATGAAAAAAAAATGAATAATTTTTTTTCCTTTCTTTTTAATTAACTTTTTTTTTTTACGCTGATTATCCTATGAAAAAAACTTGAATAATTTTTTTTCTTTTTAATTAACGACTTTTTTTTTTTACGCTGATTATCCTATGAAAAAAAATTGAATAATTTTTTTTCTTTTCTTTTTAATTAACTTTTTTTTCTTACGCTGATTATCCTATGAAAAAAAATTGAATAATTTTTTTTCTTTTCTTTTTAATTAAAAACTTTTTTTTTTTTACGCTGATTATCCTATGAAAAAAAAATTTGAATAATTTTTTTTCGTTTTCTTTTTAATTCACAACTTTTTTTTTTTTTACGCTGATTATCCTATGAAAAAAAAATTGAATAATTTTTTTTCTTTTCTTTTTAATTAAAAACTTTTTTTTTTTACGCTGATTATCCTATGAAAAAAAAATTGAATAATTTTTTTTCTTTTCTTTTTAATTAAAAACTTTTTTTTTTTTACGCTGATTATCCTATGAAAAAAAATTTGAATAATTTTTTTTCCTTTCTTTTTAATTAACTTTTTTTTTTTTACGCTGATTATCCTATGAAAAAAAATTGAATAATTTTTTTTCGTTTTCTTTATAATTAACTTTTTTTTTTTACGCTGATTATCCTATGAAAAAAAATTTGAATAATTTTTTTCTTTTCTTTTTAATTAACAACTTTTTTTTTTTTTTACACACCTATGAAAAAAAAATGAATAATTTTTTTTCTTTTCTTTTTAATTAACAACTTTTTTTTTTTTACGCTGATTATCCTATGAAAAAAAATTGAATAATTTTTTTTCGTTTTCTTTTTAATTAACGACTTTTTTTTTTTTTACGCTGATTATCCTATGAAAAAAAATTGAATAATTTTTTTTCCTTTCTTTTTAATTCACAACTTTTTTTTTTTTACGCTGATTATCCTATGAAAAAAAATTAAATAATTTTTTTTCGTTTTCTTTTTAATTAACTTTTTTTTTTTTACGAGGGCTAAAATTGCAAGCTCAGGATATCAAGAGAATATTATTAGAGATTCATTAGTTTTTTTTCGTGTAAATTTTGGGGCAATATCGAATAGAATTTTTGTGGCTTAGAAAAAAATAATAAATAATAAAAAAAAAACAACCAAACTGTTAAAAAAATTGGAGTGCTTGTTATTAGCAAAATTTTTGGAATTAACATTGTTTACCCATTATCGATAGTTTTCAAATTTTTTCAGTTAATTCTTTGATAAAATTAATTTTATTTTTTTATAGATAATTTAAAAAATTAAATTTCGTTCTAGTGTAAGGGCTGAAAAAAGGCCAAATATTTTTATAAATCATTTTCAGTCCGTGTGTGTGTGTGTGTGTGTGTGTATATAAATCAGTTCAGGGATGCTCTAGTGAATTATGCCAAAATGCACTAGAGTAAAGCACAGATTTAGGGTTTTACTGGAGGGATGCTGTAATGTGAACGGTTTAGCGAGAGCGCAGAGGCGTTAAATATTGTCCACTCGACTGGACGACATGCCAGTCCTTCGACGTCCAATTAATTTCAAGCTTTAACACATACATATGTTATATACACGTGTGTATATATATATATATATATATATATATATACACATATATATATATATACATATGTGTGTTAAAGCTTGAAATTAATTCGTATATATATATATGTATATATATATATATATATTCCCTTCTCGGCCCATGTTACAGCCCTTATTTCCCACGTGAAACCTCCATAAAAGCCCCCTGGGGAGGGGTGCGAGGAGGGTGCATATCTTACCATACGTCACAGACAGGAAATTGACAGCGAAAGATCCCCCTTTCTCCACCCCTCATCGCTTCGTCCCATTTTCAAGAGATACCATGTATCCAACGTTGGTGAATTAATTTTCTATGTATATATATATATATATATATATATATATATATATATATATATTTATATGTATATATATATATATATATATATATATATATATATGTATGTATATATATATATGTATATATATATATATATATATATATATATATATATATATATACACGCGCGATCTGCACGTTTAATTGGCAAAGACGTTGTTGATGCAAGATACACGCAATGACCTTTCATACACGGATAGTATCGAACATCGATTTTCAGTCAGCCAAAAAGATATGCTCAGAAAATTCTCCAAGAACTTTCCATTTTCAAGACTTTGGTCGAAGAAACGAAATTATATTTACAATTTCGTATTTTTTTTTTTTTTTGTTTCGACAAAATGCTAATAATAATAATTATTTATTTGAGTAAAAATTTCAAAAATATCTGACTAATTTTATTAGCAATAATTTTTTTAAATGTGCAGACTCATCGATGATGACTTTTAGTTTATTATCTCTTGGAATTATTAACGAGATATTATAATATCTCATGAGCCAGTTATAATATTAGGGTCAAAAGATCAGAGAACATGATATTGTTATCAAAGAGAGGCCTGCACTCAACTTAAAACGATTTCATCCCCTGATAATGCCAGGGGTGGAGGGATGGGAGAGGCGAATTTCTTGGTGAGGCCTTTTTGAGCCAGAGAGTCGTAAAATTGTTGGGCTCTCTCAGGGGATTCTCTTTATCTCTCCATAAGGTTTTATCCCTAAGGGTTTATCCCATAATTTTATCTTTCTTATGCTGCCTTTTGTCGTCGTAGATTTTTTTTTTTTTTTTTTTTACGACTTTCTGGTTTAAACCATAAAATTGTTATGTACCAGAAACTTCAATATCTTTTTTTTTTAACCTTTCCAGTTTCTCGTTAAATTTTCACAATTCAATCGAGACCAACTGTGAAAAATTGTGACAGGCACAAATGAAAAATCCTCACATACTCGTCACGAGCTACGAAACTGACGAGCGAATTTCTTAAGGGACATTAAAGTTGAGATTAATAACGAAGAATATTATATTTTAATTCAAATTTATATTTTTTTATTCAATGTTAAAAAATGTGATTGTGTCATCT
The DNA here is from genome assembly GCA_963669185.1 of Dyspetes luteomarginatus. NCBI lineage: Eukaryota > Metazoa > Arthropoda > Insecta > Hymenoptera > Ichneumonidae > Dyspetes > Dyspetes luteomarginatus. Next base: position 2,570,797 of record OY769910.1, on the reverse strand, counting down.
CGTTCATTTTCAAGATTTTCGTCCCAATTTTTATCGATTTAATTATTTTTTGTAATTGTAACAATTTTTTTTTAATAGCCTAAAATTCCTTCGTGTCGATTGAAAATTCAGCAATTCCGTCCGATAAGTAGACACAAAAATTATTGATTGAAAAAAAAAAAACAATGACCCACGATTTGTGAATGTTTGATTTTTTGAGTTCATCGTTTGATCTCACAGAGTATTTTTTGTAGCCAACAAAATTATTCGTCAAAATCGAAAAAATTTACGAAAAATTTGATTTAAAAAAAAAAAAAAAATCCCGTAAATTGATCACAATAAATTTTTTAAATGATACGTAGAAAATTCTTATTGTTAGTATTGAAATTTTGTTAAAACTCGATCGTTAAAATGGCAGTGATATATTTATCTTTGAAAAAAAAAAAAAAAATAGAATTATTAAATTTGTATTAAAAACATTTTTTAATAGCATCGATTGTTTATAATTTTCGTTGATAGATAATAGTCGATTTTTTAAAGATTTAATGAAGAAATCGGTTTTAGGTAATCGTGAAATTATACATTTAAACACATATATATATATATATATATATATATATATATATCTATATATATATATATTTATATCTATCTATCTATCTATCTATCTATCTATCTATCTATCTATCTATATATATATATATATATATATATATATATATATATATATATATATATATATATATAGTATATACAGGGTGTAAATTTCGATGTAGGAATCTCATTTTGCACCAGTTGCACGAGAGGAGTTAAGATATATGAGATACGATAATCCGTTTACTGGTTGAACGTAGAAGCCCCTGGGTGTTTTACTCCCTCTCTACTCCTCTCTTTACGCGGTTCACCGGAAGCAGATTCGCCCACGCTTGAAAACGGTAAAATGGTTCAGGGAGCGTGGAAAGCATTAATTGACCACACCGTAGCACAGAAAGTTTACGATCGTGAACGCGCTACATACTGGGACATCAATTTGCAAATTGCACAATTAAATATGCCGGCTCGTGAAATTTCTGTGAAATTTGTTCTGGTACACAAACGAATTCAAATTTTATGGAATTGAAAATTACATTATTATTATGAATGCCCCAATCATCGAATAAAAATTAAAATCTGTATTTTTTTTTTAATTCTAGATTGCATCAAATAATATTTAATTTTTTATAATTTTATTATTAACATTTATTATTATTAACAGGACATCAATTTCTGGTACACAAACGGATTCAAATTTTATGGAATGTAAATTACATTATTATTATGAATGACCCAATCATCGAATAAAAATTAAAATCTGTATTTTTTTTTAAATTCTAGATTGCATCAAATAATATTTATTTTTTTATAATTTTATTATTAACATTTATTATTATTAACACGACATCAATTTCTGGTACACAAACGGATTCAAATTTTATGGAATGTAAAATTACATTATTATTATTAATGACCCAATCATCGAATAAAAATTAAAATCTGTATTTTTTTTTTAATTCTGGATTGCACCAAATGATATTTATTTTTTTATAATTTTAATATCAACATTAAATTGTTAATTATGGTAATGGTGAAATATCCGAAAATAATGTTTCAAAGTTTTACTAAAAATCGGTAAATTCGTAATAAACACAATTTCTTGAATAAATGAGAATAATTCTTAAGAGCATGCAATAAAGTCTCATCCAGATCCACGACGATATTACAATCGAATAAAATTTCGTTTACATGCCTGGAGAGATTGTCGAGTCATCAAGAGATACGGAGGTATAAACGAGCAACGAGGGAAAGACAATTTCAACCGCAGTCGACAAATCTTCTGGGAAATCAATCGTTTATGTTGATCGAACGTGCGAAATTATTTTCTGAGCGAATGAAAAATCAAGGCCGAAGAGACCCTCGTCAAAGTTTTACTTTGATACAAAAATAAAAAAAATATAAAAAAAAAAATAGAAAGGTGGACATTTTATTTGAGGATTTTTATGTGGCATCTAAATAAACATTTTTCTACCATGAGAATTTGGATAAATTTCTAGAGAAATTACGAGGGTCGTATCACGAAGGAACTGAGAAATACCAGTCACAAATACCACAGAAGTTTCTCTCCCTCTTCCTCTCTCTCCCTTTCTCTTTCGGAATAAATTCCAAGATGAAAGTAAATATAATTATTGAAATATCCAGTGCTCTGTTTATCTCTGTCTGATCGGAGGCAATCTCCTATTTCCAATTACAGCAAATATAATAAAATGATAATATTTTGAAAAATAAATAATTAATAATATATTTATCAAGAGAATATTAATTTTTAACAATAATAATGATGAAAATGTAATGAAGTAATTTCAAAATATTTTTATGATCCAACATATTGAAGAAATCTTAATTTTTTCAAATATTCTATCGATTTTTTTTTTTTCATCCCTTCCGAAAGAAGCAGGGAAAGAAATATCGACGGATAAAATGGCGAAAAGCCATCGGATAAAATTTAAAAAAGTAGAAAAAGAAATCCTTTGTTTTCGAAAAACGATTCCAAATTTTTAAAAATCGAACGTTCCGAGTATACTAAAAATATTAATTTTCAATAATAATAATGATGAAAATGCAATGAAGAAATTTCAAAATATTTTTATCATCCAATATATTGAAGAAAACTTAATTTTTTCAAATATTCTATCGATTTTTTTTTTTCATCCCTTCCGAAAGAAGCAGGGAAAGAAATATCGACGACTAAAATGGCGAAAAGCCATCGAATAAAATTTAAAAAAGTAGAAAAAAAAATCATTTGTTTTCGAAAAACGATTCCGAAAAGAGTCATCGAATAATTTCGAAAATCGAACCAGCCATAAATATATAGTTAATTATGAATTATATACATGCAAGCTCCGAAATTGCCGGTTGCATTTCGAGATCGGGAAAGTTTGCTTCAACACACACACACACACACACACATTGGCACCCCCGATAAATCCGAGCACACCTAAAAGTCTGGTAAATCCTCTGGATATTGTGTACTCTGTACATAGCCATGAGCCATGCGGATGTTTGCCATCGGAAAATAAATTTCCCAGGCTATATTTTTCAGGCGCTTTATATACAGGCAGAAAAGAGGGCCAAAGGGCGATTCGTGTATTCGCTTGTATAGAGAACGATGTTTTCCGTTTTTTTTTTTTTTTTTTTTTTTGATATTTTAACACGTTATATGATATTTTTGGCATTAAGAAAATTGGATAATTTTATTCATCAAATGAGATAATTATTTTTGATATTAAAATAATTTTGTTACTTTTGAATTTGAAAAAAAATTAACAAACAATCATCAGTGGCTTAAAAAATTCATGTAAATGTATTCAAATAAGGAATTATCAGATCGAAAAAAAAGAGAGACAAAAACGAAAAAAAATGTTAATGAGAACAGAAAATTGAATTTATAACGATCAAAGTATCATCTCTCATTGTCATGATACTGTTAATATAAATTATCATAAAAAAAAAGTGTCTTTTTCCACTTGAATAATTTAGACGATAATATCTACACTGAATTGGCGATAATACGTATAATGGCCGATAGCAAGGGATAATCGTGCGTGAGGAGGCTCCAGAGGGTAGTTTCGTTATTTACAAGAATTTTTGGTCCCTCGCGCCAGAAGCCACTTTTACTAGAGAGTGAAAGAGACTCCGCGATAAACCAGAATTAGTACGCAACACTTCCTGAAGGGTGCAAGCTGATAATACAATATATGGAAAAAATATTGAGGGTGTGACCTCGAGTTAGAGCGACACGAGTGGGACGAACTTGAAATATATAACACGATGTAAAAGTGTGTGGCTTGTATATTAATCAGTCTCGGAATTATAAAACTATTTTATCTTGTACTGTAATCAACGACAAATTAAAATACTTGACCCCAGATAAGTTTGGGTCAAGCCAGAGAGAGAGAGGGAAAAATTATAATTTTAGATTTAGTAAAACAATTGTTTCCTCTTCTCCAAGAAAAATTGAGACACGCTAAGTCTACTTTGTACTGTAATCAACGAGAAATTAAAATACTTGACCCCAGATAAGTTTGGGTCAAGCCAGAGAGAGAGGGCAAAATTATAAATCTTAGATTTAGTAAAACAATTATTTGCTCTTCTCCAAGGAAAATTGAGACACGCTAAGTCTACTTTGTACTGTAATCAACGAAAAATTAAAATACTCGACCCCAGATAAGTTTGGGTCAAGCCAGAGAGAGAGGGCAAAATTATAAATCTTAGATTTAGTAAAACAATTATTTGCTCTTCTCCAAGGAAAATTGAGACACGCTAAGTCTACTTTGTACTGTATTCAACGAGAAATTAAAATACTTGACCCCAGATAAGTTTGGGTCAAGCCAGAGAGAGAGGGCAAAATTATAAATCTTAGATTTAGTAAAACAATTATTTGCTCTTCTCCAAGGAAAATTGAGACACGCTAAGTCTACTTTGTACTGTAATCAACGAGAAATTAAAATACTTGACCCTAGATAAGTTTGGGTCGAGCCAGACAGAGAGAGGGCAAAATTATAAATCTTAGATTTAGTGCAACAATTGTTTGCTCTTCTCCAAGGAAAATTGAAACACGTTTGGGTCAAATCAAGAAGAGATCAAGAAGAGGTCAAGAAGAGGTCAAGAAGAGGCCAAGAAGAGGCCAAGAAGAGGCCAAGACGAGGCCAAGACGAGGCCAAGACGATTCCAAGACGAGGCCAAGACTAAGGCAAGACGAGGGCAAAACTATAAATCTTCGATTTAGGAAAACAATTGTTTGCCCTGCCCTCCAAGGAAAATTGAAACACCCCTAAGTCTTGGATCTATTAAAATAGATTAAATAAGGACTTTGGATTAAACCTGCGACGACATCTACGCCATTGATAATTACATTTCCCAATAAAAAATTTGTTAGCAATACAAAATCGAGATGGATGAGGGAAAATTCAGGCAACAAATAAAAACATACTCACGAGACCAATCTCTCGATCAAATATTTACGAACGAGGAGAACGTGAGTATTTGACGATGGAAAAAAAAATAGGGGACGTGAATCATGGGGGAAAATGGGGGGGGGGGGGGTCGATAGCGTCAATGGTACGTTAAATTACGAGGGTGAGAAAATAATATGAGAAATGCGAGAAGAAGATTTTTTCGTGAATCAGAGATTCTCGTATCACACGCTGTATGAAGAAATAATATTTTTATCTTACGTATAGGAAATCCCTATGATTCGAAAAAAAGTAACGACAACTCGTGATAATAAATTTTCATATTGTGGGGAAAAAATAAACGTAAAATTGTATTAATTATTTATGAAGAATTGTAAAAGAGCTGAGATTGTGAGAGTAGAATTGTACACTACAACTCATTAATTTCAATACAATTTGAAAAAATAATTTCACTATGGAGAATGTTTTTCAAATTAATGAAACGACGGTGTAATTTCTCAAATATATATTTACAAAGCATAAATAAAAAATTTTATCGCCATATTACAATAAAATAATTTCTATTTAATCGAAAAATAATTTTTAAATACTTTCGAAAGAGTTAAAAGAAAGTAAACATATTCGAGATGAATTTTTTAACAAAGTAATGATTAATTTTTCCAAATAATTTTATTACTAAAGTAATTTAGATTTTAAATATTATTTGGAAATAATGAAAAAAAAAATCTTGGATAAAAAAATAAAGAAAATGTTGAAATAATTATTGTTGGAATCTGGAACTCCCCATATGTGTGACACGTAGAGAAATATAGACGAAGATATTGAATAATTTTTCCTCGAAGGAACACGAGGGACATTCAAGTGAGAAAAAGAGAGACATAAAATTGTGTGAATGTAAAGAAAAATAATAAAATTTCGATATATCGAATGACGATATATCGAATGACGATATATCGAAGGAAATAGGATACGCGATTTTCCGTTATATGGCGATATAGTTACACCATATTCTCGTGTTACATACTATTAGACGTACTGCTAATGTACATTCGGGGCTCTCATAGAAGTTAACGACAACCTCAAGACCTTTCAAGACACGTCTTGATGCTCTTATTATGCCTTCATAAAGTGCATAATGTAAAACACTTAAGGGATTTTAAGGATCGACTCGTACGAAGAAAAATATGCTCAATTCTATTTCATAGGACTCGATCATAAATTATGAAAAATAAATTTATTTTTCAACGTTAAAAAAAAAAGAAGCTTTCAATTTTTTCTCCTATCAAAAATTCCATATTTAAATTTTTCATATTTTTTTATAATCAACAAATTTGGTGTGTAATTTTAATAATATAAATATCAAAAATAATTTTATTTTTCAACGATGAAAAAAAATTTCAATTTTTTTCTCCTGTTAAAATTCCATATTTTTTTTATAATTAACGAATTTATTAATTTGATAATTTCATGAATTTATCAATTAACGCCGAATGATATAATTATAAAATTTAGTAGATAATTATATCGAACCTTTTATAAACGAAAAAAAAAAAAAAAAAATTATCCGCGTCACTTACCTGTGCGATTTGATCGAATCTGCCGAATAGTTCATTGAGCGTTTTTACGAGATCCGAGGCGGACAGCTGCTCGGACAGGGGGGTAAAATTCACGATGTCCGCATACAAAATACTGCAAAAACATGAAAAAAAAAAAAACGATTTTTTTTCTAAATGAGTCATTAATTTTAGTGAGTGGATGAAAAATATTTCTCATGGAGAAATATCGAATGAAAAAAAGAGTGCAATTTTAATTAAATGTTTTATGTCGATTTTTTGAACTCGAATCGTCTACACTATATATAGTAAAAAGCTTGCATGTAGGGTTGAACATATAGCAATGAAACTCCAGAGTAACAATGAGATGTAATTTGCAGAGATACATTTCCATTTCCTATTCTGTATCGTGTGCATTCATGCCATTGTGTGTTGGGTTTCTTTGTGTATATATATATATATATAAGTATATATATATACACAAAGAAAAAATATATATATATGAGATATGGACATGGGCATATCAGTACTTATCACTCGATGCATTTGATTCGATGATGTATGATAAACATCAGGTTTATATATTGCATTGAAGTGTACGATACACTTAAACACGTGGGCAAAACAAAAATGGCAGATAACGCGAGCAATAAAATTTTTAAAAAAATTATTATTTTTTTAACTCACCTGACGTTGTTATGACGTTGAACGTACATCTCGTGAAATCTCGTCTGTTTGTGCTTGCTCGCTTCCTGACACGCGTCTGCCATTTTCAGCATTATGCTACGCTTCACCTTTGATCGAAAAAACAAAAAAAAAAAAATCAGAAATAATTTAAGGATATTTTAAGTACAGGATGAGCTCAAAATAATTATTCAACCTCGTAGATGTTTGTTCGTGGATTATTGCCTCGTAATATTTTTTTTTTCAAGTTATTTTTATTAAAAAAAAAAAAAAAAAAAATTAGTCACTCGTGATTAATTATGAGACTAATCACGTAATTTTCGAAAGGAATTTTGTCTCATTTTCTGACAACAGCAACTCGTCTTTTTTTTTTTTTTTTTTCTTTTACGACTGACTGTGGGGAGTCTCGTGACTAAGACATAGTAGAAAAGGAGATTCTCCCTAATAATAATGGGCCACTTTGTCACCGCGAATATTCTACCCTTATTTAATTTTCCCTCAAACGTCCACTAGAAGAATATGTCGCGGATATTGTGGAGTTTCGTAATTTTGTACTCGAATACTTTTTCGTATTCCAGTGATTTGCTCAACGATAATTTAAGGGCTGGCAATCATATCAAATAAGGACGTTCATCTCTATATCCAGGAATTCCCTACAGCCTGACATATTATAAATTAACCCTTTGCAAAAAAAGTTCAACATTATCAAATAAAAAAAAATAAAAAAAAAATTCAACATTATCCACCGAAATTGCACATTCGTTTTTGGCTTTTTTTTTCAATTCATTTTATTGCTCAATAACGAGAGAAAGCTTTTATGTATGAAAAAAAAAAAAAAGTAATTTTTTTAAAAGATTAAATGGAAATGAAAATGGAAAATAATATAGTCGAGTGCAATCGTGGTCACGTACGTCAAAAAGGGCTCTTTCATCCCTCACCACGTGACACACATACCTAGTAGTTATAGCTGCGGTTGGAAAGAGAAAAATTGAAGAAAGCGAGAACTGCCAATTGAGCGAGTGATATGGTATACGTGCCGTGGAATTTTTCCAGCTAGACTTATATATATATATATGTATATATATATATATAGCCCGATGCATCCCTCGCTATATGTATAACTATATATATATATATAGCCCGATGCTTCCCTCGCTATATGCATAACTATATATATATATAGCCTGACGCATCCCTCGCTACATGTATAACTATTGCGGGGGTGTGAGGTGAAATGAGCGCCGACAAGTTTGCCGGTGAAGTGCGTCGAGAACGAGACGAGACGCCGGACAGCATGACGATTGACGAGAAATATTGGCGCGTCGAGGGTGAAAAGGAATATTGAACGGGCAATCGCACATACACGAAAAACGAAAAACGTAATAAATCATTTTTTTTTTTTTTTTTCTCATTTTCCCATGGAATTTTAAGGTTTTCAAAAATATTTAGTGACACATAATTGATGACAAATTTTCAATGAAATAAAAATTAGAATAAAGAAAAAAAAAAAAAAAACGTCATTCTGGATCGAAAGTTATAGTCGATTTTAAAAAGGGTCATAACTTTGCTCCAGTTTCTCAAAATTAGGCTTAATTGTAGAGTTTTGAAAACGTCACAGGTAGACTTAGAAATTGGCCTTTGGTTCGATCGATTCGATTTGGTTCGAAAAAATCGATCGATTTTTTTGTTTTTTTTTTTTCATACAATCTGAGAAACGAGTTAAAAAAATTGTATAAAATGTAAAAAAAAATCTTAACTAAATGATCGAAGTAAGATTTTCAAGTTTAAGCAATTACGAACAAAAGGAGATCAAATTGGAGTTTCAGCTTCATTGCGAAGTAAATTTAAAGGAATTTTGATAAATTAACTTTTTGTTTATCCAAATAGATAAAAAAAAAAAAAAAAAAAATTATTATTCCAGCATTATATACCCTGTTGGGTTTTCACGACCCTTTTCTTTTTCCTGTCCCTTCGATACACTTCATTTTTTGCCATTTCCTGTACATCCCCCTCCCCCCTTACCACCCACCCACCCCTAAAATGCTTACGCAGTCGACTTGGGTCCATTGATCACGTTCACGATTTTTTAAAATTACATAACTCTGAGGTTTGACATAGATATTTACTTGTGACGTAAAACATTCAACACTAAAGAATTTCGCGATATTATTAAATTCATTTTTTTTTAAATTCAACCCCCATGCGGCAGTAATAAAAATAATTGGGCCGGCCCAAAGTTAGGGGTGAGCTATTTTTTTAATTTTTAATTTTTTTTTTAATGATTAGCCAAATACTCTCGTGAGGAGTAAATAAAAAAAAAAAAAAAAAGTTTTTTTTTAACCACCCTGGTATATGCATGCATAGATAGCCACCCTGGTATATGCATGCGTTGATAGAGAATAAAAAGAGGGTGAATAAAATTTCCATATACATAACGAGGAAAAATAGAGCGTGTGAGGTAATTGGGAATTGTTTCTATCTCGACTTATCCTATCGAAAATAAAACTCTATTGTACTTTCTCTCTCTCTCTCTCTCTCTCCCGTTCGTGATATCGCTATTCAAGCAATCACCAATTAAAAATTCCAATTTCCTTTATTTTCCTGTTCATTTTTTATTTCATCTCAACCCTCATTCTCGAGAAATATTTATCGTGCATGATTTCGGGAGTGAAAACAAAAAAAAAAAAAAAAAAATAAATAAAAGAAATTAAAAAAAATAAATAAATAAATGAAATGGAAAAAAAAAAAAATAAATAAAAGAAATAGGAATACGTACCTCAGCAGCGATGTAAGCTGGAATGACACTGAGCAACAGTTGTTCCTGCTGTTCTCTCTCACACTCGAGCTTTATCCTCGACTCTATGACGGTTTTTGTTCCTGCGAATGTTCTTCGATGAGCGGAAGCCGTTAAATTTCTATAATAAATACCAGCGAGAATGGCGGCAAAGAGCAAAATACCATCACCAGCAACCTGAAATTTGGGTCATCAAAGTGTCTCCTTACGATTCAATAATTTTGTTTTTTTTTTCTTGTTTTTTATTTACCAATATTAATAAATTATTTTATTATTGTGTAATAAATTTTATATTCTATAATAAATAATCATCATCAGCCAGCAATTTACCCCAATCAGCTATGATTTATATTTTCCAGCAAATAAAACATTCGATATTATAAAAACTCTCGAGTTATTTCACATTGCATACAAATGCATTTGTTTCGATGCAATAATTAAATTTTTCCAATATCGATAAGTAAAAAAATAAATAAATTCTAATTTTGTTTTTTTTTTGTTTTTTTTTTACCAATATTAATAAATTATTTTATTATTGTGCAATAAATTTTATATTCTATAATAAATAATCATCATCAGCCAGCAATTTACCCCAATCAGCTATGATTTATATTTTCCAGCAAATAAAACATTCGATATTATAAAAATTGTCGAGTTATTTCACATTGCATACAAATGCATTTGTTTCGATGCAATAATTAATTTTTTCCAATATCGATAGGTAAAAAAATAAATAAGTAAATAATAACAATAATAATAATAATAGTAAATAAAATGGCAGGATATATTGGTTTATTATTATTTTTTTCTTTTACCTGATAATAAATCGCGTCATCCTCGATGTGATACATGACGAGACTCCTGGCGAGATAGACAATCGCAAGTACGATGGCGAGAATACTCGGTCGTTGTTTTTTTATTCTTGGGAGTGCTGAGATAATGGCGATAATACAGGCGAAAATTGGAAGTGAACCACCAAGTACAAGAATCGCCAAGCCAATAATAATTGACGATGTCAAGCCAATCGCGAATCTCCCTCGTGTCGATGTCAATATCGATGGAAGTTGCGTGACAACGAGGAGGCTCAACGAAGATACGAGAATCACCGCGAGACTCGAGGCAGGCAATAAAACGTACGTCAAATCCTGTATACGAAATTTATTTATAGGCCAATTTTTTTTTTTTTTAATTAAATTCATTCATTATTATTATTTTTGGCCCTCAATGAAAATTTGTTGATTCAAAGAATTAAAAAAAAAAATTCTTTGACTGTGAAAATATTTTTCACCAATTATTTTTGACTCGAGATGAAAATTCGGACCAGTCAGTGGTAGTTTTTTTTTTTTTTTTCGAGATACCTTCGCAAAGGGATTTTTAAAAATTGTTATCATGCTCGAGATTACATAATTAATTTACGTCATAATGTTTGGGTTTGGGTATAGATGAAAAAATTCTTCTACTGCATTTTTTTTTTTTTTTTTTTTTTTTTTTTTTTTTTTTTTTTTTTTTTTTTAGTCAGGAGTCAGGACTTGAGGGAACGCACAACAGGATGTGAGTGGGGAATTCATGGTATGTAGGATCGAATGGAAATTTAATTGGCACGCGCTAAAGAATCGAGGAGAAAGAGAGATGAGAGAAGAGCTCGTGACGAGCGAACGAGCTAATCGAGTAGAAAAATCGTGATTGAGTCAGACACTCTTGATCGTCGTTTCGTCTCTTACTGGATGACTCGATTCTTGGCATATATGGGACTTTTTTTTTTCATCCATTTCAATATTCTTAATTTGTATTATTTTATTTTCTAATCCCTGATTTTTAATGTTTAATTTTTTCTTCAAATTTCATCCGTATATACTTTTACTTTTGTTTTATTCTTCTCTGATATAATAATTAAAAAATTAATATAAAAAAATTCTCTGTGTATTTTTTGTCATTTTTATAGGATAGAGAAAAGTAAAAATGAGAAATTCTTTCGTCTTTTATATTATCTCAAAATCATAAAAATCACAATTTCAAATTTTATTCTCCCACCTATAATAATTCACCGATAAATTCCTCTTTAGAAATACTTTTATCTCGTGATTCATTAATACTTCGTTTTTTTTTTTTTTTGTCTCTCTACTGAGGCTTGAAATGAAACGCGAAATGGGAAAATTATAGATAGCCCGCGTTTCAGCGAACAACGAGAGAGAAAGAGAGACAAAGAAGAAAAACGAGAGCGTCAGTCTGGATAACGTCCTCGACGGTGTTTCACGTGCTTTCGTTATGGTGCCACGATTATTTTTATCCACCCACTCTGTACATGGGGCACTCGCTGTCAAATTCACAAGGTCATGACATACTTATTTATTTTTTCCTCTTACCCACAATCATTAAAATAATTTTTTTATTCGATCATGCTCATTATTAAGAGTCGAATTTTATTTTTATTATTTTTATTTTTATTTATAAATTAAATAAAATAATTTCTATTTTTTTTCTTTCAAAATACAATTTGACCTCTAAAGTTCAGAAAAATTGATAGCTGTGCCAATTAAAAAATTCGTTCAGGAAAACCAGACTGATTTTTCTTAAAATCTTAAAATTTTTATAATTTTTTTTTTTTCTGCTGCTCCTTACTGAGGATAAAAAAAAATCCGAGGATCCTGTTTATTTGGACTCGAATGCCCCATATAACATGAGCTTTTTGCGCTCGGGTAATTAATATCGTGCTAAGCACTCGAACAAGACCGATGATTAATTTGACGATACTTGATTATAAATTGTTACAATGAACTTTTTTTCATTTCTTATTCTTAATTAATTTACCCTCATTTTACGCGTATATATGTATATTGCTAAAGATTTTTTTTTCTTTCATAATATATTGAAATAAATAAATTTTTCGTAAATTTTTCATTTATTCGAGCGAAAAGTTAAAAATAATTTAAAAAAATTAAAAACAAACAAAAATGAATAAAATATTTATATGTATAATATATAACTCACGTTAAAATGAAGAACACAAAGTGCCACGAGCGCTGACAGAGACGCCAGTGTAGCAACAATTAACGTACCCGTGTATAACGAGGCCGTTACTTTACCCTCGTATCTGTCCCGAAGATTTTTCAATTCTTCGGCACTACCGTCTTCGTTTGCACCCTCACCGGGACTCTCTGCAACATATTCCAAATTTACCCTTAAAAAAAAAAACATTCTCACAAAATGATTCATTTATAAATAATAATTTAATTATTTTTTTGTGCAATAAATTATGAATTCATTTTTTATTAATTTTTTAATGATGCAGGGGGTGGGGGAGAGAAATGGACACAAATGAGATATATTTAAAAATTGATTTTTTTTAATTACAAAAAAAAGTTTTTCTTTCAAAATTTCGTTGCCTAGAAATACGTTTGAGTACTCAATACGAGAGCATAAACTATATATATATATATATATGTTATTAGAGTACATTTCGTAAAGAGATTAATTGAAATGAATATTTAAATACGAATAAATATTTAAGTATGTAATTTTCCTGTATGCTATTCATGTATAACGTGTCGAGAGGCAATTTCACATTAGCTTTTCGCACGTACGATAACGTCACAGTCCAGCAATTTGCCCTCGCACATATATAACGTGCATTAAGTTAATTAATGGAATTGTTGGGAGACTCGAGGGAGTGTCCAGCCAGGATAATGAGGTGGTTTGGAGTTGTCGAGTCAGGATTGATGCTAATGCTGCTCATATCACATATACACACACACACATATATATATATATATATATATATATATATATATATATAATGGTTTTTTTTTTTATAATATTTATATGCAATTATACTAGATATTACGATATTGATAAGGATAACGGTGATCAGGGTGATAATTGATAACACTGAAAGATCATTTCAGTGTATTGCAATTATTTATTTTTTCATTATAATAATACAAATAAACACAATACGAAAATGAAGTTTCTTTTCTTTTCTTTTAAAAACACTCATAAGTTTTGCAGAAAAAAAAGGGACAAGCAAAATTGTTAGAGAAATATTTTTAAAATTTTCAAGGTTAATTACTTTTTAAATAAATTTAATCGATTAATTAATTAAATTGAAAAATTCTGTAATCAATTCGAACAATAATATTTGTAATCGATTTTATCATTATTTTTCCTATCTCGTTGGTTTCGCGAAGATGGGCATAGGGGAGAATTTTGAACACGAGGATATATATATATATATATATACATATATATATATATATATATATATATACTCTAATTCTCATTATCGTCGTAGCTCGCTAATTGGAAATTTCTTCGTACATAATTACGAAATTCTGGTTCTCTTTCGATGGTTAAATGTACCGTGCGAGGGGGGAGAGACAGAGAGAGAGAGAGGGCGAGGTAACAATGAAAGGACATCGATGTATAAATGTATGTAGGCAGTAATGAGAAAGACGAGGACTAATGAAGGAGCTGACGAAAATTTAGAAGAGATTTAGAGGATTTAACAAGATCTAGAATATTTTGTAAGGACGTTTATAGATTCGAGTTCCATATTACATGTTACTATATATATATATATATATGTATATATTAGGGTGTTTCAAAAAAATGAAAAATTTTTATTTTTTTTTCCAAACAGGCTTAAAAGTTTCCTTTTGGTGTCACGAACCGCCAGTGAAAACCGGAGCTCTTAATATTAATATTAAGTATGTCCTCATCGCATTTTTTTAATTCTCATAAGAATAACACGGGAAAAATTATTTTTGTCTCTTCTAATTTTTGTACTGTTCAAACGACTAATCAACTAATGAATCGCTGCTATAGTTATTGTAGGGAATTGAACGCTCTACAAAATGGGACTGATAAGATTTTCGATTAGTCCACGTGTTTAAGAGTTTTTTACGATCAAAATTCAATTTTTTTTTAATTTGATCGAAAACTCTAAATTTCACTAAAATTGTTAGCTTTATGGGAAAAATAGGGATCAAATTTTTTGTTAAAGATAAATTTACCTTGTAATAAACGTTTACCAATCAATTTCTTCCACAAATTGGAAAAACATGATGCTTTAAAAATATTTTTTTTAGAATTCGTTTCAAATAATTTGAATTACCACCAAAAAATCTGATTTGATATCAATTTCAGGACAGGTCATTTGAATTGCCATTTTTTTAGAATGCACGCTATCAGATTTACTTTTATAAGCTTGTGCTCAAGTATTTTGATTTTTTTATTTTCAGTATCTCTTAAATATTTTTTATGGGAGTAAAATCCAAAAATGGCAATCTTCTGCGCTCAACTTTTTAGTCGATAAATACGATTTTCATCAAGTTTTGTCGATAAAAAAATTATATCTCAATAGATGGCGCTTGGAGTTTTTAAACTTGATTATTATTATTAGCGGAACCATTTAGAACAATGGAATTTATTGCCATAGCATTGTTATTTTGAAGCCAGAGTATTTTCATGTTGTGTTTTTTACTACATCAAATTGTGTTGAGATATTATTTTGAGGTGAACTGTAAGTGAAAAATGGATTTCTTAAGTCGCTTAGTTGGTGGTCCAACTGACAGTTTTAGTGGACGCAAACTTCCTACTGTGGTAGAGGTTATGTCGGTGTTTCTTTATCAAAAGAAAGTTCTTAAATTTCAACACCAACATAGTATTAATTTAACAATAACTAAAGTTCAAGAAAAGTGGACTGAAGCTGGTATTCCAACATGTGGCGAGGCTTATGCACAAAAAAAGCTTTCAAATTTATTAGATGAAGTAGTTTTTGAAGTATTTTGAAGTATTTTGGAACACTACATCTGGTCCTAATGTGCCAATTTTCCTTCGATTCAAAAAAGGGTGGGATGACATTGATCAAACTAAATATAAAAGTGGACTCGAGGATGAAAATGTGGCCAGCGCTTTAATTGATGATAAAATTAAAATTATTAATTTTATCAATAATTGCTTACAGGTAAAAATTGTTAACTCTAGCACATTAATACAATTAAAACGCTTATTGTTAACTTATGTTTACTATTTTTTTAGATGTCTCATCCTCGAGATGATTACCGAGAGCTTTTATTGTTATCTTTAGTTTTTCTTGGTAGTTGTCCAACCGATACGTACATTTTTAAGCGTCCTGGTGCTATGCATCATGCGCGATGGATGTCCAAAGCCATTTATAGTTTAAAAATTTTTATGTTTCGGGACCAATTTCGTCTTTCCGCTCGTGAAATGAACAATTTACGTCAAGTATGTATCTTCGTTCTTTTATTTTACATTGAAGCGTGGTTCACAGCAACATCTGCTATTTTGGCGCCAAACAAAGATTTAGAGTTGATAAAAAAATTGATTTCGGATAAGCACATCATTCCGGCGGTATCAAAAGAAGCTTGTAGAAAGATGAAGGAACATTTGTGGTATTTAAATAATGAGTTAGCCACGATATCATTATTTGATGACAACGTTTCAGTTGATATTAAAAAAAAAATTATTGATGCAATTAACACCCAGGAAGGCCCTACATCGATGGATCAGCGATTTTATGTTGAAGACAAAAATCTACCATTGTTGTTGAAAAAAGATTTAAGCCACTTTGTCTCAAACAAGTCATTGGAGCTATTTACAAAATTTGATTTACCCTCTGATTTCTTGGAAGAAGATATTTCATCGTGGCCTGATAATGAAAGCTACAAAGTTTGTTTGGAATTTTTTAAAACCTTAAAAGTGACCAACGACGTTGCTGAACGAGGAATTGCGTTGATCGAAGAATATAACTGCTGCCTAACCAAAGATGAAGACCAGTTACAGTATCTATTACAGGTTGTTCGCAATCATCGACA